>CM018043.1:20798265-21355765 GCA_008638375.1 Nyssa sinensis
CAGCAAGCTCTTTCAAAGTTTAATTTCCAACCATGACTTCCTCCTCTTCTAAATCAGAATCGCTAGCAAATAGGGAATCAAGAGCTAGATCGTTCTTTTTAGAATTTCTCCGAGCTTCCCTCCTTAACCTGCGCAAAGTTCTCTTTATTTTTGGATCGCACTGCAAATCACCTTTATTAGAACATCGAGTTACAGTCGTAAACAATCAAGGAAACTCTAATAAACCATGAAAAACAAATAAGGAAAAATCTAGAATAATGAAAATAATAAAATAAAATTAAAAAAAATTTCGCTGCTAAAACACTTTTTTTTTCAAAAATTTCAAGAACAAAATAAGGATCACAAGAAGCACAAAAATCAACTAGAATCACTCCCCGGCAACGGCGCCAAAATTTGGTGTGCTGTCGCAAGCAACCAAAAAAAATAAAACCTAAAGTCCTAAAAATATATGTAGTAGTGCGAGTAGGGATCATTCCCATGGAGAGTATCTAGCCTAGTTTTATGCTACGTGGATAAGGATGGGGGGTTTGAGTATAATGAAAACAATTTTAAGAAAAATAATTAAGGAACAATTCAAATTAAAGTATTGAATTCAATCAAAAGAACAAGCATTGGTCTAAGTCAACATCTACCATCGAAATTTTACAACTGATCATTGATGCAAGTATATATCAATTCACACTTTGAATATTCCCCGTTGGAACTATTTTCCTCTCTCTCTTTAGTTGCAGTTAATTAGAAAATAAGCGATCTAATTAACCCTAACTACTAAACAACCCAAGACAAGCGTTAAAGGTTTAATCTAGTAGGAGCCTTAAGAAATAGAGAGATCGATGAAGCTAAACAACACAAGTACAAGCGATTGTATTTAATTTAGTTGAACGTTCTTCATAAGATCTAATAACTTCTGACACAGCAAATCATTAAATGTTAGTTGCTTCACAAATTAGAGGGATCAAACAATTACGGATTTGATATCTAACCTAGCAGTAGTTTGCAAGGAATAATAAACTAGTAGGCCTCCTAGTAATTAAACGAGACAATTATGAAAATAAGCACAGAAGAACATCCGATACTCACAGCATAAATTGAACAATAAAAATAAATTAGATCTCACAGTTTTATTGATTCCGAGGCTTCCGTTTCCTTCGACCAATTATAAAACTTTAGCCACACAGGGCCATGAAAACTTGAATGAGAAATTAAAGAAGAGGGGAGAGAAAGACGTGTGTGTGGGCTGATCCTTCCTCCTTTCCATTTTACACGTTAATTTTAGTCTTACAAGCCTACCAAAACTCCTAAAGATATTCTAAATACTATCCTCAAATAACAATATTTAAATATAACTAATTAAGGAAAATGTTAAAAATAAAATAAAGTCCTAATATAACTAGGAAAGTGGTGCTTTCAGCTGGAAGTTTCGTGCACCAGATCTGGAAACTTCCGAAAATAAATCGCGTCAGATCCGCGCATTAGAATTGTAGGCTAAAAAAATGCTTCAGAACATTAGCTATGCAGGTGCAGCAACGTCAAGGCCATTTTTGGCCTTGATGCAGCCAGAATATCTCAAAACGTAAAACATGAAAGTTGTAGAGATATATCTTGGGCTTACATAGCATCTTGAATCATCTCAATAGGAGCTTAGATGAGAGAGTTATGCCCCAATTATGAAGCGATGTTGAAATTGTCTAGAATCGCCCAATTAGCTTCGTTTTGCACTTAACGCCTCCATTTGCATCCTAAATCCAAATATAAGAATAATGATTAGATTTAGGGACCAAATAAGTATAAAAGACTAAATATTACGGGAGAAAAATATAACATTTTGCATTCTCATCAAATTCCCCCACTCTTAACTTTTGCTCGTCCTCCCAAAATTCAAATTCCCTTTCCCAAAAACACCAAGGTTGCTACGCCATCAACAAAGAACAACAAAGCTCTTTAAAACTCATAACATATCATGAACAAACATTCTTAAACAACTTACAATTACTTAGTAAGCTTTTTCACTTGAAGATAGAGTAAACTAAATATGTAGACCCTCATAGAAAATAAACACTCGACTCTCATGTTTGAAGGGTGTGCGTTTCGCTCAAATTCATTCCAATGAAAATGATCTACCATAGGTTTGCATATCTTCTCATTCGCTACCACTGGGATCACATGCATAACACGGATCATAAGGACTTTTCAAGGGTTGTAACGAGGTTTAGAATCAATGTGGGAAATATTTGGGAATGGAGCTCAAAAGCCATCAAAACTTGTGGAGCAAAAATGAATCAACTCAAGCTCGAATATATAGGACATGTAAAACCAATCACTCCATTCAGCAACTTCTTCAATTTGGCTTTAAAGCATTTAAACTATGTAAAACTCCTACATTGAAAAAGAGATCGTTCAAAAGAAACACTTTTCGTTTGCAATAGGGAACGATCCTTCACAACAGCTTCCACCTTTGTATATATCACGTATAAACAGACCCCTTTCTTGAAATTTTAGGAGCAATTACAGTTTGTAATATTAAAAACAATTTCCTCCATCACTTCCTTTCGTCTTATTTTTTCACCAAAATTACATCAATAATGGAACTCATGAATTGAGAATAAAAACATGTTCCATTTCACCAGTCATAGCCATAATGATGAACAATGCTCCACTAGTTCTATGGCTTAGGTTAAGGCATTATTTTTCTAGTTTAAAGCTTGTAACGTGGGTTCACAATAAGCAAAAAAAACCAATAAAGCTCAAAGGGGTTCAACAAAGGGAAAAATTAATTACAAGGTAGGCTATTTGGCTAGAAACTAGATCCAAGAAAACTATAAAAAGAGAAACTCCTAATTGTGCATAAATGAACTACTATCACTCAAGATCACCAAATTGCGCTCAATTTTGTGGAAAACCACAAAATTACCACAAGACATAGAAAATGACCAAATTGCCCCTCAAGGCATGAAAATGTCCCCAGTTTGTCACCAAATGGCTGAAATTACCAAATTACCCCCAAATGGGTAAAATGAAAGAGAAATTATGAAAATGCCCTTCAAGTGACCAAAGAGTCCCACTGAGGGTAAGATTGTGCCCAAGTTACCAAAATGTCCTTTGATGGGCAAAAGAGTCCTATCAGAGATGAGACTCTACCAAAAAGTAGAAGAGTCATACTAGAGGTGGGACTCTAGTAAAATTACTTAAATGCCCTCCGATGGGCAGAAGAGTCCTACTAGAGGTGGGATTCTGCCAAAAAGTAAAAGAGTCCTACTATAGTTATGACTCTTGTAAAATTATTGAAATTCCCTCCGATGGGCAGAAGAGTTTTACTAGAGGTGGAACTTTGGTAAAATTATGAAAACGCCTTCCAATGTGAAAAAGAGTTCTATTAGAGGTGGGGCTATGGTAAAATTCCAAAAAATACCCTTATGAGATGGGAAGCCTCTAGGAATTATTAGGAATTCCCTTGAGGACTAGAAAGATGTGCAAAATTATGAGAATGCTCTTAGGGACAAAAATTGTGTGACTAAACTACTCCTATGGACCAAATTGTGTAAGAAATTTCCAAAATACCCTTGAGTGGAAAATATCTTAGTAATTAATTCAAAATGATGAAACTACCCCTAATTAATGGATTTCTCAAAATATGCCACAAAAATGCCCGAAATGTCCTCATAATGCCACGAAATTATGATTTATTCCTTATACAATCAACGTTCACAGAATAAAGTGTGTACAATGATTTATCCCTTTACCCAACCCACAATCACTTTTTTTAAAAACTCTTTCATAGTCCTCTATCTATGTATATTGAATTTCTCTCTCTATCCTTACTCTTACACCATCGTTGGTAGCTATCATCGAACTACCATCCACAACCACTGCACATCGCCATTACCGTTGATGGTAGTAGCAAAATCCATTCCAGCCCCCTATTTCTCTATTCCATTCTTTGTAGATCTCATGTCTCTTTAAATGTTCTCAATCACTCAAATGCCACTACCATCGTTACTGCCGTGAAGGTGGTTGTAAAGGTCGACAACCTTCTCATGGTAGGATATCAACGGAACCTACAACGCAGGTGATTGAAGCTCCCGAAACCCTAACCCTAGCATCCTATTTGAAGCGATCGTCAACATTTTTTTCAATCTTTTAGAGTTTCAATTCAATGATTTGATTTTAGATTACTCAAAAGAGATCAACTATGGAGGCTTTACGATATTGAGAAATAGAGAGCCATAACTGATGTAAGGTAATGATGGTGTAGTGGTATTGGAAGCAATGGTAAAGAACAGCTTCTGTTGGTGGCATATAAGGGGCGGCTAGTGAGGTAAGGAAATGATGAGTTTAGTATTTGAAGGTTGACAATGATGACCGATTAGTGAAACAAAGATGAAAATGACCCAACTAGTCGCAATCCCTTGTAACATAAAGAGGATTCATATTGCATACAACTACAACTTCTACTAAATATTTCTCTTTTTTTCTTGCCACATTTGATCTCCATTGCACCATGAAGCCTTTGTTTGTTGAAAAATAGAGATTTTTTGAAAAACTCATGGGAGAGAAACAAGGAAAATGAGAGATGTAGTGAAATTATTGGTGTTGGATTTGCTTGATCTCTTTTAGATTGGTGCATGATTCTATTAGAGAAATTGTTAGGTGTTTTATGATACATCATAAAGAAGTCATGACTAGAGTAAATCATGAGATTAAGGACAGTGGTGGAAGGATTTCATTTTAGAGGCATCATAGTGGTGCTCGTGATAGTGTCGATGTTAAAAGGGACTTGAAAAGTTATAAGTTCTTTGAGACCACAAATAGTAAAATTTTAATGTGTTTTGTTTTATTCTTTTTTATTTAGTTTCTCATGTGAAATTTGAACTCCATGACCCCTTTTCTTCATTTTTGGTATAATCTCTCACTGTGATATTTGAATAAAACTAGTAACAATGCGAAATTCATAGTGAAATTGAAATTTTTTGTTTTCTTATGGTAGTAAAATCTTGCTATCTTTCTTCAAGGACAATAAAATCTTACTATATGAGAAGTAATTTTTTTTTTCCCTTTAAACTTTCATATGAAATATGGATCTTGTAAGATAGATCTCAATTTTGAGAGCCCAAGTATATAAATTATATTGAAAACGGATTTATATTTTAGGGGTTATTTAAATTTGAAAATCTTTCTTCAAAGTTGGGCACCATTCGTGGGATTTAGTTAAACTATTTTTGGAGAAAATACTAAAGGGGTATTTTAGTCATAAAATTAATAAAGGACTTATAGATTTAGTATGTTTGAGAGTGGACCCAATGATAATTATGATCTATTTTGTGAACCTTTGACCTAATGACTCATATGATTAAGATCCAATATTGGTGCTGCCAACGAAAATGTTATGAGGGATAAATTAGAAATAAACTTGTGACCTGTTCATTATAAACCTAAACTACATTCTCAGTTGAAAATTTGAATAGTTCTCAATTAACAATCCGAACATTTTATCATTATACCAAATAATAGCCCTTTTAAGAGAAAATTTGTCTAATCACACAAAAAAATTTAAAACTGTTTTTTAAGTAGAACCTTTATTTTAAGTTAAAAAACATATAATACTTTCAAGTACTTAATTGTGGTATTATACAGCCCTTAATGCTTTTATAAGCATGTGACTAGTCTCTTTATTATTACCTCAAGCACTCATTTTATTGCCTTTGTTTTGACAGTAGTTAAAAAGTATTAGTCAAGTTAGCCATCCATGTCTCAAAGCTCATATTAGAGTGGTCTTTATAGTAGTAGTAATTAAAAATTCTTTGATGTACATGTAATGTAATGCTTTTGTGGCAGTCGTGATTAAAACTATTTGGTATACATATTATTATCCCTAAAGGTTTAAAACTAAGCGCATCTTAGTAATTTTGATAATAATAAGGCATTGTCCATGTGGACTAATGTTTTATCTAGTAACAATCGAAATAGGTTATTTGGGTCAAAGAAGATTGTTGACTAAGAAATAACAAAGTTCATCTAGCAAAAGAACTTCACTCAAATCACAAGCTTGAAAGTCAAAATCCAATCAAGTGAAATGCTCTCATGATGATCCAAGGAAATGGACACACTCACGCCGAAGGAATCAAGATAAGTCAAGAAAAGACTTTTATTTTACCTATTTTGGATTTTGAGTAAATTAGGTTTAGATTGATCTTTAAGCGTAAGCTCTTAATGTTTAAAATGAAAAACTAGAACTAATCCTAAAATGTTTTTCAAAACAACACATTGATATACTTGTAGACACGTCATTTTGTGACCCTTGATTAAGTAGTAACAATTCGGTAATTATGCCAAGAAACCTACTTCAAAGTAAGACTCTTTCTGACATAGTCCTATTCCAAATAGGACTTTCCTATTAGAGTCCTAGTCCTATTAGGACTCTTCTAACAGAGTCTTATTCCTACTAGGACTCTCCTGCCAGAGTTCCAGTTCCGTTAGGATTCTCCTAACAGAGTCCCAGTCCAAGTAGGACTCTTCTCGATAGAGTCTCACTCTTATTAGGACTTTGCTGTCAAAGTCCAAGTCCCATTAGGACTCCTCGTGACAAAGTCCTATTCCCGCTAGGACTCTCCTGCTAGAGTCTCAGTTCTATCATTAGGACTTATCCTGACAGAGTCTTATTCCCGCTATGACTCTCCTGTTAGAGTCCTAGTTCCATTGGGACTCCTCTTGACAGAGTCATATTCCAATTAGGACTCCTTTTGACAAAGTCCTACTCCTATTAGGACTTTCTTGCCATTTCGGTAATTTTGGCACCTCTTTGCCCATGAAGAGAATTTTGGTAATTTTGGCACAATCCTACCCTTAGTAGGACTTTCTAGTCATTTGAGGAGCATTTTTATCATTTTCATATCATTTTATCCACATGGGGGTAGTTTGGTAATTTTAGCCCTTTGGTGACAAATTAGGGGTAATTTGGTCATTTCATATGTCTTGTGGCAATCTAGAGATTCTCCATCAAATTGGGATAGTAGTCTATTTAGGTTTAATTAGGACTTTCCACTTTTAAAGTTTCCATAAATCTGGTTGCTTGATATTTCCTTTAATGGAGATATATTGAACCTAAACGTTTTCATTTTAGACTTTATTTTCCAATTAAATTCTATTTCTCTTTTATCTCATTGGCTCTTGCATGTAGAGACCAATTCTATTGGTTCGTGCATTTTCATAATTATTTATTAATTCATTTAGTTAGGATAATCATTATTATTTTATTATTTAATCATTTAATTATATAATTATCACTCAAGACATGATCCTAGCCCTCCATTTTAGGGTTTCATCTTAGACCCTTGGATCAAAGCTCTATATTTTCTTATAAATAGAGTCCCCTGACCATTAGTTTTAGGGGACAGACGAAAGACACAATTTCCATAGCCGCACGCTGTTAGTTTGATTCTAGAGTTCTCTCTAGAAGAACTCTTCCTCTTCCGAGGCTGAAGCCCTACCAAAGTGACAACCTCCCTTCACGAAGCAAGCCAAAGCAAAGTTTTCCAAAATGAAGAATAAGCTGGAGATTTGCCCAATCGAAGCCTTCGATCCAAATTTTCCTAGCCAAAGATCTGCCCAACACCAACGATTGAATAAGGTACGCTCTCAAACCCTTAACAGTTTTCTTAGATCCGGTTGATCTCATTTCTTTTATCACTTTTGATAAAAGAGGGTAAACTAGAGAATTACGTGACTCTGATTCCATTTTCTAAACGGATACGTAGGAAGCCTTTAGGCCCGAGTCAGATATTTTTTTTTTTATCTTTTCTATTTTATTTATTTTTTCATGTCAGATCTTTTAATATTTATATTTTCTAGACTCACATCTCTTTCTTTTGTGTTTCTAATGACAAAATAGCCATGCAACTAAATATTCGAGGCCGATCCATTTAGATTGGGTGAGGTGGGTGCCTAACACTTTCCCACTCCATACCTTAGCCCCCGACCTTATTTCTTTGGTTTTTACTTTATTTTAGTGCTTTGTCTTTCTTTTGATCCATGTCAAGGGATCTCTTAGTATGTATTTAGGATTGAAAGTGATGTAATTCTTATTTCATTCCTTTCAGTTTTTCCTTAATGTGTATTGTTCAACTTGTAATGGGTTTTCATGTTTCTTGCCTAAAAATAAGTTGGCGACTCCTCAATCTCTCTATCCCACATAAGAGGCGTTCCTTCCTACCTTTAGGAAAAGACACAACCGGGATCCCTCTAAATTCACAAAAATGATTACATCTTCCTTTTTTCAGTGTTGGCGCCCACAATACTTTAAGTTTTGAGAGATCAAGGGTTTTGAAAGAAAAAATGAACACTGGTGAAAAATAAGTAAGAAGGCCTAAACTGTAATATCCCGACCCGGGATACCGGGTCACATGACACGTACTACGAGGGAAGAAAATCATATATATGTAATTAATTGATTATTACATTAATTAATTAATTATAAGACTTGATATATATATATATATATGGATTAATTAAATGTATGTAAATGTATATATATATATATATATATATATTAAATAAATGAAATATGAAAAAGATGAAAAGTGAAGAGGTGAACAATGTGAGTGTGTGTGTGTGTGTCGGCAAAGGTGTGTGTGTGTGTGTCTTGTATATATATGTGTATATGTATATATATGTATATAATATGTATAAATATCTATGGGAAATTAATGCAAAGTAGGAAAGAGAGAAGGCTGAAATTATGAGATGGGAAGTCTATGTAGGGCTAGAATTCAGAATGTAGAGAGAGAGAAAGATAGCTGTAGAGAGAGAGAGAGGTGGGAGGAGTGAGAAGAGTCGGTCACTTCTCTATAAAGGCCGAGCATGCAAATCATGCTTTCTTCTTGCTAAAGAAACCAAAAGAACAAGAACTGAAGAGAAGAGAAGAAGGATTAAAGTAAGAAAGAGGAGGAAAACCAACCAAAAAGGTGAGAATATTCAAAACTGTCAAAATTCCCTTTCTAGAATTTCTCTACATATGAACTGATTTAAAGCTTTCATTTTGTATATATGATGTTTAGAACACGTCTAAACCTTAACAAGCATGAAAATATAGCTTAAAAACACCTAAGATTGCATGACCCATAAGCCACGGCCATGGATGGACCTTGCTTAAGCAGGTCTGATCGAAGGGAAACCAAACTTGGTTTGGTGTATAGGGACCTCTTTTAGACCACATAAACATATTAAAAACGTGTGACCGCGACCAAAAAGCATGAACAAAGACCCTCAAATGTTAAGTTGCAGGTTTCGGGTCTACACCCCAAACCTCTAAACTCATGATTTAAGCCGTTTATTTAAATGAAAAATTGATCTCCATGAAGAGGGGATCACAACAAGCCAAACCTCATAACAAATGGTCAAGAAACGAGTGTGAACCGAGGCTATTACAGGTTCAGCTATCATGTCCAAAACCGAGCATGTGAAGGAGTTTTAAAGCTCAAAATCAATGCCAATCGATTTGTATGAACCTTAGGGATAAATTGGGACAAAAACAGTCGAGCTTGGAAGAGTAAAACGTCACGAAATAGGAGAAAAAGGAAATCGGGAATTAGGGTTTTTCAGTCGGTCGCTCGGGGAAGACGACCGAGTCGACTCGTGCACCGTTTAAAACGGTGGGTGGACTCGGGACAGGTGGCAGCCTTGGGGCTTGCCACCGAGTTATTGGAACGGCGCCGTTTAGGGGCGTATAAGGTTATATATAAACCGTGTTGTAAAAAAAATAAGAGAAAGGAAGCAAATCGTGGCTAAGGGGTTTCGATCCCTAACCCTCGCGCGTGGGAAGTCTTCTCCTTTCCACTCGGCCACGCGCTCACATGTGTCCATTTATAAACACGATATATATATATATTATAATGTATATATTACGGAAATTAAAAAGGTGCAGCCGCACCTGGTGGGACTCGATCCTGTGATGTATGGGGAGGGAGATGGCACGCTGGCCAGCGTGCCATCCTATTCAACCTATTCTCTTTTCCCCATTAATAATATATATATTACATGTTATAATTAATTTAATTAAAATTGATTAATTAAATTAATTACTCCGAAATGGCCCGTTGTCCAAAAATTACAAGTTATATATGTAACCTTACTATCTTGGACCCCCTAAACCCATTGGTGAGGTCCACAACATGAGATGAGGTCCCGAAAAATTTAAGACCCCTAGAAAATGTCAAAATGACCAAAATGCCCTTATCCCATAAACAAGTCAAACAAAGTCCAAATTTAATAAATGAATAGTGTATCCTTACTATTTCGGATATTCTGAGACTAATGGTAGGGTCCGTTTTACGAGACGGAGCCCGAAAAATAAAGTCACGTAAGGGATAAATGACCAAAATACCCCTTGACCAAAATTGACAAATTATTAATGTATTCTTACTATTTTGGACCTTCTGAGTCCAATGGTGAGGTCCACGACATGAGACGGGGTCCCGAAAAATAAAGACACGTAAGGAGGATAAAATGACAAAAATACCCCTGGTACCCCTAAAGCCAAAATGAAATCAGAAAAGGTCTAAACCGACTTTCTTAAACACTTCGGACTCAATGGTAGAGTCTATTCGACCTAAAGAAATGTCTAAAATAAAAAGACATAAAATTTGATGAATAGCATCTATTAGATGACTATGAACTGAATTGTTGCCAAAGGACTAAACTGAGGCAAATACGAGAAATGAAATACGATAAGACACGACACGTAAACATGTTAAGTAAATAACTTTAAATTAAAAGTTAATGGAACTCCCAGAAGAGTATGATTGTAGAAATCTATTTTTCTTGACATGATAAATTGTGTTTTAAACAGATAATTAATTAAACACAAAATGAGCCAAGAAAAGGAAGTCACTCCTATGAAGACAAGGGCCCAATTGGCAAGTGACCCAAGACAGCAAGCTTTCCGGGAACAGCTAGAAAGACAACTTCAGCTGATTCAAAATCGTATCCGAATTTCTAAAACAAATGAAGTATGCTGCGTAAGCCCCTTTATTTACAAGACAATAACAAAGGAGCAATTAGCAGCTAAACAGCTTAAGAAACGGGAAGATACGGAAACATTGCAGCAATGGCTTCAAAGGTTAAAGGAAGCCAGGGGCAAAGCACCCAAATAGAACAAGACTAAAAGTACAAGGTGAGTAACCCTGTATTTGAATTGGAGATTTAACTCCATGATTTAAAAAGAGTTTTAAGTATAAGATATGAAGTATTTGAAGTTTCAAATTCAGTATTTACATGATTCAGTTTTTAATTGTTCTGTTTTAGAAATTCATTGTGACATGCTTAGTGATTGGTTTCTGCAACAGTTTTTCCTTCAAATACTTTCTAGCATGTCTAGTTAAAATGCAATTATTGTTAAATATTCTGAATTTGCTTATTTCAAGTATACGAATGTTTATTACGAAATTATGAAAAGTATCTATAAGACAAGTCACATGATAAATGTTTTACAAGATGAATGGTGCATAAGCACTTAGACAGGATTCTGAGTTTTCAGTTGCCCTGTAAAATAGGCAGGATTTTGGGTTTTACGGAACTCAATTGCCCTGTAAAATGCCCGGTAGCAGGATCTAATCCCTCAGGCAGATGAGATATCTCCATAGATAAGTAATATGGGACTCCGGTTCGAAACGGATTCCACTAATGGAAGTGATAAGATGACAAATGATTTGAAAATGGAAGCAAGTTTTTACTCTCATTTTCATTATGCATATGTTGAGTTTTATATACTCTATTTAAGAAATACATGATATGTTATATGTTTTAAAGTTCACATGTATAAGTTTAGCTTGAATGTTTTAAATATTTCACAGCTACATGTTTTAAAGAATGCATATATCTTGTATTCAATTATATGAACAATTGGCGGTGACTATTTTACGAACTCTTATGTACTAAACCACTGCCAATTGAAAAACACCATGACGAATACTGGAATTGCTCACAAGCTTAGATTAGCTTACCCGGACTTTGTTCGGACCCCCCCCCTTTCAGGTAAATAGCAGCAGTTTGGATTTAAGGATGATGATGACAAGTCTGCTGATTTTGGGAGAACATGGTTAATTAGTCTCTTTTGATAAGTCTGTAAACTCTAATAGTACTTTTATATTAGTAGACATAGTAAGTTAATGTAATAAGCCCTCTGGGCAAATCGGTTATGTATGGTATGAATGTATGAAGTCTTTAAGTTTTTAGATATACTCTGAATGTGTAACCATGTATGCTATGTATGGAGCGGCAGTACCGAACGGATGTGCATAATTTAAAAATGAAAAAGAAAAGAAAAAGTTTTTCACGCTTCCGCAAAACGTATGTTGCACATCTATTCGATACCGCTGCATATGCGAGCCTTGTCTCGGGGCGGCGATCGCGATCCGGTAATCCGCTTAGGGTGGGTTTCGGGTCGTGACATAAACTGTTAAAACCAATCGACCAGTTCCAAGAACAAGTCGATTAAGTGCCATTTTTATACACAGCCTGAACCTACTATCCAATCTAGTCGACTAACTGAAGAAATCAGTTGACTGACTTTCAAATGCAAAAATAGTGTACCATAGAACCAATCAATTGAATGTTCTTAAACACATGATCCTCAAACCTTTTAGACAAATCAGTTGAGTTAATCAGCCAGCTGAATCTTTGTGATATCCCGACCCGGGATACGACACGTTTACCGAGGCAACTCGATTTAATAGCATAACCTGAACTGTCTTAAACTCTATGTCACAAAAATTATGGAACTGAACTTAGTTTAAAAAGATAAATGTTTTGCTTAGGATGGCTAGTGTCGGGTAATACCCGAGCAACTCAGAACCTGACCTCGAAAAGTGTGCATGCATGCAACCCATGCATGCATATGTACGTACACATGCATAGTTCACGAAATATTAGTGTATGTATACGCGACTAAAAATACAATTATATGTATTTATATGGTTATACATACATGTATAAAAAATTATGTATTTTATATGTATATATGTGTATAATGTAAATGTATTATGTATATAAATGCAAGTAATTAAATTAAGATAAAGAAAAAGGGGAGGGAAGTTTCCAAGCAACAAATATCAGTGTGTGCATCACTGTGTGTGTGTGTGTGCATCACTGTGTGTGTGTGTGTGTTTGGGAACCACACCAACCGACTTGGTGAAAAGTGGTGTGTGTATATATGTAATATATGTGTATGTATATATATGAAGGCACGTGGATGGCTAGGGCTAAGGAGACGGTTCTCTGTAGTCAAGAATGACTGCAAAAGACAGACAGAGAGTGATAAGGTAAAGAGAGAAAGAAGCGGTGGGTGTTATTGTCTATATATATATATGTATACGGGTCTTGTGAGTTGAGAGGAATAGAAACAAACTGAAGGAACTAAGAGGCTTAGAGTGAGAAGAGTATCATCAAGGAATCAGAAACAGAAGCAAAAGGGGTTCAAGGGCATAACAACCGAGAGCAAACAAGAAAACCCAGGTGAGTAATCACGTTTCTATTTTTGAGATTTTAAGCATGAATGTTTGATCCAAATCTAAGGTCTTGATAAGCATGCTTTTAGCTTTTAAATGCAAGAAGAATGATAGAAAAAGGTTTAGAAACCATAGAGATATTCTAAGTTGCAAGTTATAGAGAATAATCGGCCATGGGTCATTTCATGCATTAAACCTTGTTTAATCGACCCAAGCATGACCCTATGATGTGCAGAAAACTGTTAGAAACAATTAGGGGTCAAAACAGTGATCAAAACGCCATGAAAATAGAAAATATCACTTGGCCGGAGAATCGGCCGGAGATATTTAAACCCTATTTCGTGAAGATGGGAAGGGATTCAATGGAAACCGAGAGTGGATTTGAAATCCTTGGGAAGAAGGGAATAAAATAGCATTCAAAATAGGGGGAAAAACCACCGAAAAATATGTGACAGTCGTCGGAGAAGACGACTGTTCACGTCGGAACCCTACCGGAGCAGTGGGGAAGATGACCGGAAAATCGTGGGGGCTACCGGGTTAAGTTTGGACCGGATCCGAGTTCGGATCGGGTCGGGACCCGACCGGAAATAAGAGGGTAAGTGATGCTGTGTCGTTTTGGGTTTTTAATTTAAATGGAATTGGGCTTGTTTGGTTACACGGATAGTAAATTGAAATTGGGTTTGGGGTTATCCAAACCAAGGATGGGATAGAGAAACAGGGTTATTGAAATCCGGTTTTTAAACTAAAGTGAACCGTTTGGTTCAAGGGAAGGGTGGACCGGTTTAGGGTTTCTGGTCCTGAACCAACTGGTTCAGACCGCAGGTTTTGGAATTTATGAACCGGCCCCAAATATTTTAAGAAATTTCACTGTTGCCCAAACATAAAAAATTAATTAAATATTAATTTTTACAATAATGCCCCTATTTCAAATATGGGTCAAACGAAGTCCAAATGAGATAAATGAATAGTCAAAACTTATTATCTCGGACATTCTGAGTCCAATGGTGGGGTCCATTTTATGAGATGAGACCTCGAAGGATAAAATACCATGAAAGTGCAAAATGACCATTTTGACCTTTTTAGTACAAAAGTCCAAATGAAATTCCGCGAAAGCCTAAACCGACTTTCTTCGGCGTTCCGGACTCAATGGTAAAGTCTAAAATAGTGTTTGAAATACTTAGGATAGAAAGGCATAAAATTTGATGAATAGCATTTATTCTGAAACGAATTCACTGATATATAGGAAACTCGAAAGGCAAGGGTACACTCACGGATTTCTGAGATAGAATCACGATAGAGGTAAGTAAATTCCCTTTCTCTTCCATATGGTGTTTCCAAGCCAAGTTTGTTCTCTTTACTGCCAAACTTGTACTCTTGAAAGTACCTCACGTTATTGCTATCCACAATGCGATATTGTTCTCTCTTGTGGACATTGATTGATTGCTATGTCGTTGTTATCATGTGAACCATGCCTTGAAAGGCTTACTGCTATGTCTTTATTGTGAACCATGCCCGGAAAGGCCTACTGTTATGTCTTTATTGAATATATGATATTCCATTTTATACTTCTATGGAATTATGAATAATCATGATATGTTATGAATACGGGATTTGTGCTCAGTCACAATATCCATCCGATGCTTTCTGACTTGAGTGGAGACCTAAGGGTCAAGTACATAAATGGATAGGTGGCAGGAATGAATTCCTCGAAGGCTTTCCACCGGCAATTGACTGGCATAAACATTGGCATTTTCATTGCATTTCCATTGGCATTTCATTTACATTTACATTGGAATTTTACTTGAGAACAGAGTAAATGCATCTCTTAAGAATTGATACGATTACGTTATTGAATAACACTATTCCTTATGACTTGTCTTAACTGAAAAGACACTCTTCATTGAATTAATTATGATTGGTTTATTGTGGCAGTACATCTTTGCTATGTTATCTTTGAAAGATTCAAGTTGATGTTATTTCATTTACTCCTGATTGTACATTGTGACTTATTACTCATTGGCCATCATGGCAACTGTTCTCATTGGCTATCACAGCATCTCCTTTCTTATGATTGGCTATCATATTTTATTCATGGATTCATGTTCTTTATAATCATCGATACCAGTGTCGGAGATCTGGTTTACTTGCTGAGCTTCATAGCTCATTCCACCCCACTTACCCCCCATTTCAGGTGATGACGCTGCGAGACCCCAATAGGAGTCTGAGAGCGTAGGGGGACATTTTGAAGCACTGTATCAGTCTATGTTAGTTCTCCCATGTATTCACCACCCCCGGGTGCTGGTTACGTTTAGTTCTCATTTTGTTTATGTAGAACTATGTCATGTATTTAATAGACTTCCGCTGTTTAATTTATTTAAAAAGACTTCCGCTGGATTACTGTAATTGATAAAGGCTTCCGCTGTTCATTGTTTAAAATTTTTAGTACATTGCATATTAGTATTATGATACTGGAATGGAAAAAGTAGGGACGGCCTTTGGGTCAGCCCCGCGACACAAGATCCGCACAGGGTGGGTTTCGGGTCGTGACAATCTTCATCCAGGTGATTAATTGATGAAATCAGTCAACTTTTTTTGTCGATTTGAGAATTGAAAATTCAAATTTTGAACAGATGAAAAATGGAGGAACGACTCTATTTTGAAATCCAACAGAATATCCTTTCGAGGGCTATAAATAGAGGTTCTCTATAACACTTGTTGCTATCTCTTTACAAGTTTTAACTTCTACATCTTTGTTTTTAATTTTAGATCTCTTTATTGAAAACCAAGATCTAAAAGTTCTACTCATCTTAAATACTCTAATCATATAAACTCCCTCTATCAATTTGTGAACTTGAATTCATGCCATAAATACATAGATTTTCTTAATTTTGCATATTTTGCTAACTCCCTCTTGTGAACTTGACATCAATTTCCATGCTTTGTTTGTGCATTTGGATACTTTGAATAAGCATTTTAGTTTACACATAACATATAAAAGAGATATAAAAAAGGATGTTTTCTATTCATGTATTAATCTTTTACAGTAATGAGCATGAATACAAGTATTTCTCAAAACAAATACAGGAAGGAAATGACAGTAAGGATTTAAATACAGAAACAATCCTATAAATCTTTCTATTTTTCTTATCTTTTCCTATTTCTTCTCTTATTTTCCTATTTCCTCTCCCCATTTTTCATCTTAAAAAACAATGACCTAATGATCTTGGGAAGGTGAAGGCCTATGCCTAGCGTTGAGGATTTGACAAAGGGTGTCCTTGACCTTGAGCACTTCCATCTTGGTTTCTCCATGCTTCTTCTCATTGTGCTCATAGAGAGAGTCTGCTTAGAGCTTGAGAATGTGAATATCATTCTCTATAGCCTTTGTCCTTTCGGTTATTCAAGATAGAGTTTTGGAGAGATTGGATTCAATGGTCCAAATTTTGATTTGAAATCCATAATCCATCTCTCGAAGAAAGATGATGATGAAAGAAAAGTCCAAATTTAGAACCGGAGGAGGATAAGGTGAGGTGGTTTGTGTGGTAAGGTGAGTAGAAGAAGAAGTCTCTTAGGTTTGCTCGAATACAGGAGCAGATTAGGGAACCCATCCTTGGTCTATGGACTTGTACCCCATAGACTTAAGATTCCCTATAGAGTAAATGTCCATGTGGATAGGGGTGTGGAAGTTGAAGTTTTCATGGATTGACATGATTAGCTCAAAGGCTCAACTAGAGTAGAAATTAGACTCAACTAGACTTTTGGAATGAATTGCCAACATAAATACCTATAGGAAAATTTTAGATAGACATTAATGGGAAACGTTTCTCATTGTATTTATATATATATCATAAATATATATACACAGACATGCATATATATATATATATACATATACATATATCTCATAACTTGAATTAATTCTATTAGCATTTAAAACAAATTTGAAATTAAAATTGGTAACAATTTGTATAAATTATTCTTTTTGAAACGTTCAATCGCTAATTTGGGTGATTGAACAGTTCGAGCAGATTGGAACTACACATAAATACTCTATCGTAAATGTTTTCCATGGCTCTAGATTCTGATCGAGAAGTATACTAAAGTATTTTAGGATGATTGAATTGTTCCAAGAAATTGAAAATATTTTAATAAATATACTAAAATATTTTTTGATGATTGAATTGTTTAGACCATTTCATTCAATTCCATTCCAAAAATTAAATTGTTTAAACTAAAACTAGAATGTAATTACTGAAAAAGAAACCTAGAGGAGAGGGGTGAATAAGTTGTCCCGAACTTTGAAATTTTGTTGCCTTCTTTCAACACCATGAGAGATTGTATGCCAAGAGAGAAACAAAAGATCCAACAGAAAAATTATAGATACAAGATTTATACTGGTTCGGCTATAACAGTAACTTGTGTCCACTTTGAGGTGAAGTAAAAAAAAAAAATTGAACTAGTTTTTTACCTTAAGAGTTGCATAGTTTAGGGCTAGATAGTTAGATGCATGGTAAGATATATAAGAATACTTATTATATATTGTTAGCCTATATAAAAATTTAAAATTAAAATTTGTAACCATTTGTATAAATTATTTTTTCTAAGACATTCAATCTCTAATTTAGGTGATTGAACATTTTGAGTTGATTGGGACTGTACATAAATGTCACGACCCGGAACCCACCCTATATGGATTAGGGGTCGGTGACCGACATAGTCACTCAGACAGGCCGTACAAAATCAAATAAATTGTACCAAAGAGTGATAAATTTTTTTGTTTCTTTTAAGCAAGTGCGGAAGCTACACATATGCAACTCATCTGATAACAAATCGAACTCTAACAATCATCAACAAGATTATCTAAAACTATAATTTCCATCATCATAAATCACCATTCAAGTCTAATATCATTTTTAGTATCATTATTGTCACGACCCGAAACCCACCTTATGTGGATCTTTCATTGCGGGGCCGACCCTGTGGCCGTCCTTACTTTTTCTTTCTTTGTATCAATGACAACAATTTATAATTTAAAACTTAAACAGTAAATCAGTAGAAGTCTTAAATACATAATATGGCTCTACAATGTCAAAACAAAAACCAACATAGCATCACCCTTAGGTGGTGAATACATAGGAGAACTACATTATGACTAATACATTCCTCAAATATCCTCATATGCTTTCAAACTCCTATTGCGGTCCCGCAGCATCCCTACTTGAAAAATAGTAAATCGGAGCGAGCTAAACAAAGCTCAATAAGTAAATTCCCATCTTTGACACAAGTTAAGGTTAACATAGAAAGAACATGAATTCATTAATGTGAACATGATAGCCAATCATGGGATAAGATGCTATGATAGCCAATAAAGATAAAATGCTATAATGGCCAATGAACAGTAGAGGTGACAATAATCAATCACGAGTAATGGATATAACATGAACATGGAAATCTTCATAGAAATCTGTCAACATAAATGTACTGCCATAATAAATCGATAATAATCAATCACAATCAAAGAGTGAATTCTCAACATAAGATTATTCATAGGGAATGACATGGTCCTGTGAATCCAATAAACATAATTATATCAGTCAAACATAAGTGATGCATTTACTTTGTTAAGGGTTTGGCAGACCCTCGATCTTTTTGGACCTAGCATACCCCCTCTTAAACTCAGTGCATATAAAATGTCATCATAACTCAGTGCATAGAAACACCATCATTGCCATATGTCCGTTCATAGACTCGACCCTTAGGTCCTGTCAACTAAGAAAGCATCAGATGGATATTGTGACTAAGCACAAATCCAGCATTCATAATATATCATGATTATTGGTAATTCCATAAGAGTGTATAAAGATGGAATATCATTTATTCAAAAAAAATATAACATTAGGCCTTTCAAAGTATAGTACAATATAATGATCAATGATATCACAGTCAATAAATATCCACAAGATAGGACAATATCACATTGTGGAAACAATAAATGTTTGGTACGTACAAGAGTACAAATCTGGCAGTAATAGAATGAACGTGGCTTGGAAGACCACATGTAAGAGATTGGGGTTTACTTACCTTATCAGTGCGTTCTAGTTCAGTATTCCATGACTTTTTCTTTTCCCTTTGAGTCCCCTATAATTCGTTAAACATGTCTCAGTTTAATGCTATTCATAAAATTTTATATCTTGTTATTATAAGTATCTCTTTTGCTAAATTAGGCTATACTATTGATTCCGGAATGTCGAAAAAAGTCAGTTTAGGCTTTCACGGTTTCCAATTTGGACTTCTATACTAAAAAGGGCAAAATGGTCATTTTGCACTTGTACGTGTCTTTATTCCTCGGGGCCTCTTTTCAGCAATTGGACTTCACTGTTGAGTCTGAAATACTTGAAATAATAAAGATTCACTATTCATTTATTTTAATCAATGTCCGTTTGACTCATATTTGACATAGGGAGCCATTTTGGTCATTTGGCATTTCTATTGGTATTTTATTTTTTGGCACTCTGTCTCATGAAATGGACCTCACCATTGGGTCCAGAAGGTCCAAAATAATAACTTTGCACTATCTGCTTGACTAATTTGGACATCGAAATTTAAATTAATATATAATTTAATTAATTAACTAATATTATATTATATATATATTAACTCACTATTTAACCACACGTGCCTCAATGGCACAGTGGTGGACTCAGTGCCCATAAGGGCCTCATGCTCATGCGGTCTGGGGTTTGAACCCCCTCAACTGCAACCTTCCTCATTTTTTCGCTTTCACTATTTCACTATTTAAAAAAAACTAAGCCATGGCCAAACGACGTAGCATTGGTTGACCGTGAGTACGCCTAGGCAGATCCCAACCAGACCCGGGATCCAACTCGAACAGTGACTCGAAGACCTCTTATTCTTCCTGACTTTCCAACGAACAGTTGTAGTCTCCGTCACCCCCTCCAACACCGGTGACCAGATTGCAACTTTTCCCTATTTCTTTTTTCATTTTTTCACGGTTTCAAGTCCCATTTTCACTTGAGTTTACATGAGTCGCTCGGTTACAACTCGGGTCGGGGTATTACATTCTCTTCCCCTTAAATAAGTTTGGTCCCCCAAACTTAGCTATATCATGGCATAAATAAATAAGGAAACTTGACATGCATTTCATCTTCTCATTCCCAAGTAGCTTCCTGAAGTCGATAATTCCTCCATAATACATTTACTAGTGGAATGGTCTTGTTCTGTAAAACTTGCTCTCATCTATCTAAGATTTGTACCGGCTGCTCAATATAACTCAAGTCCTCCTGAACATCTAGAGGCTCATGCTCGATTAATTGATCTGGGTTGTGAACACACTTCATCAACATAAAAACATGGAAAACATTATGTATGTGTGCTAGCTCAAATAATAAGGCAAGCCGATAAGCCACTGGTCTGACTCGTCCGATAACCTCAAACTGTCCAATGTATCATGGCCCTAGTTTCCCTCTCTTGCCAAACTTGACCACTCCCCTCATTGGTGATACCTTCAGAAACACATAGTCACTTGTTGTAAACTCCAACTCCCGTCTCCTAGTATTAGCGTAACTCTTCTGTCGACTCTGAGTTTTCAACAAACGCTGCTTGATTTGATGGATCTTTTCAGTGGTTTGTTCCACTATTTATGGCCCAAATAACTTCCTATCACCTATCTTCGTCTAACATAGTGGGGATCTACACTGCCTGCTATATAGTGCCTCATACAATGCCATACCGATACTAGATTGGTAACTATTGTTGTATGTGAACTCCACTAACTGGTAGTTGATCGTCCCAACTTCCCCTGAAATCAATGACACAGAATCTTAGTAGGTCCTCTAGGGTCTGTATCATCCTCTCGGACTGTTCGTCTGTCTCTAGATGGTATGTAGTGCTAAGACTTAACTCTATGCCCATAGCCTTCTATAGACTCCTCCAGAACTTAGACACAAATCGTGGATCTCGGTCGAACACAATGGATATTGGAACTTCATGTAATTGAACGATCTCTCTAATATAAAGCATGGCCATTCATTCTAAAGTCCGAGTTGTCTTGGTTGCTGAGAAAATGAGCTATCTTTGTCAGTCTGTCTACGATCACCCATATAGAATCTTTCCCATCCAGTGTCTTAGGCAAACTTGATACAAAATCCATCGTGATATGTTCCCATTTCCATTCTGGTATTGGAAGTGACTGTAGAAGTCCTTCCAACTTCTGGTGTTCAACCTTGATCCACTGGTACTTCATACGTCGTGCAATGTGCTCAGTTATATATTTTTTCATTCCTGACCACCAGTAAGTGTTCCTTATATTGTGGTACATCTTTGTATTCCCTAGGTGTATAGAAAATCTAGAACTGTGTGCCTTGTCAAGAATCTCCTTCTTGATCTCAGGTATATCTGGCATGCAAATCCTGTCATAATAGTACAACACCCTATCTCGTATAGTGAAATCCATATTCCCCCCACTCTTAGCCTCATGGAGAAGTTTAGCTAACTTTTTGTCATGAGTTTGCAATTCCCTGATCTTTTTAACAATCGTAAGACCGATTGTGACGTTAGCACATATTACCCTGAAAACCTGGTAGAATCACTTCAATCTCCATTACCTCTAACTCTTGTAGTAGCTCTTTCTGTGTAGTCAACAAGCAAGCAAGATTCCCTAATGACTTCCTGCTAAGAGCATCAGCTACTACATTCGCCTTCCTTGGATGGTACTATATATTGAGCTCGTAGTCATTGATCAACTTTAACCAACGTCGTTGGTGCACATTAAGCTCCTTCTATGTAAACAAGTACTTAAGACTCTTGTGATCGGTGAAAATCTCACATGTAGCCCCATACAGATAATGCCTTCAGATTTAAAGTGCAAAGACAATAATTACAAGCTCGAGGTCATGAGTCGGATAGTTCTTCTCATGTGGCCTCAGTTGTTGTGAAGCACAAGCCACTACCCTTCCTTGCTGCATCAGAACATACCCCAAACCTTGGTACGAAGCATCACTGTAGATCACAAAACCCTCTGTCCTATCCGGTACTGTTAGGATTGGAGCTCTAACCAGTCGGTTCTTCAGCTCTTGAAAACTTTGCTCCCTCTTCTCAGTCCAGATGAATGGAACATTCTTGTACGTCAGCTGGGTGACTGGCGTAGCTATCTTGGAAAAGTCTTTAACAAATCTCCTATAGTAGCCAGTTAAATCCATGAAATTGCGAGCCTCCGTGACATTAGTCGACCGGGGCCAACTAGTAATAGCTTTCATCTTCTAGGAGTCCACAGAGATCCCATCTTTACTGATCACATACCTTAAGAATGAAATTCTTGGGAGCCAGAATTCACACTTCTTTAGCTTAGCATATAGCTTCTGCTCCCATAGCTTCTATAGGACTTTTCTCATATGCATCTCGGGCTCTTCCTAGTTCTTAGAATAAATCAAGATGTCGTCAATGAATACGATCACTGAAACCATCTAAGTACGTCTTGACACCCTATTCATTAAGTCCATGAATGTGGCTGGGGCATTAGTCACTCTAAAAGGTATGACAAGGAACTCATGATGTCCATATCGGGTTCTGAATGTCGTCTTCTAAATGCTGGTGGGTCTGACTTTCAACTAGTGATAACCGAACCTCAAGTCGATATTTGACAATACTTGAGCCCTCTTCAGTTGGTTGAACAAATCATCTACCTTGGGCAGTGGATATTTGTTCCTGATAGTGACCTTTTTTAGTTCACGATAATCAATACATAGCCTCATGGCCCCATCCTTCTTCTTGACAAATAATACAGAAGCACCCCATGGTGATGAACTGGGTCGTATGAAACCCTTGTCTAGCAATTCCTGTAGCTGAAGCTTTAACTCTTTCAGCTCTACTGGTGCCCATTTTGTAGGGTGTCTTGGATATAGGTGAAGTGCCTGGCAGTACGTCAATGCTAAACTCAATCTTTCTCTCCATAGGCATCCTTGGAAGATCGTCTAGAAATACCTCAGGGAATTCTTTAGCAATGGGAATCTTCTTTAGCACAAGCTGTTATGAATTAGTGTCCTGGATACTACATAAGAAACCATGGCATCCCTTGCGAAGTAGACGCCTAGCTTGGATAGAAGAAACAAAGTAGGGTAGAGAAGCCACTCCTAGTCCATTCAAACTTAATAGTAAAAAATCTGGGGTTCTAAATAAATACTCACTTGGCCACACAATCTATTGTAGCATGGTTTGCAGCCAACCTAGTCCATACCGAGAATAACATCATACCTATAGATTTCTAATGGTATAAAATCAGCAAGTAACTGTATTCCCATAATCCGTATCTCACAATTCCTATACATGGCATCGCCTAGTAATGATTTACCCGATGGTATAGTCACATTTAGTAAATATCCTAAGGGTTCTGTCACTATGTTTAACTTAGTAGAACATGTATGAGATATAAAAGAATGCATAAAACCAGTATCAAATAAGATATGGGAAGGTCGTGAACAAACTAGAACAGTACTTACGACTACAGAAATCATAGCCTGCATGTCCTTTGGTACTATAGAGCAAACTCGTTTGGCCTGTTGTTGGACATTCCCTGGTCCATTTCTGTAGTTCTGGGGCCTATTCGTTGCGACTATAATGTTGGTGCCCTAACTGAAGCAGCACTGGCCATGGCTTAGGTTGATCTGAGGACACTCCCTAGCAAAATGCCTAAATTGGCCACAATAGAAGCATGCGTTGCTGTCCTTGAGACACTGGTCCTTGTGGACCTGCTGACAGTTGGGGCATTTGGCTGCAACCCCTTCAGTATATCTCGGCCTCCTTTGACTAGGCCCCGTGGCTCAGGATCTAGTTCCGGGTCTAGTGAATGTGGGCCCTTGCCTAGAGAAGGAAGGCCCTTGCCTCCGGTTCTGACTACCCCCTGAACTATGGTTCCCTCGTCTCTTGGCGAACTCTTCGCCACTCCTCTCAATGATCTTAGCAGTAGTCACCACCTCATTATAAGTGGTTAACTGCAAGGGCCTGAATTTGTCCTTAATGGCCCATCATAGCCCTTCCTCAAACTTTTGGGCCTTTAGATTCTTACTATTGATGACACTAGGAGCGAATCTGGCCAGCTCAGTGAACGTGGCCTCGTACTGTTCCACTATCATTCCTCCTTGCTGTAGTACCATGAACTCGATGATCTTTCGGTTCTTCACTTCCTAAGGGAAGTATTTCTCATTGAAGACCGTGGTAAATCATTGCGAGTCCTTGTCTAGTTCTTTGGCCTCCTCAAGAAGCCACCACTTGTGTGCAGCTCCTTTGAACATATATGTGGCGTATGCCACTTTTTGTACCTCAGTGCATATCAAGATTTGAAAAATCCTGTTCACCTCTAAAAGCCACTCCTCTGCAGCTATGTCTCCCTGGGTACTATCGAAAGATGGAGGCTTTATCTTTTGAAATCACTCATATAAAAATGTCGAATCTCGTTCATTCCTCTGTCAGCCACCCATTTTGACAGGCTACTCCAATCGTATTAGCTGACTGGTACCGGCTTGATTCCGGGGTAGAGTCTTAATGACCCTTTCCATCAGTCACTCCAATCGATCTATGTGATCCATAGCTGCCGATGTAGTCCTTGTGTTAACCATCACTGTAAAAGATAATCAGTAATATTTATATAAGATAACATTTCAGTATCCACATAAAGGTTTATTATAAAGGTGTCAATAGTATCTATCAACTAATTCCTAGACGTAACAATTCTAATATTCTAATCTTGTCTCCTATGACTCACTAGAACCTAAAGCTCAACTCTAATACCAAGCTATCACGACTTGAAACCCACCCTATACGGATCTCGCATCGCGGGGCCGACTTTGTAGCCGTTCTTACTTTTTCTTTCTTTGTATCAAAGGCAACAATGTATAATTTAAAACTTAAATAGTAAATCAACGAAAGTCTTAAATACATAATATGGTTCTACAATGTCAAAACAGAAACCAATATAGCATCACCCTTAGGTGGTAAATACATGGGAGAGCTACATTATGACTAATACATTCATCCAATGTCCTCCTATGCTTTCAGACTCCTATTGCGGACCCGCAGCATCCTTACCTGAAAAATAGTAAATCAGGAGTGAGCTAAATGAAGCTCAATAAGTAAATTCCCATCTCTAATACAGGCTAAGGTTAAGATAGAAAGAACATGAATTCATTAATGTGAACATGATAGCCAATCATGGGATAAGATGTTGTGATAGCCAATAAAGATAAAATGCTATAATGGCTAATAAACAGTAGAGGTCACACTAATCAATCAGGAGTAATGGATATAACATGAACATGGAAATCTCAATAGAAATCTATCAACATAAATGTACTGCCATAATAAATCGATAATAATCAATCACAATCAAAGAGTGAATTCTCAACATAAGATTATTCTTTGGGAATGACATGGTCCTATGAATCCAATAAACGTAATTATATCAGTCAAACATAAGTGATGCATTTACTCTGTTCAGGGTTTAGTAGACCCTCGGTCTTTTGGGACAACTCAAAAAGCATCGGATGGATATTGTGATTGAGCATAAATCCAACATTCATAATATATCATGATTATTCATAATTTCATAAGAGTGTATAAAGATGGAATATCATTTATTCAGACAAAACATAACAGTAGGCCTTCCAAAGTATAGTACAATATAATGATCAATGATATCACAGTCAATAAATGTCCACAAGATAGAACAATATCGCATTGTGGAAACAATAAACGTTTGGTACCTACAAGAGTACAAATCTGGCAGTAACAGAATGAACGTGGCTTGGAAGATCACACGTAAGAGATTAGGGTTTACTTACCATATCAGTGCGTTCTAATTCAGTATTCTATGACTTTTCCTTTTTCCCTTTGAGTTCTCTATAATTCAGTAAACATGTCTCAGTTTAATGCTATTCATAAAATTTTATATCTTGTTACTATAAGTATTTCTTTTGCTAAATTAGGCTCTGCTATTGAGTCTAGAATACGTGTCTTTATTTCTTGGGGCCTCTTTTCATAAATCGGACTTCACCGTTGAGTCCAGAATGCTTGAAATAATAAATATTTCACAATTTATTTATTTAAATCAAAGTCTGTTTGACTCATATTTGACTTAGGGGCATTTTTTTCATTTGGCATTTCTATGGGTATTTTTGGGACTTTACACTATCTGCTTGACTAATTTGGACATCAAAATTTAAATTAATATATAATTTAATTAATTAACTAGTATTATATTATATATATTAACTCACTATTTAACCACACGTGCCTCAGTGGCACAGTGGTGGAGTCAATGGCCATAAGGGCCTCACGCTCATGCGGTTTAGGGTTCAAACCCCCTCAACTGCAACCTTCCTCATTTTTCCCCTTTCACTGTTTCACTATTTAAAAAAGAAAAAAACTAGGCCAAGGCCAAACGACGTAGCATTGGTTGCTCGTGAGTGCGCTTGGGCAGATCCGGACCAGACCCCGGATCCAACCTAAAGAGTGACCCGAAGACCCCTCATTCTTCCTGACTTTCCAGTGAATAGTTATAGTCTTCAATCACCCCCTCTGGCGCCGGTGACTGGACTGCAACTTTTCCCTATTTCTTTTTTCATTTTTTCACGATTTCAAGGCCCATTTTCATTTTTTCACGATTTCAAGGCCCATTTTCACTTTTAAATACCCTAAAACACATTCTAGGACCCTTTGATAACATTTTAAGCCATTAAAACCCATTGAAAATCAAACTTTCCAAAATTACATCTTTCTGATAAACTCATTTTTCTCCCTCATTTCTTCGCCATTTCACTCATGGTTTCTTCCTACGTGTTCTATTTTCTTCATAGATTAACATCATGCAATTCATTATAAGCTTTATGCAACTTCAATAAAAACCCAAAAAATCAAAAATCAAAACAAAACTTCTGAACTCACCTTGTGCTTGCAGTATCTCCCTCCTCCCTTTTTCATTTCTCCTTTCTGAATCTCCAAACTCCTCAGTTCCCTCTGGTTTCCTTCCTCAAGAGCACCCATGGTTGATTCCCTTCCTAAAATGCACACATGGTGCATATTATGTATATATAGGAATTGTTTCTCTCTTCTTTCCTCTTTCTTTTCCTCTCCCCCCTCTTTTCTGTTACTCTTCTGATTCGTAAACCCTTCCCCTTTTATTTACTTTTGCCTTTATTTTGTAAGTTATATATGTATATTATATATGTAACACACACACACACACTCCCGCACACATAATTAATGCACATGTGATTTATATATAATATGTATATACTTATAAATATATATATATATATATATATACTGCATATGTGATATATATATATATATAATATGTATAGACTTATAATTATATATACATGTATATACTACACACATATACACACACACACACACACACACATATATATATACATACGGTTATATTTATATATCTACATATATACACTTAATATATATATAAACATGGTTATATATATTAATTCATATTATATACATATACATACCCATATATGTATATGTATATGTACACGTATTTCGATGTTCACTCATGGTTTGCTCGGGTATCGCCCGAGCATCGTCTGTACATTTAAAATTGTCCATTTCATTTGATATCATAACATATAGCCCTAACAGCTCAGGTTTACATGGGTCGCTCGGTTACAACTCGGGTCGAGGTATTACAACTATTTCACATTATCTAATATAACATTAACCTTACAAGATAAATATAGAAATTAAGGCTCAGAGCTATACATTGTCACAGTTGCCCACAAGGATATCACTAGCTCTACTAGTCGTCATCATTGTGTTTCCTTCCATATTGTGTTACTTGAAAAATTGTTATAATTCTGGAGTAAGCTAACTTAGCTGAGTAAGTAAATCATTCACCCTGCCATGGGTTACACAAGGGCATTGTGATAGACAAAACTCCTGAGTACTTATAATAATGTCATTAGCAAAGGATTCCACAAAGTATGAACATATACATAGGTTACAAACGTCCATAACAAAATAAATCACAACGATCACAAGATAGTATATAGTCAAAGAGTCAAAGGACTCATAAACATTCATAAAAAATAGGATATCAATAAATCACAAGTTTCCACATAATGAAAAATACAATAATCAATGGTTTGTGGACTTGAAGTGATTACAGATATACAATTTCAAGAAACAAAGATTGACAGCTATATAAATAGGCCACATTGGCAGGGTAGAAATTCACATATTAGAGTTCAGGTTTACTCACATTGGGTTTGTAGCATTGCATTCCCATGTAGGTACCATAGTAGCTATCACATAGCCTTGTTCCATTTTTTCATCATTTGGGTGATCCTATAATTATGGATCAAAAATACATTGTATATTGAATTAGTATTCATTCTAATTCCAAATATATTTATTCAGCGTTTTAAGTTCTTTTGAACTTAATCTAATTGATTACGAGATTCTCAAATTTCCAATTTAAGGTTCCTTGATACTTTATAGCTTATTTGGCCCTTCAAGGGCATAATGGTAATTTAGCTTTTTTAATGTCCTATAGTTCTCCGTACACGATTTTATGTATTCAGACTTCATTTTTTAGTCTAATTATTCCTTATAACATTTACATGGACCTTTTAATTTCATTTATACACTTCTGATAACTTCATTAAGTCTTAAGGATGTATTCATCATTTTTTGGTTTGTTACCGAGTCTTATTTTTCTCAAAAAGATATCATCGTCAAGTCTAAAATATCAAATATAATTAATTTAGGCTTTTCTAGATCTTAATTAGCTTATTTGTGGCTTAAATTAAGCCTAGGGGCATTTTTATAATTTTATACTTTCACATGTCACAATTTTTGGTACTTTGTTTGCTAAAACGGACTCCACCGTTGAGTCTAGAATGTCAAATAAAATCAGAATATGACATCTCTAACATTTAACTAGTTTTTGGATTACTAAGGGCAAAATGGTAATTATGATATTTTACGTGTCTATATTTTTAGGACTTCGTTTCGTAAAATGGGTCCAAAATGTCCCAAAATGCTAAAGGGTGTATTTTCATAGCCGTCGGAGTTAAATTAGTCACTTAATTGATTATTAGGACATAATCGTAATTATTTTAGTTTATCCATTCACATTTTTTGGGATCTAGTTTCAAAAATTGGACTCTGCCGTTGAGTCTAGAATGTCCAAAAATATTGGGTTGGACTCTTCTTTCATTTTAATTAACCTTCATTCGGCCAATTTTTGGCCTCAGGACATTTTGGTAATTTTTCATAATTTAAAAAGGTTTAAAATTAATATTAAATTAATTTCTTCGTGTCACGACCCAAAACCAACCCTATGTGGATCTCGTGTCGCAAGGCCGACCTTAAGGTCATCTAAACTTTTTCCATTCTTGTATCATAGTAATAATATGCAATATACTAAAAATTTAAAACAATAATCAACAGAAGTCTTTTCAATACAAAAATCAGCGGAAGTCTGTTCAATACATAATATGGTTCTACAATAGTCAAAATAAGAACGAGACATAACCAACACCTGTGGGTGATAAATACATGGGAGAACTACATCATAGACTGGTACATTTCCTCAAAATGTCCTCCTACGCTCTCAGACTCCTACTGGGGTCTTGTAGCGTCACTACCTGAAAAATGGTACGTAAGATGGAATGAGCTACAAAACCTCAGCAAGTAAATTCCCATCTTCAACACTGGTATCGGTGATCATAAAAGAATATGAATCCACGAATAAGAATATGATAGCCAATCATAAGAAATAAGATGTTGTCATAGCCAATGAGAATAATTGTCATAATGGCCAATGAACAGTAGGGTCACAATATACAATCAGGAATAATGGATATAACATCAACATGAAACTCTCAATAACAATGTATCGACATAAATGTACTGCCACAATAAATCGATCACAATCAATACAATAAGGAATGTTCTCTCAATATAAGGTAAAGCATAGGGAATAGTGTCATTCAACAATCGTAGTCATATCAATCATATAAGAGATGCATTTACACTATTCAGGGTTTGGCACGCCCTAGGTCTTTTGGGGCCAGGCATACCCCCCAATGGAAACTCCAATCAAACAAAACTCCAATGTATTACCATATGTCCGTTCGCAGACTTAACCCGTAGGTCTCCAATAGATCAGAAAACATCGGATGGATATTGTGACTAAGCACAAATCCGGCATTCATAAACATAACATGATCAATCATGATTTCATAGAGTATAAAAATGGAATATCATATATTTAGTAAAAACATAACAGTAGGTCTCTCAAGGTATGGTATAACATGATAACAATGATATAGTAGTCAATCAATGTCTACAAGATAGAACAATATCACTTTGTGGGAAACAATAATATCTGGTACGTTCAAAAGTACAAGTTTGGCAGTAATGGAATAAACTTGGCTTGAAAATACCACATGGAAGAGATTAGGTTTTACTTACCTTAAAAATACGTTCCTAGTTCAGTATCCAGTGATTTTGCCATTTCCTTTCAAGTTCCCTATATATTAGTAAACACGTCTCAGTTTTAACGTTATTCATCAAATTTTATGCCTTGTCACCATAAGTATTCCTATTACTAATTTAGACTCTACCATTGAGTCCGGAATGTCGAAGAAAGTTGGTTTAGGCTTTCGCAGAATTCAATTCGGACTTCTATACTAAAAAGGGTAAAACGGTCATTTTGCACTTTTATGGGTTCTTACTTCTCGAGACCTCTTTTCTCAAATCGGACTCCACTGTTGAGTCCGGAATGCTCGAATTAATAAAAAATCACTATTCTTTTATTTTAATCGGAGTTCATTTGACCACTTTTTGACTTAGGGGCATTTTGATAATTTCTTTTATTTAAAATTAATTAAATTAATAATTAATTATTCCTTGGGTCAATTTATAATAACTATAAGTCTAGGGTCCTTTTGCAATTTCAATAACATTTGGGTCAATTTGGAATTACAGAATTTACAATTCTAAATGGGAGCAGCCAAACAGCGGCTAAAGGTTCAAAATAGGATAAGCTATCCCTATCCCAATTTCATTTTATTTCAATTTCTTAAATCCACAACCAAACATCCCCTATCCTAATTTTAAAACATTTAAACAGTCCCTTAATGCTACGTCGATTCAATTACCCGCACCTACGGTTGGGCGAGTCTGACCTGAACCTGAACCCGAACCCGAACACGAACCCGAACCCGAACCTGACCCATGACCTGAACCCAACCCATAACCTGAATCCATTAACCAAACGGGACGCTTCTTCTCTGGCAGTACGCCTATCATCCCTTCCTGCATTGGCGAGGTTCGCCGACCATATTTTTACATAATTCTGACATGGTTCAATTCCTACTTGCTTGGTGATCCCATCTATCATCTCAAAACTAAGTTTAATCTATGTTTGGATGGTGAAAAAGCCAGTTGCAGCGATGGTTATGTTTTACCAGCTACTATTCGTCTTCTCAGTTCGTGGCTTTTTAGTCACAGTTTGAACCCCAAATTTTTCCTATGTGTTTCTGCACCTATGAGGATTAGTTCCTCTTCATTTAATTCAAGTTTCATGCCCAAAAATTAGGAAACTAGTTTTAGCATGGTAACCTCAACTCAACTTTTCTCTCTCGTTTTTACTCTATTTTGGCTAATTCTTTTTGAAAATTGTTCCTTATTACATGCTTTACAAGACCCTACAATTTAAACTACCTTTCACGCTTTAAATTTGAAAAATAGAATTTCAGCCTATATACACCTTTTTCCTGATTTTTCTCTAGCGCAGTATCCCTCTATTCCTTCTACTGTTCTTCCTCTTATTTCCCTTCTTTTTTCCTTCTGAGTCCAAATCAGCCGTCAGTTTCTTGTTTCTTGTTTTCTTTCCATTTTACCTCAAGCACACATATATAGATAAAAATACCACCGCCCTTCACTCTCTCTCTCTCTCTCTCTCTCTCGGTTTCTCTCTTTTCCTAGCCCCTTTCTTTGACCTTCCTTAAGTTATTTTATATATAATATATTATATATATTACAGCACATAAGTGAGGATATAAATATCCCCCACCGTCGGTAGCCATTCAAAAACACACACTAAATACACACACACAGAGTACTTTTCCTTTTTCTCTTTCTTACTTCCTACTTGCATTTGGGCCATTTATAAGTATATACTATAGTGCACATGTACATTTATATATTATTATTATTTATGCTTATATATATATATATATATATATATATACATGCATGAAACATGTAGCATAATCACACATATATATACACACACTCACGTATACCTATATATATCCACATGCCTACTTATATACACTCATATATATATATAGTAAGTACACGTATTTTGATGACTATTTGTGGCATGATCGGGTGCTACTCAAGCATTCGAGATTGATTGTAATTTACATCGTATATTTAATTACCGTGTATATATATATATATTCAATTAGTGAACCGTACTATTGTCTCGAACTACGTGCCCATTATTGTACATAGGTTACTTCAATAATTTGGTCTATTTTGGTACTACTTTTATTGGCTCAGTTTATAATTCAGTTTTACGCTACTCGATCCAGTCTACCTCGGTTTATGTGCCATATCCCAGGTCAGGATATTACATTTTTCCCCCTTTAAAATAAGTTTGTCCCCAAACTTAGCAATTCTAACTCTGCTGATTTCCCTAGTTTCTCCAACATCGTGGTATAACTTGAATAGGGGTTTACATTTAACTAGATAAAAATTTTCTGCTGAGAATCAAGTTTTACAGTCACATCAGATCATTGTACTACTTTTTTTTCTATAATTTCAAGTGTATTTCGAAGCCCTCACGTGAATCTCAATTCCTTTCTACGGTTCTCCTAGTTCTCCATAAATTTAAAGTATCATTTGGTGAACAAAATCATGAAATTTTCTAAATGTAGCTTTAAAACTCTATCCATTAAGTCTACTAATATATCTAGGGTATATGTATCATTCCAATAGTATCATATGGAACTCATAGAGTTCGTATCGATTTCTAATTTTCATTCCCTCTATAATAGGCCTGCCGTTGAACTAATTGTTCCTTGATCTCAAGTTAACTATTTAAGAATATCTGTGTCCCTGGTCTGTATTTCATGTGTTCTGTATCTTAACATGGTTTAATAATAGTTTCTCCTGACGGACATGTAAGCAATGAGTCAAACAGTCTGTAACACCCCGATCCTGTATAATTAATAATTAAATATTAATTATTAATTAATACCGGCTCAGAGAATAATCAAGGGAATTAACCTTAATCTCCCGGTGGTCACACTAGACCAATAGAATGATTAAACATGTTCGAGAATAGGGTACAATACCCGAACTTAATTATTATTTAATTAGGTGAAATAATGTCAATTTAACACTGACGGAACCCGAATTAGTTAACCCCGGAAATCCCGAATGACTAATAAATGACACGGAGCCTCTGACACTGTAGATAACTGAAATATGAAACTCTCGGAACAAACCGCATCGAAAAAGGAGTTACGGAATGAAAGTTATGAGGCAAACATCAGAAACTGAATTAATGCGCAGCCAAACAGGGCCTTAGCCCAAAATGGTGAAAAATGGCCAAATTGGTGGTCAAGGGGAATTGAACCCTTGACCTATGGAAGGAATGAATCTCACCCAAAAACTTAACCAAGTGGCCATCCAGCACCTTTGTGCATTTATATACAACTTAATTGTATATATCCCTGAATTAACCAAGCCCCACCTCAAATTGGACCAATGAGATCACATGCAAACCCCATATGATTGGTTTGCATCAGCCCACCTCAGCCCTAGGGTCCCACTGATTCTCTGATGTATACATCTAGAGATGTATATGTATAGGTATGTGTGATATTATATATATGGATATATATATATATAGAGAGAGAGAGATTACATACAAAAGACTGATATCAGCTAGTAAAAGAGGAGAAAACAGATCTGTTGGGGGTGAGAGACCAAGGGAGAGAGAGAGAAAATCCTTGTGAGGTCTTGCATGTGTAGGATCAAGCATGGTGTGTGCATGTGAAGGATGATGTGTCTTCATGAGATGCACAAAAAGGAAAGGGGACTGAGGAACTGAACAACATTGTGTAACTGCACTGGAACAGCATGCATGAAACCACAACCGAACCTAAGAGGGTCTGATTTTTGAAGGTAAAAATTCGAAATTTGTAATTTCTGTTAAGAAATTCTCTTGCTATTTTCAGTCAATATAAACCACATATTTGAGTTACTGTGAGCTTGGGATGGTTATAGAAATTAACTGGGGGGGTCGAATAGGGTAGGAAACACCAAACCGAGCCCAGGCAGCCATTGATGACCTCGAATGTGCAGGTCTGAAACAACCCTCACCAAGTTGAATTCTATTAGTCTAAACCTGATCTAGAGGTCACAAGGATCCTAAATACCTAGGTGCTCGACCAAAACTCACACGGGAAGGCCCTCGAACATGGAGTTGCAGGTTTCGGCCATGAAACCCAACTCCCAAATCAGACTTCTAAACCATGATTTTGGAATGGGGATTGAACCCTCATAGATATATGGTCACAAAGAAACAAAAACCATCAAATTTGATAGAGAAATAAGGGCATACAGTGGAGTTGCAGTTCCCACGATAATGGTGAGGAACCGAGCTCCATGCATTGTTTCGAGCCACCAAATGAATGCCAAATTGTTGGCATGATACCCAGAAATAAATTGGGATTGAAGGCAGGAATAATCCGTGCTTGAAACATCACGAAATAGGAGAAGAAAATCTGCGAGAATTAGGGCAAACTGAGGGGAAAGAGATGAAGAAGACAGAGTTGACTCGGTTGAGTGACCGAGTCATACCGAGTTGGCCCAGTCGACACAACACGTGTCTGTCCACGAGCGTGCCACCGAATTAATAAAACTGTGCCGTTTTGGGTGTAGATTGATTTGTTTAAAATCAAATCCGGCCTGTTTGGGTACGGTGATAGCAAATTAAAATTGGTTTGGGCTTAGCCCTAAACACGGATAAGGGCCAATTAGGGGATAAGAGGAATATTTAATTCCGGTTCACTGAGGGTTAGTGAACCGGTTGGTTCACTAGAGTCCTGGACCGGTTCAATTTTTGAACCCTAAAACCAAGGGGTTTGAACCCCTAAATTATGTAATTATATTTTGACCCCTGAAGTTTCCTGAAATTACGGATTTGTCCCCAACTGTTTTAAAGAATTACACAGTGGCCCAGACTTTTGAAAATTTATACATTTAAGCCCTGAATAAATTAATTAAGTAATAAAATAATTATTTAATTATTTTATTAAATAGGTAAAATTACAATTTTACCCCTAGACATTAAATATGCCAAACGGAGTCCAAATTAAGTAAATAAATAGTGTATTTTCACTATTTCAAATATTCTGGACTCAATGGTACAGTCCGATTTTGGAAATACAGTCCCGAAAAATACAGACACGTAGGTGTAAATTACTGTATTGCCCCTGATGGCACCCAGACCCAAATAAAAATATCAGATAGCCTATTTTGACTATCTCGGGCATTCTGAACTCAACGGTGAGGTCCGTTTAATGAACCGAGGTCCCGAAAAATACAGACACGTAGGTATAAATGACCGAATTGCCCTTAATGATACCCAAGGCCGATTAAACATAACAGATAGTCCAATTTCACTATGTTGGACACTCTGGACCCAATGGTGAGGTCCATTTTATGAACTGACGTGCCAAAAAATACGACACATGAAATTACCAAATTACCCATGATACCGTACGAGACCTAAACAAAGTCCGATTGGGACGAAATTGATACCGGTAGGAGTCCAGACTTTGGTGAGACTGTATACTTGATTAGATGACGAATCGGGATCAGAATTACACAAAACGTAAAATGACCAAAATACCCCTGAGCACTGTAAGTGCAAAGTAGAGGTCGAAAAAAAGGTCAAACTGATATGATAAATTATCATAGGGATAATTATGAACACTGAAAGGCTAAATAAGGCTCCGAGACAGTCAACGCGTAAAACGAGAAATGACCGATGTGTCCCGACGATCTAAAGCAGATACCAAATGAAGTCCAAGGGACTTACAAATTTATACATGAAATATATGGAACGTTTTGAGGACCATGATAGGGTCCCGGGCAAAAATGACAAAATTACTATTTTGCCCCTAAGACTAAATAAGTACCCAACTGATACCGATTAAAGTCTAAAAGACTTAAAACTTCATATATACGATATATGGGATATTCTGAGGACCATAATAGGGTCCGGGATAAGAATGGCAAAATTACCATTTTGCCCCTATGGTTAAAATGAGAACCTAACTAATACCGATTGGAGTCCAAAGGACGTAGAACTTTGTACTTAAGATATAAAGACAATTTCGAAGACCACGACAGGGTCCGGGACAAGAATGGTAAAATTACCATTTTGCCCCTAAGGTTGAATGAGTGCCTGACTGATAACAATTGAAGTCTAAATGACTTAGGATATAATCCTAATAATTGCTAAGCCTAATTAAAGAATGAAATAGCCTCGGGTGAGACCCAATGGAAGGGCGATAGGCTACTAGGCTATCTTAGGTAATCCGATAGACACCTAAGATGACGAATAAGACCTGAATGGATGAATTCTGATCTATCTATGATTAATGATGATTATTCAGGATGTACAAGGATGTGCCTGAAACAATGTTTGGAGGTTGTCAGATTATTTGCGCAAGGAGATAAACCTAAAAGTTTGTGAGTAACTTCTGACGTTTTGATACTGTCCTTTGATTTATTGATCTGTTTTGAATACAATTATTTAAGTGCAATTATTTAAATGCATGCCTTTTCGTACTATATCACTTATGACATGGTTTTAGTCTTTTTAAATAATTGACTATATTCCTGATCCCTGTGCTAGCATCCCGTACTGTTTTGCCTGTTTTGAACTGTTGAGATAAATGGATGTGTTGAACCATTATTCCCGAAATGATTAAACTAACCATGTGATATAGGCAAAGAACGATATTTTGTCGTACTGTACTACTTGTATAGTATACTGTCTAAATACTATATTGTTTAAATGTACGTACTTAATGTAGGCCCCTTGCACTACATTTCACACGATGTGATTGTGTCCTTTGAATTAGGAATTCCGTTCAGTTCGGTTATGTGTTATCCGTTAATGCTATGTCTATGTCCCTGATTGATACGTTCGATTCCGTTGTGTACCGCCGGTCGATAATAGGTCTGTTTGGATTGATGTATTGTTCAGTTCCGTTATGTTCTACCCGTGATGACATGCCCCTGTCTTGATTAAAACGTTGTTCAGTTCGGTCATGATTCGTTCCGCTAGTGATATGTCTCCGACTTAATTGTTATATCGTTTCTACTCAGCTCCGTTATGTTTCGTTCCGTTCATGATGTGCTTGTGTCTTGATTAGTATATTGTTTTTGTTTAGTTCCGTTATGTTCTAGCTATTGAAGGTATGTTTTCGTCTTGAATGATGTCTTGTTCAGATCCGCTATGTTTTAGCCGTCGATGATATGCCTCTGTCTTGATTGACTTATTGTTCCCACTCAGTCTCAGCTGTGATTCGTTCCGTTAATGAAGTGTCTGTGTCTTGAACGATATATTGGCAATGGTTATTGTTTTTGTTCAATTGGTTATGTTATGTTCTGATTCGTTTGTACTGATTGTGCAATCTTGTTCCATTGTACTAGACTGCTCATGAAATGGATTTAGAAAATTGTTATTTTGAAATGATTAAATTATCCACGTGCCTTGGAAGCAAGGACTGGTTTTGAAACCCATGATAGGGAATCTGTGTTACTCACTGGGCTTATTTAAGCTCACCCCATTATTCTGACATTTTTCAGGAATTACCTCCATTGGATTAGAAGGTACTATGACATGACGCAAATAAGGATCAGATGGCACTGATTTGTAAAGACTTACATTCTTGTGAATCGAATCCGTATATCCAGGTAAGAGATATGATACGACTGACTTGATTGACATGCACTAGATATACGAACATGGCTCATGGAACTAAATGGTACTCTAGAGATATTAGATCTGCTATGTTGTTATATGCTTGATTTTAGATATGCTCTGACATTAGAATTGTTGACTGACTGGATTTAGTCTTGCTCTGTGATACATATTCTTATGATGGATAAGTGAGTTATATTCCCGTGACACAAAGAAAAAAGTTTTAAATTCCGCTGCACTTGACCCTACAGTTGGAGTGCAATTTGTCGGAAAGTTCAGAATTTGCCTTTGGTTGGTCGCGTCGCGACCGACTGGCAGTCACGTCCTCGACATCCGCGTAGGGTGGGGTTCGGGATGTGACACAGTCTACGTGTTCAGTTTCTTCATTCAGGTAGCAAACATATGGGGACATACTTGAATGTGTAAAAATAACATAAAATGTAAACAGATCATAAGTAACTAGAAAAGTACCTTTGGCCACTGATGTAGTACTAGAAACTCAGAAATTCTCTAATTCCTAACTTCTTAAGAAAAGTACTTCCTATTGAAGGCCTCTGTAACTATTGCCAATCCTTGTTAGGTTCTTTCAGACTACCTTTCATATCTTGATTCATTGCTATCTCCATTGCTTTTCAGAGTGTAAGTATTCTAACTATTTGTTACCTGTCATATATCTTGCCTTTTTAAGGTGTTATTGTTGTATCTAAATGTCGCTCTTAATTTTACTACCCTTGCAAAGTATTTTCATTCCATTTAGATATTACTGTCAAGTTCACTGCTTTTTAAACTGACACATTTTCCAACTCTATGTTACCTTCTATCCTTTAATGTGCACTAACCATTTTCCTCGTTCATTATGGAATGAAATTCAATTTTCACTAATTCTCACAATATAGAACAATCATCTAAGCATAAACATCAAGTTCATAATCCATAAATATAAATTCAATTCTCAATAACTCTCGTAATATAAAACGATCGTCAAATTATATACATCAAGTCTATAGTCTAGATATAGTCATTTAATTCTCAATGGCTCCCTCAATATAGAACAATCATCAATTGTAACCCAATAGATATGAAGTACATGCTTCCATAAGATGAAACAATCATTAAGGATTACTAGTTTCAATATCACTATGATTCGTTCCAAGTTTTCTTAAGTACAACTACTATTTTCCCATTCAAGCCTCGTTTATTTGTCTATATCATTCATCGAAACTTCATTCAGTATTTTCAGTGTCATAATCTCAAGCATTCCCATCATTTACCTTTACATAGTACTATTCTTAAAGAGCATTATTTGCTTGCTTATCTTAGTTGTTCAAGAATCATCAACTTTCATCATAACATGTAGTCTTTTCTCTAAAACTAGTTAACCTTTAGTGTTTTTGTCACGCCCCGAATTTCTACAAACCCGAGGCGCGAATGACGAGATAGAAAATAAAATAAATAAAAGGACAAATGTAAATAAATCCACTAAACAAGCATCCATTCCCATCAATACATACAATAACATAAAATACATTGCACAGCTGCATTGTTCATAGGTCATACGGGCTTAAGCCCTTACATTACAAAATATAAGTCCCATGGACCAAAAATATACCAAATGCTTCACCCTATCAAGGTATCATAGAGTCTCAAGTAGCTGGAGGATCCTCATCTGAAAAATGTTGCCCACGAATGGGTCAGCTCAACTGCTGGTATGATGAAGTGCTAATGCAAGAAATAAAGCTAAGGCGTGGCATGTGCAAAGTGTACATTTATATCTAAATGTCATTCAAAGCATCGCAATAATATATGAGTGGTATGCATGACACACCCATGCACAACTCTATGCCACACCCATGTCTCATTTACGGGTACTCCCCGATGGCACGGAGTACCAATGCAATGGCCAATTTTGGGTTTTTCACCACAGGATCTACACCCTCATAATACAAAGCACCACGTGCTCAACCCATGCCATGTTCTCAAAGGATTCACCATATGCCAATATGCCAATGCAATCTCAATGAAACATGGTTTCCACAATATAGCATGCTCGAGACAATAATACATAAATCACCAGCTGATTTCACATGCAAGCATATCTCATATAATCAACTTAAACACATGTCATGATTCACATTCATCATTCACTAAATTTTCATAAAGTACAAGTAACATGTAAGCATGTGAACAACCAACTCCAAATCATCAAGTAAACACATTCCACATAAACACATAAGTCATTCCAATCATTCACAGAACATTCCTAACTTAACTTCATTTCTAACATTAGCAAAACACCATACCTGACTGGTTAGTCACAACCCAAGTAAACTGCGCTTGTAATGTAGTGGCTAGTAGTGAGAATGTGGAAGGATCAGACTGCCTTCTCCTTACCTTTTCGTGTCCCTAAAATCATAACAAGTGACTTAGTTCATTTGTTTCCTAAATGATGCTATTCAACAAATTTTATGTCTTTATTTCATAGGTTTCTATTGTGCTAAATTAAACTTTGCTATTGAGTCTAGGATGTTGAAGAAAATAAGTTTAGGTTTTCGTCGAACTCAATTCGGACATCTGGGTTCAAAAGGGCAAAACAGTCATTTTGCACTTTTAACGGGTCCTTACATTTTGTGACCTCTTTTCACAAATCAGACTCCACGGCTGAGTCCGGAATGCTTGAGATAATAAAGTTTCACTATTTGTTTACTTAATTCGGAGTTCGTTTGACTGTACTTCAATTCAGGGGCATTTTGGTAATTTTAAAGGTTACTACGGGTCTTTTATTTTTTGGGACCCCATCTCGTAAACGGACCTCACCATTGGTCTCAGAATGGTCGAGATAGTCAAAATACACTAATGACTTGTCCCATTTGGACTCTGGATTATTTTAGCATATTTAAATAATTAAATTAATTTAATTAACTAATTAATTAATTAATTTAATTAACATTTTATTAATATTTATTCAGGAGGGTCAAATTATAATAACCAACAGTTGGGGGGTCAGTTTGTAAATTCCTAAAGTCTTGGGTCAAAGTCAATTCCCAAAAAGTACAAGGGTTAATTTGTAAATTCCAATTTTCCTCCTATTCTCAATTCGATTACCCAAACAGGGTTTAGTCCAGAACAGGGATAGGATATCCCTGTTCCTGTTCCAATTTAATTTTTCAATTTATTACATCCGTAGCCAAACAGCCCCTTTCCCATTTTAATTTAAAACCACAGGACGACACGTGGCAGGGGCGGATCGCCTAAGCCCGACCTGAACCCGAACCGGACCCGGACCCGACCCTGCCGCCCCCCCTTCTTCCCCGTTTTTTTGACAATGCACTAGTAGGGTTCCGGCTCCTTCTCCGATGCCGGCGACATTTTTCTGGTGGAATTTTCAGGTTTTTAAAACGTGGTTCTCTTCGATTTTTCACGTAGATTCCGTATCCAAGGTCGGTTTTGGATCTAAGCCACTAGATCTTCACGAAATAAGGCTCAAAGGTTTTGGTCAACTCTCCGGCCGACCCTATTCTTTCATTTTTGTGACTCCTCGAACACGGTTTAACCTCCATTTTCATCCTAATTGGTTTCTGCACCTCCTAGGGTTCGTTCCCTATCATTTAAACCGAGTTCTACACATAAAATGTCAAGACCCAACTCCTATAACCGAAACCTGCAACTCGAGTTTTCTATCTCGTTTCTTAACCATTTTCTTTCATTCTTTTTGCAAAATAAACCCTACAACATGCTCTTTAAGATCATATACATCAAACTAATTATCATGCTTTAAAAGAAATAAAACAGAACTGGGTCACTTACGATTTTTGTTGGGGTTTCTCTCTCTAGTCGTGCACCTCTTTCACCCTCTGGTTCCAAGCTTGAATCAAGCTCCAAGACTCCTTTCCAGGACTCTCTTTCTCTCTCTCTCGCTTTCTGTTTTTCTTTCCTTCTCTTCTCCCAACCGAGACCAAAAATATAGCCTCACACTCACCAACTCCCTCACGTCTCTCACCACAACCCCTTTCCTTGACTTCTCTCCCTCTGTTCAGCCACCCTACTTTTCCCCCATTGCAGCTTTGCATTAAATGCAAAGCTGCCCTAAATACCTATATATATATATACCACTCATCACACACACACTAGACACACACACACTCAACCGACACTACACACACTCACACACCAGGTCTGTTGCACACACACACTGCTATATATATATACATATACATATTCACATAGACATGTACATACATCTTTCCATACATGTACACATACATATAATATTCCACACACATATACATGCTACACATACATACACCATGCATTTCCATAATAATAATATACATTTTAATATCAATAATAATAATAATAATAATGATAATGATAAAAACAAGTGATAATAAAAAAAAAAAATTTCCATGTCATTACAGTTTTAACTTGCTTCCATCTTCTAACAGTCACAAATTATTTAATTGTTTTTAACTCATTAATTTCTTTCTTAGATCAGCTAAGAACTGTACACTTATGATCTGTACCTCCTATACTCTATGTATATCATTCTTTACTAATGATTTCTCCAATGTATAACATGTAATGATATTGACTCTTTCAAAAGTCGCCATTCATTCTATCTCATTTATCAATTAATCGTTCATATCTATGACAGTATGTAGTTCATTTGAAAGATTATAAATCTTAGCATTTAAATATGTTATTGCTCATCAAAGTTATCAATCATAAAATCATTTAACTCATCAATGCTTTTAAAATTCTACAAGTAACAGTATGTCGTTCTGATACTTGTATATCTATGTTACGTACTCTACTTGTCTCCTGTATAACATCTATTATTAATCATTTTCTTTGTGGAAATTGAACGGTTAACATATAACTTAAGAGTTCTGTTTCTATGTTCAACTAGTAGTAAATGTTGGAGTTATAAATCAATACGTAAAGCTAACTTTTAACAATAGTGAGCATTTGTAAACAACTAAAAAAAATACTTGCGACTACTGGTACAGTAGCCTGATCATCTCCTAAAACTATTCACTATAAAAGATCAATGGTCAGAATTCATATACGAGTCTATCTATCATGTCAAGTTTTACTCTACTTGGGCGTTGGTAATACCAGTACATTGGTCTTAGCTCCCATGAACCACTTATTACTAATCTGTTTTAACACCAAATCTTTGGTAGCAGTTGAGTGTAATAATTCAACCCTAATACTCTGATCATCTCCTGGTATCATGGGTTTGGTAGGATAGGTGTAGTGGTGTTATAGAATTCCATTCATTAAGTCCACTGGGGCATATGTCATTCTAACATTATCATAAGAAATTCATAGTATCTGTGTTGATTTCTAAATGTCATTTATTCTATGTTACTACGCTTAACTTCCAAGTATAGGCCAATCATTGAGAATACCTGTGTTCCTGATCTGTTTCTCATGTGTTCTAGGTTTAACATTTCTAAACAATGATTCTCATGGTAATATAAAAATGGTTCAGTAAATAGCCTAGAGTTCACATGTTTTCTGTCTATCATTCTCCAACAATAACTTTCCCTACGTAATAGAATTAGTAAAGCAATAATCTATGTGTTTAGTTGCTAAGTTCAGTTTAGTAAACATATGAGAACATGATCGAGTGTGTAAGGTTATCATAGAGTCTAAGCAGGTTATAAATAACTGTGGCTATCTACCTGTGGCTATCTACGTAGTAGTTTGATCATTCCCTAATGTCATAGAGACTGGCGAGATAGGTGTGGCATTGGCTGTAGCTTTGGTTTTCTAAGGGCAGCTCCTCGCGAAGTGCCGAGTCTGACCATAGTAATTGCAAGTGTTTGTGTTTCTAAGGCATTGCCCCTTGTGGGATTTTCTACAGGTAGGGCATTGTAGGAGGGTTGGGTGTCTAGTTGTTCCTCCCTTTTGGTTGGACACCCTATGTTTGACTTCTCTTTTGGCGATTCCTTGTTCACCCCGTGTGGTGATCCTTACTGGTGCCACTACTTCGATGCACGTAGTTGACTGTTGGGGTTGGGCTTGAGGCAGAGATTTGAGGATCTCTTTTATAAGGCGTTCAATTCGGTTTAATTGATCATTTCCTATCTTGGTATTCCTGGTATATAACAATGCTGAAAACAATAATTTTTGAGTAAGTATTTCCATAAAAGTCTACTTGTTCACGGTCTAACCAAGTCAATATAACCTATCGATGTATCCCTTACATTAACCCTGTCTGTAAAGATAAACCGTCAATGCATAAGATACAGTCAATGTTCACATGAAATCTATCTCATAGAAACGTCAGTTTTATTTATCAATTCTAGCTCTAAGCGATTTATGCGATCCATAATTATCGATGTATTCCTTGTGTTAGCCATATCTATAAAGATAACCAGTAAGATGTCCAGTCAATGTATAAGATAATATTCAATGATCGCACGAAATCTATTTTATAGAAACATCAGTTATATCTATCGATTCTAGTTCTAATCCTATGTCCCATGACTCACAATCGAACCTATAGCTCTGATACCAAGCTGTCACGACCCAAAACCCACCCTTTGCGAATCTCGTGTCATGGGGCCGACCCTAAGACCGTCCCTACTTTTTCTATTCCTGTATCATAGTAATAATATGCAATGTACTAAAAATTTAAAACAATAATCAACGAAAGTCTTTCCTATCACGACCTCGAAACCCACACTATACGAATCTCGTGTCGTGTGGCCGACCCAATGACCGTCCCTACTTTTTTTCATTCTTTTACCAATGATAACAATAAGCAATGTAATCATAACATTAAAGTGCGAAAGTCTTATTACAAAATTGTTTAAAAACTGAAAATAAGTCTGACAATAACCAAACATAAACCACTTTTAGGTGGTGAGTGCATAGGAGAGACTACTGTATTCTATTGTACTCCTCAACCGTCTTCTTACGCTCCGGACCTCCTAATGTGGGTCTGTAACATTCTCACTTGAAAAGATAATAAATGGGGTGAGCTAACAAAGCTCAATAAGTAAAAGCCTATCTCCAATACAGGTTAGGGATTTCATAGGAAAAATAAACTCAAGAGAAACATGATAGCCAGTCATGACAACGGTTGCAGTTAACTGTAACATGCCACAATGGCCAATGAATGATAAGGCACAATAACAATTATGAGTAATAGTGTAGCATGAATATGGAATAGGCCCAATGATCACAATCAACATAAATACTGCCATAATAAAACGATCACAGTCAAGTCCAATAAATAAGGAACAACCAACATAGAACTATTCATATGGAATGAAGACATCCTATGAATCTAATAACGTCAATGTATCAATTAAACATGAATGATGCCTTTACTCTGTTCAGGATTTGGCAGACCCTCGGTCTTTTGGGGCCCGGCATACCCCCTTTTCATGAATGCATATACAATGTCCATTAACTCACTACATAAAAATGTTAATATTGCCATGTGTCCGTTTGACTTATAGGTCCTATAAATTGACCCGTAGATCCCAATCAATCAGATAGCATCAGATGGGTAATGTGACTGAGCACAAGACCCGGCATATAACATAAATCAGGATTCTATTGTATTCCATATGAAGTGTACAAAGCATGGAACATCATAACATAAACATACAGTGATAGACGTTAATACAATGAATCAAGTCATGAGATATCAACCAATAGGCATCCACCAGGTAGAACAATACCCATGGTGGAAACAATAACAGTGGATACATATACATGAGTACAATTTTTGGCAGTAATAGAAAGATCGTGGCTTGGAAAACCACGTACAAGAGATAGGAATTCACTTACCTTATCAGTGTGTCTTAGTATTCCATGATCTTCCCATTCCTTTTCAAGTCTCCTATATATCAGTAAACACATTTTAGCTTTAATGTCACTTATCGAATTTACGCCTCGCTACTCTAAATATCTCTTTTATTAATTTATACTTTTACAATTTTTAATTTGATCTAATTTACCCGAGGGTAAAATGGTCTTTTATGTGTCTCTATTTTTTGGGTTCTGTTTTCACAATTTGGACTTCATCGTTGAGTCCAGAAGGTTTGAAATAATAAAAATCCTACTATTTACTTAACTCAATCAGAGTCCGTTTGATTCACCTTCGATTTAGGGGCATTTTGGTCATTTTGGCGTTTCTACGGGTATTTTATTTTTTGAAACTCCGTCTCATGAAACAAACTTCACCATTAGATCCAGAAGGCCCAAAATTAAATTCGAATTTAATTAATTTAAACTAACTTATTAAGTTAATTAAATGTAACCAATACATATATTATTTGAGCCCAACTTGATCACATGTGCCTTAGTGGTACAGTGGTCTGTTCTTCTCACCCTTCCCCCTTGGTCACATGTTCAAGTCATAGGGCATGCAGCCTTTATGCAACTTTTTTTTTTCCATTTCCTTTACACTTGTAAGCCAAACAGTGGATAACTTCTCCTTCACAACCAAACACTCCCAAACTCCAATTTAAAAACACAACCCATAATGTAACAACGTTGGGCAGCCTTCTGAATGGGTGGGTCGGGTATGACACGACCCGATTTGGCCCAAACCAAAAAAAAAAACCCAGCAGCGCGTCTTCCTCTCACCGCAGCGCCGGTGGTCTCTTCTATCGATAACGACTCGCCGGCGATGGATTTTCTTGCGGTTTCCACTAGGCCCAAACCTATGCCTCATGGGCAACTCAAATCTCCCCTCGGTTTTCCGATCGGAGTGCCAGATCTCTCCCAAAATAGGAAAAACTGTAGCTCTAGTGGAGCTGTGCGGATTTTTCGGCCAACTCAATTTTCTTCCCATTTTCTACACCATTTTGATCCTATTAAATTCCTATACCTAAGAGGCATAAATTCCCCATGATTTAAACAAATTTTAAGGCACAAATTCACCCAAAACCAAATCACCCACAACAACCTGTAAATGCCATTTTCTCATTCATTTTTTGACCAAATCACTTCTTTCTTTCTTCTAAATAATCCTAGTAAAATGATGATTAAGGCCCTATCATCAATCTATACTTCATACTTAAAATAAAAAAATTAAAAAAATAGAATTGATCCAACTTGCCCTTTCCGAGTCGCATGTAGTGTTCTTCCTGAGTCACCCCGGCTTCACTTCCTGAATTACACAGCCTCAGTCCCGATTTCCTTGGCTTTGTTACTCCCCCTCTTCTCACAACAACTCACTCATACAGTGCCCCAAATCTCTCACCTCATCTCTTTCTCACGCATGCATTTTTTTTTCTTCCATTCTTCATGCATGCATTGCATGCTTTATAACTGCTCTCTTCTAATTTTCCCCTTCCTTCTCTCTCTCTCTCTCTCTCTCTCTCTCTCTCTCTCTCTCTCTCTCTCCATTGCCCTTTCCTTTTCCTGCACCCATAACCCCCCTTATTTCCTCTCTTTTAATATTTAGTTACATATTGTAACTGATATACATATACACACCTTCACATATCTATATTTATATATTTTTATACCTATATATATACATATATATATATATATATTGTCCACATATTCAAATTTCTATATTTATTTCTTTCTAATTTTTATTTTATTTTATTTTATCTTTTTCTAATTTTTAATTATTTATTTATTTATTATTATTTTTTAAATTTTTTTTTTTTTGTCGCTATTTGTTTGCCCTGACATCTTCCATATATTCAAAGCTATTAAAAATCCAAACCGTTTATTTCATCATCGTAGCATTAGGGCCTTATTGGCTCGGTTACAATTGGGTCAGGGTTTTACATTCACCCCCCTTAAATAAGTTTGGTCCCCCAAACTTGACTAAATCATGATGCAAATAAATAAGGATACTGAGCACGCATTTCATCTTCTCGTTCCCATGTGGCTTCCTTAAGTCGAGAATTCCTCCATAATACCTTCACCAGTAGAATGGTCTTGTTTCATAGAACTTGCTCTCGTCGATCTAAGATCTATGCTCAATATAACTCAAATCCTCTTGAACATCTAACGGCTCATGCTCGATTATCTGATCTGGGTTGTGCACACACTTCCTTAACATCGAAACATGAAAAATATCATGTACGTGTGCTAGCTCAGATGGCAATGCTAGGCAATACACCACTGGTCTAACTTGTCCAACAATCTTGAACGGTCTAATGTATCGTGGCTCTAGTTTCCCTCTCTTGCCAAATCTGACCACTCCTTTCATCGGTGATACCTTCAAGAACACGTAGTCACCTGTCGTGAACTCCAACTCTCATTTCCTCGTGTTAGCATAACTCTTCTATTGACTCTGAGTTGCTACTAAATGCTGCCTAATCAGATGGATCTTATCGATGGTTTGTTCTATTATTTCTGGCCCAAATAGTTTCCTATCACCCACTTCTGTCTAGCATAGTGGAGATCTACACTGTCCTGCCATATAGTGCCTCATACGGTGCCATACCAATACAGGATTGGTAGCTGTTGTTATATGTGAACTCTACTAATGGCAATTGGTCCTCCCAACTTCCCTTGAAATCAATGACAAAAAATCTCAGTAAGTCCTCTAATGTCTATATCATCCTCTCAGACTATCCATCTAGTTCGGGATGGTATGCAATGCTAAGACTCAACTCGGTACCCATAACTTTCTGTAGACTCCTCCAGAACTTAGACATAAATCAAACGATCTCCCTGATATAAAGCATGGCTAATCGTTCTAAAGTCTAAGTCGTCTTGGTCGCAAGAAAATGGGCTATCTTTGTCAGTCTGTCGACGATCACCCATATAGAATCATTCCTATGTGATGTCTTAGGCAACCCTGATACAAAATCCATCGTGATATGTTCCCATTTCCACTCTGGTATCGCCAGTGACTGTAGAAGCCCTCCGAGCTTCTGATGCTCAACCTTGACACGTTGGCACTCCATACATCATGCAATATGCTCAGCTATATCCTTCTTCATCCCTGACCACCAATAAGTGCCCTTTATGTTGTGGTACATTTTTGTGTTTTCTAGGTATATAACAAATCTAGAACTATGTGCCTCATCAAGAATTCCTTTTTAATCTCCAGCACGTTCGACACGTAGATCCTGTCATGATAGTACAATACCCCATCTCGTAAAGAGAAATTTGTACTCCCTCCAATCTCGGCCTTTTGACGAAGCTTAACAATCTTACTGTCATGAGCCTGCAATTCCCTGATCTTGTCAAGAATCGTAAGACCGATTGTAATAGTAGCACACATGGCCCTAGCACCTGGCAGAATCACCTCAACCTCCATGATCTCTAAATCCTGTAGTAGCTCTTCCTGTGTAGTCCAACAGGTAAGCAAGACTCCTTGATGACTTCCTGCTAAGAGCATCAGCTACTACATTCACCTTCCCTGGATGGTACTGTATGCTAATCTCATAGTCCTTAATAAACTCCAACCAACGTCATTGGCGTATATTGAGCTCATTCTATGTAAACAAGTACTTGAGGCTCTTGTGATCAATGAAAATCTCACATGTGGCTCCGTACAAATAATGCCTCCAGATTTTAAGGGCAAAGACAATAGCTGCAAGCTTGAGGTCGTGAGTTGGATAGTTCTTTTCATGTGGCCTCAGTTGCCATGAAGCATAAGCTACTACCTTTCCCTGTTGCATCAGAACACATCCCAAGCCTTGGCGTGAGGCATCACTGTAGATCACAGGAACCCTCTGTCCCATCTGGTACTGTCAAGATTAGAGCTGTAACCAGTCGGTTCTTCAGCTCTTGAAAACTTTGCTCCCTCTCCTCAGTCCAGATGAAAGGAGTATTCTTCTTGGTCAGTTGGGTGATTGGCATGGCTATCTTGAAAAAATCCTTGAGAAATCTCCTATAGTAGCCAGCAAAAACCATGAAACTGCGAACCTCCTGTGACAGTAGTCAGTCGGGGCCAACTAGTAATAGCCTCTATCTTTTGGGGGTCCATGGAGATCCCATCCTTACTGACCACATGCCCTAAGAAGAAAATGCTTGGAAACCAGAATTCACACTTCTTCAACTTAGCGTATAACTTTTGCTCCCCTAGCATCTGTAAGACCTTTCCCAAATGCACCTCGTGTTGCTCCTGGTTCTTAGAATAGACTAGAATATCATCAATGAATACGATCACGAAATCATCCAAGTACGGCTTAAACACTCTGTTCATTAAATCCATGAATGCAGCTGGGGCATTAGTCATTCTAAAAGGCATGACTAAAAACTCATAATGTCCATACCGTGTTCTGAACGCCGTCTTTTGAATGTCTGTGGGCCTAACTTTCAACTGATGATAGCTAAACCTTAAATCAATCTTTGAAAACACTTGAGCCCCCTTCAGCTGGTCAAACTAAATCATCTACTCTAAGCAGTGGATACCTGTTTTTGATGGTAACCTTATTCAGTTCACGGTAGTCTGCACATAGCCTCATAGTCCCATCTTTCTTCTTGACAAACAGTATAAGTGCACCCCATGGCGATGAATTGGGTCGTATAAAACCCTTGTCTAGTAGTTCCTGTAACTGTAGCTTTAACTCTTTCAGCTCGGCTGGGGCCATTCGGTAGGGTGTCTTAGATATCGGTGCAGTGCTTGGCAGTACATCGATGCTAAACTCAATCTCTCGATCAACAAGCATCCCTGAAAGATCATCTAAAAACACCTCAGGGAATTCCCTAGAAATGGGAATCTGCTCCAACACAGGCTGCTGTGACTTAGTGTTCTGGATACTACATAAGAAACCATGGCACCCCTTGCGAAGTAAACGTTTAGCTTGTATGGCAGAAACAAAATAAGGTGGAGTAACCACTCCGGTCCCTTCAAACTCAATGGTCGGGAATCTGGGGCTCTGGATAAGCACTCTCTTGGTCACATAATCTATCGTGGCATGATTTGCAGTTAACCAATCCATTCTAAGAATAACGTCAAACCCATATATTTCTAATGGTATCAGATCGACAAGTAAAGGTACCCCCATAATCTATATTTCACAGTTCTTATAGATGGTCTCCCCCATTAATGATTGCCCCGATGGTACAGTCACATTAAGTAAGTATCCTAGGGGTTCTGTCGATCTATTCAACTTAGCAGCATATATAAGGGATATAAAAGAGTGTGTAGAACTAGTATCAAATAAAACATGAGCAGGCTGTGCACAAACTAAAAGAGTACCTACGACCACAGAAGTCGAAGCCTGAACATCCCCTAGCACTATGGCGAAAACCCGTCCGGCTTGTTGTGTAACATTGCCCTATCCATTCCTACGGTGCTGGTGCCCTGGATGCTGGTGCCCTGGATGTTGGTGCTGGTGCTAGTGCCCTAACCGAAACAGCACTGTAATGGCTCTGTTATTCTGAGGGCACTCCCTAGCAAAATGTCCCGCCTGACCGCAATAATAGCAAGCATTATTGTCCTTCATACACTGACCCTTGTGAACTTTCTGACAGTTAGGGCATTTAGTTGTGGTCCCCTCAGTAGTGCTTGGCCTCCTCAGACTTGGCCCTATAGTTCGAGATCCCGTCCCAGGTCTGGTGAATGAGGGTCCTTGCCTAGAGGAAGAAGACCCTGACCTATGATTCTGACCTCCACTTGGCCTCTGCTTTGCCCATCTCTTGGCGAACTCTTCGTCACTCATCTCAATGATTCTTGTGGTGGCCACTACCTCATTAAAGGTAGGTAACCGCTGAGGCCTCAATCTGTCCTTAATGGCCCACCAGTAGCCCTTCCTCAAACTTTCGGGCCTTAATGTCCTCACTATTGATAACATTCGGGGTGAATTTGGCCAACTCATTGAATACGGCCTCATATTGCTCCACTGTCATATTGCCGTACTAAACTACCATGAACTCAGCAATTTTTTGATTCTTCACTTCTCGGGAAAAGTACTTCCCATTGAACACCGTAGTAAACTGCTGTCACTCCATGTTCAGCTCTCTGGCCTCCTCAAGCAGCCACCATTTGTGGGCAGCTCCCTTGAATCGATATGTGGCATATGCCACATTTTGTGTCTCAGTGCATGGCGAGATGTGAAAAATTATGTTCATCTCCAAGAGCCACTCTTTTGCAGCTATGGCTCCCTAGGTACCGTCAAAGGATGGCGGCTTCATCTTTTGGAACCGCTCGTATGGGAATATCGGATCATACTCATCTCGCTGAGAGCTACCTCTGTTAATAGGCCACCCCCGACGCGTTGGCTGGCTAGTATCCTGGTTAATCGGCTGCTCTTGTCGTACCGGCTAACTATTACCCACGTTGACAAGTGGCTCCTATCATACTAGCTGGTGCCCGTCTGATTTGTAACAGCCTGATTCTGGGGTAATGCCTCGATAACCCTCTCCATCAAATGTTCCAACTGCTCGATACTCTCCATAACGACTGCGGTAGTCCTTTGTACATTTACATAAGATAACGGTCAGTAGTTACGTAAGGTTTAATATAAAGGTATCAGTATTACTATCGCTTCATTTCTAGACGTAACAGTTCTAGTGTCCTAATCATAACTTGCTAGCACCTAAAACCTTGCTCTGATACCAAGTTGTCACGACCCGAAACCCACCCTATGTGGATCTCGTATCAGTGGGGCCAACCCAACCGTCCCTAATTTTTCTTCATTCTTTTACCAATGATAACAATAAGCAATGTAACTATAACATTAAAGTGTGGAAGCCTTATTATAACATTGTTCAAAAACTGAAAATAAGTCTGACAATACCAAACATAAACCAAACATCAACCACTTTTAGGTGGTGAGTGCATGGGAGAGACTACTGTATTTTATTGTGCTCCTCGACCATCTCCCTACACTCCAGACCTCCTATTGTGGTTCTGTAACATTCTCACCTAAAAATATAATAAATGAGGTGAGCTAACAAAGCTCAGTAAGTAAAAGCCTATCTCCAATACGAGTTAGGGATTTTATAGGAAAAATAAACTCAAGGGAAACATGATAGCCAGTCATGACAACGATTGCAGTTAACTATAAAATACCACAATGGCCAATGAATGATAAGGCATAATAACAATTATGAGTAACAGTGTAGCATGAATCTGGAATAGGCCCAATGATCACAATCAACATAAATACTGCCACAATAAAACGGTCACAGTCAAGTCCAATAAATAAGGAAAAACCAACATAGAGCTATTCATAGGGAATGAAGACATCCTATGAATCTAATTACGTCAATATATCAATTAAACATGAATAATGCCTTTACTCTGTTCAGGGTTTGGCAGACCATCGGTCTTTTGGGGCCCGGCATACCCCTCATTTTCATGAATGCATATACAATGCCCATAAACTCAATGCGTAAAAATACCATCATTGCCATGTGTCCGTTTGACCTATAGGTCCCATAAATTGACCCGTAAGTCCCAGTCAATCAGATAGCATCAGATGAGTAATGTAACTGAACACAAGACTCGGCATATAACATAAATTAGGATTCTACTGTATTCCATATGAAGTGTATAAAGCATGGAACATCATAACATAAGCATACAGTGATAGACGTTAATACAACGAATCAAGTCATAAGATCGTGGCAGTAATAGAAAGATCGTGGCTTGAAAAACCACATATAAGAGATAGGAATTCACTTACCTTATCAGTGCATCTTAGTATTCTGTGATCTTCCCTTTCCCTTTCGAGTCTCCTATATATCAGTAAACACATTTTAGCTTTAATGTCATTTATCAAATTTATGCCTCGCTACTCTAAATATCTCTTATTTAATTTATACTTTTACGATTTCTAATTTGATCTAATTTACCCGAGGGTAAAATGGTCTTTTATATGTCTCTATTTTTTGGGTTCTATTTTCACAATTTGTACTTCACCGTTGAGTCCAGAAGGCTTGAAATAATAAAAATCCACTATTTACTTAACTCAATCGGAGTCCGTTTAACTCATCTTCGACTTAGGGGCATTTTGGTCATTTTGGCATTTCTAATAGGTATTTTATTTTTCAGGACACCTTCTCGTGAAACAAACCTCACCATTAGATCCAGAAGGTCCAAAACAATAAGTTTACACTATTTATTGGACTAATTTACGCGTCAGAATTTAATTCGAATTTAATTAATTTAAACTAACTTATTAAATTAATTAAATGTAGCCAATACATATATTATTTGAGCCCAATGTGATCACATGTGCCTTAGTGGCACAGTGGTTTGTTCTTCTCACCCTTCCCCCTTGGTCACAGGTTCAAGTCACAGGGCATGCAGCCCTTGTGCAATTTTTTTTTTTTTTTCCATTTCCTTTACACTTGTAAACCAAACAATGGATAGCTTCTCCTTCACAACCAAACACCCCCAAACTCCAATTTAAAAACACAACCCATAATGTAACTGCGTTGGGCAGCCTTCTGAATGGGTGGGTCGGGTATGACTTGACTCGGTTAGCCCAAACAAAAAAAAACCCAACAGCGCGTCTTCCTCCCAACACAACGCCGGTGGTCTCTTTCGTCGACGGCGACTCGTCGGCGATGGATTTTTTGCGGTTTCCATGGGGCCCGAACCTATGCCTCATGGGCAACTCAAATCTATCCTCGATCTTTCAATCGGAGTGCCGGATCTCCCCTAAAATACGAAAACCTATAGCTCCAGTTGATCCAGTAGTTCTAAAGATAGATAGAAAAATCCCGAATGAACAACCATCCACAAATGTCGATTCATTCAAGCAAGAGAGTGCAAAAATCCTTTCCTTTGCTTTATTTAAACAGCAAACGAGTGAAAAATGCCTTGTACAGTTTCCCTTTTCCCTTTCAGCCAGTCCAAGAGTTCAGTTCACTCGAAAGCGGGTAGCCATTAAGGAAAGCGGCTGTTGGATATTTGGTTTGAACCGGTTCCGCCTGAATCAACCACTCACGACATTCTCAAGGCTCTGTTGTGCGATTTTTCGGCCAGCTCTGGCCAACCCCTTTTTCATCTCATTTTCCCCCATTTTCTACACCGTTTTGATCTTATTAAATTTCTATACCTAAGAGGATAAATTTCCCCATGATTTAAACAAAGTTTAAGGTACAAATTCAGCCAAAACCAAATCACCCACAACAACCTGTAAATGCCATTTTGTCATTCATTTTTGGACCAAATCACTTCTTTTTTTTTTGCTAAATAATCCTAGTAAAATGCTAATTAAGGCCCTATCATCAAATCTATACTTCATGCTTAAAATATAAAAAAACAAAATGGATCCAGCTTACCCGTTCCGAGTAACGTGCAGTGTTCTTCCCGAGTCACCCCTAGCTTCACTTCCTAAATTCCACAGCCTCAGTCCTAATTTCCTTGGCTCTATTACTCCTCCTCTTCTCGCAACAACTCACGTAAGGCTAATTAACCCACGCATGCAGCGCCCCAAATCTCTCACCTCGTCTCTCTCTAACGTATGCGTTTTTTTTTCTTCCATTCCTCACGTATGCATAGCATGTTTTATAACTGCTCTCTTTTAATTTTCCCCTTCCTTCTCTCTCTCTTCCCATTGCCCTTTCCTTTTCCTACGCCCATAACTCCTCCCTCCTATTTCCTCTCTTTTAATATTTAGTAACATATTGTAACTGATATACATATACACACCTTCACATATCTATATTTATATATTTTTATACCTATATATACATATATATATATATATTGTCCACATATTCAAATTTCTATATTTATTTCTTTCCAATTCTTATTTTATTTTTATTTTTTTATCTTTTTTATTTTTTTTAATTTTTTTTGGTCGCTATTCGTTTGCCCTGGCATCTTCCATATATTCAAAGCTATTGAAAATCCTAAACCATTTATTTCATCATCGTAGCATCAGGCCTTATTGGCTCGATTACAATTGGGTCAGGGTATTACATTTTCAATACAAAAATCAGCGGAAGTCTGTTCAATACATAATATGGTTCTACAATAGTCAAAATAAGAACCAGACATAACCAGCACCCGTGGGTGGTGAAAACATGGGAGAACTACATCATAGACTAGTACATTTCCTCAAAAAGTCCTCCTACGCTCTCAGACTCCTACTTGGGGTCTTGCAACGTCACTACTTGAAAAATGCTAAGTAAGATGGAATGAGCTACAAAAGCTCAGCAAGTAAATTCCCATCTCCGACACTGGTATCGGTGATCATAAATGAATATGAATCCATGAATAAAAATATGATAGCCAATCATAAGAAATAAGATACTGTGATAGCCAATGAGAATAATTGCCATAATGGCCAATGAACAGTAGGGTCACAATATACAATCAGGAGTAATGGATATAACATCAACATGAAACTCTCAATAACAATGTATCAACATGAATGTACTGCCACAATAAATCAATCACAATACAATAAGGAATGTTCTCTCAGTATAAGGTAAAGCATAAGGAATAGTGTCATTCAACAATTGTAGTCATATTAATCATATAAGAGATGCAATTACACTATTCAAGGTTTTGCACGCCCTCGATCTTTTGGGGCCCAGCATACCCCCCAATGGAAACTCCAATCAAACAAAACTCCAATGTATTGCCATATGTCCGTTCACAGACTTGACCCGTAGGTCTCCAGTAGATCATAAAGCATCGGATATATATTGTGACTAAGCACAAATCCGTCATTCATAAACATAACATGATCAATCGTGATTTCATAGAGTATAAAAATGGAATATCATATATTCAGTAAAAACATAACAGTAGGTCTCTCAAGGTATGGTATAACATGATAACAATAATATAGCAGTCAATCAATGTCCACAAGATAGAACAATAGTACATTGTGGAAAACAATAATATCTGGTACGTTCAAGAGTACAAGTTTGGCAGTAATGGAAAAAACTTGGCTTGGAAATACCACATGGAAGAGAATATGTTTTTTTTACCTTAAAAATACGTTCCTAGTTCAATATCCAGTGATTTTGCCCTTTCCTTTCGAGTTCCCTGTATATTAGTAAACACGTTTTAGTTTTCATGTTATTCATCAAATTTTATGCCTTGTCACCATAAGTATTCCTATTACTAATTTAGACTCTACCATTGAGTCTGGAATGTCGAAGAAAGTCGGTTTAGGCTTTCGCGGAATTCGATCCGATCTTTTGTACTAAAAAGGGCAAAACGGTTATTTTGCACTTTTATGGGTTCTTACATCTCGAGACCTCTTTTCTCAAATTGAACTCCACCGTTGAGTCCAAAATGCTTGAATTAATAAAAATTCACTATTCGTTTATTTTAATCGGAATTCGTTTGACCACTTTTTGACTTATGGTCATTTTGGTAATTTCTTTTTATTTAAAATTAATTAAATTAATAATTAATTATTCCTTGGGTCAATTTATAATAACTATAATTCTAGGGTCCTTTTGCAATTTCAATAACATTTGGGTCAATTTGGAATTACAGAATTTACAATTCTAAATGGGAGCAGCCAAACAGTGGCTAAAGGTTCAAAATAAGGATAAGCTATCCCTATCCCAATTTCATTTTATTTCAATTTCTTAAATCCACAACCAAACATCCCCTATTCTGATTTTAAAACATTTAAATAGCCCATAAATGCTGCGTCATTTCGATTACCCGCACCTATGGTTGGGCGGGTTTGACCTGAACCCGACCTATGACCCAAATCCATTAACCAAACGAGACGCTTCTTCTCCGGCACTATGCCGATCAACCCTTCCGGCATCGGCGAGGTTCGCCGACCAGATTTCTACATAATTCTGACATGGTTCGATTCCTACTTGCATGGTGATCCCATGTATAATCTCAAAACTAAGTTTAATCTATGTTTGGATGGTGAAAAAGCGAGTTGCAGTCGTGGTTCTGTTTTTCCAATGACTGTTCGTCTTTTTAGTTTATGGATTTTTAGCCACAGTTTGAACCCCAAATTTTCCTATGTGTTTCTGCACCTATGAGGATTAGTTCCTCTTCATTTAATTCAAGTTTCATGCCCAAAAATCACGAAACTAGTTTTATTATAGCAACTTGCAACTCAACATTTCTCCCTCGTTTTTATTCTATTTTGGCTAATTATTTTTGCAAATTGTTCCTTATTACATGCTCTATAAGAACCTACAATTTAAACTACCTTTCACGCTTTAAATTTGAAAAACAAAATTTCAGTCTACATATATTTTTCCTGATTTTTCTCTAGTGCAATATCCCTCTTTTCCTTCTTCTGTTCTTCCTCATATTTCCCTTCTTTTCTCCATTTGAGTCCAAATCAACCCTCAATTTCTTGTTTCTTATTTTCTTTCCATTTTACCTCAAGCACACGTATGTAGATAAAAATACCACCGCCCTTCACACACACACTCTCTCTCTCTCTCAGTTTCTTTCTTTTCCTAGCCCCCTTCTTTGACCTTCCTTAAGTTATTTTATATATAATATATTATATATATTACAACACATAAGTGAGGATATAAATATCCCCCACTATCGGCAGCCATTCAAAAACACACACAGTACTTTTCCTTTTTCTCTTTCCCCTACTTGCATTTGTGCCATTTATAAGTATATACTACATTGCACATGTACATGTAACATAATCACATATATATATATATATATACACACACTCACGTATACCTATATTTATATATATATATATATACATATTATACCTATATATATCCACATGCCTACTTATATACACTCATATATATAGTAAATACGTGCATTTTGATGACTATTTGTGGGGTGCTTGAGTGCTGCTCGGGCATTCGAGATTGATTGTAATTTACATCGTATATCTAATTACCGTATATATATTTAATTAGTGAACGTACTATTGTCTCGAACTGCATGCCCATTACTATACATAGGTTACTTCGATAACTTGGTCTACTTTAGTACTGCTTTCGTTGGCTCACTTTATAATTTAGTTTTACGCTACTCAACCCGATCGACCTCAGGTTTACGTGCCATATCCCGAGTCGGGATATTACACTTAGGCCATTTCATAGTTAACAAAAACTATTGAGGGCTCATTTCATAATTACCAAAAACTATTTGGGGTTATTTCATAATTAACAGAAAGGCTTGTTGTCAAAACATAATTTCAGAAACCTTGAAACCCTAAACCATCCGATCTGATCCCTTATTTAAGTGAACCGGTCCTATACAAAGGTGAACCAATCGATTTTGTCCAGTTCATTGCGTCATGCTGACATTATCCCTATTTATATTTTTTTTATTCTTTAGGTCAAAACGATGTCATTTCAATGAAAACCCAAATCCATTTAAAATTTGGTCAAGACCCAACCCGAGATTCGACCCGCACAATGTCTTCTTCCTCGCTTTTCTAACGAGGGTTCTAGGTTACCTTCTCTAGCACCGACGACCGTAGTTGATCACTTTCCGACGACTAAATCAACAAGTTTTGAACTGGTTTTCCATGGGGATTCCATATCCAAGTTCAAAACTAAATTTGGTCGGACCTTTGCCGTCAAAATAGAGCTTTTCAGTGGCTGCTCCGGGGAGCCACACTTTTTAGCAAACAGTTATTTTTCTATTTCGTGGAGCTACAGGTACTATTTTTCCCCCTTTTTGTTCTATTAGGTTTTTGGAAGCTTGGGGGATGTTTTCCTATTCATAAAATCAAGTTTAAGGCGCTATTTGTTTGAGGTTGGGTTTTGAACCTGAAACCCCTAAGTTCAGTTTTCCCTCTCCCCTCTAACTCGTTTGATGAAATTTTTATAATTTTGTGGTCCTTGTAACTTCTATATTAAACCCTAATACATAAAATCATGCTTGGTTTCTGTTGAATCAGACCTATACTCCAAGCTTCAACAATGGCAGCTCCACAGTTTTTTATGGTTTCTAACTCGATTTTCTTATTTTATTAATGTTCAACATACATATATATCATTGCCATGTACATATATCCAAGAATGCTGCCTCAAAATAGTGGATTTCTATTTGAATCTTAGAGAGAGAAAAATCACAGTTAGGTTTACCTTTAATGCATGGCAGTATCCTTTCATTCACTGTTAATTCTGAACTCCTTTAATGCTCCAAGGTCTAGTTCAGGTTTTGCATACAACATGCAGTGGCTGCACTCCTTCCTTCTTCTTCTTCTCTCTAGATATTCTCTCTCTCTCTCTAGCTGACACAATACACACATACAAGTCTGATTTTTTCCCACACGCATTATATATAGTATATATATATATATATAGGACTTTTGCATGAAATTTAATTAGATCAAGTGATGGTCCAATGAGGTGTTGGCACCTCAATTTTTTGCATGCAGACATATATGCATATTATTGTGTATATACATATCATGTGGGTTATATAATACAAAAGTGCTTATAACCCAATTGGTATTCTTTTTAGAGACTTATCATTACCTTGCATAAGGTGCAAGGTTCAAAACTTGATGGGAACATTTTGGGTCCTTTTTTCTTCTATTTTCTCTTTTTATGCATTACATTGCATATTTAATGTATTTCTTGAACTCCCAAATTTTTATTTTAATTATCATGAGAGTCTTTTGGAGTTCTCGCAATAATACTTTTCGATTTAGCATGCATTACTAGTCTTGTCTTGGTGTATTTTATCATACTTTAATTACTTCCAAAAGTCCATTATAATTCTTGGAATAATCTTGATTAAACACACTTCATTGACGTATCACGCTAGTCTTGCCTAAGTGCACTTTGTGCTCTAATTTTTTATAACTATTCGTCTGTTAATCCTTGATTAACGCTAACCATAACTTGGTATTAAGTTATGACCCTTTTGGCATTAGATTGTATTCTTTAAAATTGGTTGTCTCCAATTTAGAACTAGTTGCTCTCATTTATACTTTTGCTTTCATTTTTACGGACTATTAGTCTTAATTAGAATTGCCCATGGTTAATAAGCAAATTAATTTATGATAATTGTCATTCTCGTTAATTGCTTCACTTAATTGGGTCAGGATGTTACAATTAAGTACTGGATTTCTTCAGTTAAAACGTAATGAAAACTGTAGTTGTTGCTTTCCATTGCTCCATCTTCTAATTAGGAAATATACTAAAATATTTTAAGATGATTGAATTGTTTCAAGGAATAGAAAAATAGTTTAATAAATAGACTAAAGTATTTTAGGATGGTTAAATTGTTTCAAACTAATTAAATTATTTAAACCATTTCATTCGATTACGTTCCAAAATTAAATTGTTTAAACTAAATATTGGAATATAATAACTAAAAAGGCAACATAGAGGAGAGAGGTGATGAATTGGTTGTCTCAAGCTTTGAACTTTTCTTGCCTTTTTTCAACCCTTTGAGAGATTGTTTGCTAAGTGAGAAACCAAAGTGTCATTTGAAAAAATTGTAAACACTGACATTTATAGTGATTCTAGCTTACGTCCATTTTTAGGTGATGATCTTTTCATCTAATCACTCGAAATCCACTATAACTTTTGATATCGTGCAAGTTTCACCTTTTACAATCATTTTCGGTTTACTACTTATTCTCAACCTCTTCACAATGATCTCTTAACCACCCGATTTATCCAAAGCTCATCTCCAACCATATACAACAAGATTGAATGAATACAATGAAGAATTAACCCTATGTGTAGGGTAGATACAACAATGAATGCACGACTAAGGGATTAAGTATTGTAATAAATAAAAAGAAATAAGTGAGAACTTCCCTTTACACTCAGTAAGAGCCTAATAAATACAAAGATAAAAAATAAAAATAAAAAAAGCCTCTAAAGCAAGAAGAATAAATGTTAATACACTTTTGAGTAAGTTGGATGACTTTTGAGAGCATTAAATCGATTCCTTCAAAATGTCCCTTTGACTGACATATGTAGTAAGGAATCAAAATTTGTTTCTTTGGACTTCAAAATATATCTCTAATGGATAGTCAATTAGCTCCAATGACTAGTTTGAGTGGTTGGAATGTATCCTTCACTGAACTGTGTGTGTTTCAAGCCTTTGGAACCAAGGCACTGAGTAAAATGGTCAACTAGTTGATCATCCACTTGGTTTTGGCTTCTGGAATTGATTACTGTGATGCCTTCATTATTCCCTTACATCCACTTCAAAATCCGTTTATGACTATTAAGGCAGTCAACCGATTTCAACATCCGCTACTCCATCTGTCATTCATAGCTCTTTGGAGTCATGTTAATCATTTGGTCACTTAAGTTTAGGCTCTCAATGTAAAGATTTGAAAAATCAGGGTAAATTTTTCATTTTTATCGACAGGGCACTATTCATGCATTATTTGCTGGTAGGGCATTATACATGCATCATTTAGATATAAGTTATATTTAAAATCATAATTTGAGTATGCCATAGAAGAGAAATATTCTTAGAATGTAAAATACACATCTTGTGAGAATTTAAGCTAAATCGGAGATAGCTTGAAAAATGGACCATAAAGGGCATCCCGGGTGGACCCGGACCGCACCCGCCTACAGGCGAAAAATAAATATTTTTAAAAAATATTATTTAAAATAATTTTAAGAACTTTAGTTAAAGCAGAATGTCGAATTAAGGCATTTCGGGATAGGTTGTAGTGTAACGGAGTCCCGAACTCATTAAGGGCAAAAGGGTCTTTTCACCCCTTGACCCCTTTACTATAAATAGGATCCTTTAGTGTTAAAATCATAGAATTTGATCTGAGGAATGAGCAGCAGGTCATGCATGGAGAGAAATGTGAAGAAAACCTAGGTTTTTCCAACTTCCAACCCTCCAAAACTCATCTCTAGCCCAAGAATTTCACAAGGCTTCCTTCTAGGAAGTTGTTTCCCACGTCAAGGGCTACGTTCTTACTGATTGGTTTGGCTACACAGCGAGCACAAATCCCTAGGGTTGAGAAAAACCCTTTTAGGTATGATATTTTGCTAAGTAATGAATAGGGTTAAGTTTAGAAGTGTTTTATAAGTTGATTGTATAACTTACATGCTTACTTGTTGTTAGAAAACCACCTAGCATATAGCTGCTTTGAAAACCTAGGGTTGGTACTTTATATACTTATGTATTCTTTAGAAATTTGGTGAAGTGATGAACAAGTAACTTGAATATATGTATAATTCACTGCATTCTAGCTTATGTTCATGTAGACAAAGTCTTGTAGTTTGAAAGTTATGGTTCCTCAATGTATTGGTACTTAGTGTATTTGTGTAATCTTTGAGAATTTGTTTAAGTTGTGAACATGTAACATGATTATATGTGTAATTGATTGGATTATATACTAGGTTCATGTAGACAAAGTTTTGTGACTTGGAAGTTATAGTTTACTTTATGTATGATGCATGATTTAAGGCGTATTCCATGTATTTGATAAAATGTCTCATTGAATTTGCATAGAAAAATCAAAGTATCTTGGCATGCTTAAATTTTTAGAAACATGGCGTGAGTTGAGCACTTTGGTGCTATGCATTATGAGGGTGTAGATCATGTGGTGAAAAACCCAAAATCTGGCCAATGACAGTACTCGCTGTGCTGATGGGGGCGAACCTTGAAGCGAGACATACGAAAGTACTCGCGGGTTGACGGGGAAGGACCATGAAGCGAGACATGTGTTGGGCATAGACTTGCATGTGTGTGTTATGCATATTGTCATTGCATTGATGAATTGGAAGGCATATAGCTTATAAATGTACAACTTGCACATGTCACACCTTAACTTTGTTCTTTACATTGGCATTATGTCATACAAGCCATCATGCTTACCCTTTATGGGATTACATATTACAGATGAGGCTCCCGGTACTCGAGACTTTATGAAGTCATTGGAGCACACGGAGGGAAAATGAATTTTTGAAGTACATTTGACCTAAGGGTTACATTTTGTATGTATGAGGGCATAAGCCCTAAGACATGTATATTTACTTGTAGAAATCTTGTATAGTATGAAAATAATAGGCAGGGCCCTAAAATTATAATGAGCATGAAGTTTGTAACATTTAAATTTCAAATATATGAGTACATATGATGAATTGTATGTTTAAATGATGTATGAATGTTTAATTGAATTAAAGAATGCAGTTTGGTTACTAATTTGAGAGTAGGGGATTTTGTTGAGAAATATTAGGTGAAAAATGCTTAGAAAACAAAGGAGATTATGGTAAAATTTTGTGAAATTAAAAGGTTTGTTAGGTATGTAAAACACCCTATATATAGGTGAAAAAAGTGCCAAAAAGTGGGGGTTAAAATTCTTGAAGAAGTAGGTTAAAAATTGGAAAAAATCAACTTTCAACACTTTGGGAAAAAAAATCAGAAAATGGAAAAATCAGCTTACAGCAAATACACTGTTACTAAAGTGTCAGGGCGCCGCACCCCCACCGCGAGCGCCCTATACGCCTACTGCCCAGCCCCACGCGTGCCCAGTCTGACACCCCCTTGACACCAGCCCTTAGGCCATCCTTTAGGGCCATGTTTGGCCACCCTTTTGGGCCATGTTTGGTCACTTCTTCCCACTCGCATGCCCCCGTGCACGCCGTGCCCTGCGCGCCTTGCTGCCCAGCCCCATGCGTGCCCAGTCTGACACCCCCTTGATACCAGCCCTTGGCCATCCTTTTGGGCCATGTTTGGCCAATCATTAGGCCATGTTTGGCCACCCTTTTGGACCATGTTTGGCAACCCTATTGGGTCATGTTTGGCCATTTTATGGGCCATGTTTGGCCACTCTTATGGGCCATGTTTGGCCACTTCCTTAGACCACCTTAGGTAGGATTTTTGACCTATTCTTGGCCTATACCTTAGGGCATTTGGGACCCATTTGGGCCATTGTTCCAAGGCACATTAGAGATATTTTTGGGGTTATTTTGGAGGTCATGCTTGAACATGACTTAGACTAATTTTGACCATTAGTTGGAGGAGATATTTGATTGGCATTTGAAACCCATCTTAGGTAAGTCTAGTAGCAAATTTTCTTTCTAACTTTTGGAGAAATATGGAGAAACAAATGAGTAATCAACTAAATCTATTTAATTTCCTATTATTCATTTTTCTTAATTCATTTCACTCACTCCTCGGGTTTATGAAAATTTGGGGCGTGGACAACAGTGGTATCAGAGCCTAGGTTTGAATACTTAAGGACCGTGGGGTGTGTTGAACACAATAGGACCACGACGCATGATTTGAATTTTTTGGTAAATATTGTGTAATGTGTAGACTTTGACAATTTAGACAACTTAGTATTAGAGATCTAGTTTGAAAATACCTAGCGACGATAGGGTGTTGTTGAACACCATGAGAACCTAAAGGAGAGAGTGTGAGTTAGTGTGAACTGTCGGTGGTATGAGATAGGGACCTTGTGTGTTATGTGGTTATTTATACTTGAAGCATCACATGTTGTGATTATATGTTAGTTAATTCTATACTATGATGCATGATTACGTGATTTGATGTTGTGTGGTGCATGATATGGGTAATGTGTATTGACATGATTGTATGTGGTAACTTAGTATATGTTTACATACATGATAGATTGATGCTTGTTTGCCTTCAAAATATCATGTAGCATTATGAGAGAATGCCATGGGATATAGAATACATTAGATGAGTAAAAGCTGAATTTCTAAATAATGTTTCTTCCTACTATAGGATGCCATCCAAAACATTAGGTTGAGGTAGAATAGGTCAAGAAAAAGGGAGAACTTTAGTTCTCGAACCTCTATCAATCTTGGTAGCCCTAGTTGACGTAAGATCTAGGATCTAATGTCTTGGAACAGTGGATGGGTTTTAGACCTTAGGTTAGTTGGACTAGTTGAACACTAGCATAACTGGAGCATGTGTATATTGTATTGCTTAAATAAAATTTTCATTACGAAAGGTTGTGTTAGAACTTGGTGTTATTTGTTTATTGTAAACAATGGGTGGGAAGGGTTGACATGAGTTATATAAGTGTTGATTAGGCAAGTGTGTCATAACATATTATATTTGTTGCTTAGGGTTAGAAATAGACCGGCTAGATCCACCATTGCATGTTGACACACCAGTTGGGGGTAGTGTGACACTGATAAGGATCTGAAAAGATTACTCGATAAAGATAGTTGATTGCATCCTTTCTTTTGACTTTATTCTACTTGACATGTATGGTTCTGATATTATATTAGAGATGGATTGGTTGTTTACTTTTCGGGCGAGCATAGACTGCTACAAAGGGAGAGTGACTGTATGTACTCCTGACGGAGATAGCTTTTATTTCACGGGGGATCGTGGGGATTTCCTAGGGCCACCCTTGTATGACTCGAGGAGTTGGAGAGGCCATAACTACTTGTTGGCTAGTTTGATAGTAGATGGGAGTGGGGCTATAAGGAGTGTATTACCGTCAGTAGTGAATAAGTTTCCAGATGTCTTTCGGATGACTTGACTAGTCTACCGCCAAGATAAGATATAGAGTTCACGATAGAGCTTATCCTAGGCACTGTGCCTATTTCTATTCCACCTTACCGTATGGCTTCAGTTGAGTTAAGGGAGTTGAAGGAGTAGTTGACTGATTTGCAGGGTAAGGGTTTTATCTGTCCTAGTACTTCACTGTAAGGTGCTTTAAGCATTGTTCAAGAAGAAGAAGGATGGGACATTACGTTTGTGTGTGGATTATAGGAGACTGAACCAGGGTCATTATCAAGAATAAGTACCTGTTACCGAGGATAAATGACTTTTTTTATCAGCTTAGAGGTTCGAGATGTTTCTCAAAGATCGATGTTAGATCGGGGTATCATCAGTTGAGAGTACGGGAGGAGGATGTGGCGAAGACATCTTTTCGCACTCGTTATGGCCATTATGAGTTTGTAGTTATGCCATTCAATGTGACAAATGCCCCGGCGGCATTCATGGACTTAATGCATCGTATCTTTAGTCTTTATTTAGATTAGTTGTTGTGGTCTTTGTAAATGATATTCTGATTTATTCACCTTTTGAGAAGGAGCACACTTTTCATTTATGGACTGTATTACAGATTTCGAGGGAGCATCATTTGTTTGCTATGCTCTTGAAGTGTGAGTTTTGGCTTCACGAGGTACAATTTCTAGGCCATGTTGTATCAGGTAGTGGGGTGTCCGTGGATCCTTCTAGGATTGACTTTGTCATGAGTTGGGAGAGGTTAGACCTTAAGTTAATTGGGCTAGGTTTGGATTACATGATTATGTGGGTGCTTGTTACTTTAGTATGTATAATTATACAATGTGCATATTTTTTTGATTTGCGGGGGTATGTGGTATGCTTGATTATTGATCAATTGTGGCTAGATGCTTATATCTATGTAATAGACCAAATGAATTATGAGATAGGTTATATGCTTAGTTATTTATAAGATAGGCTATAAGTTTGAATATCCATAGGATTAGATGTGTGCCTAGTTACATATATGGTTAGTTGTATGCTCATTTATGTATATGTATATTCTTAGAATAGATCCTATACTTAAGTGTTTATGTGATAGGCTACGTGTTAGTTGTTGACTGTTGCTTGTTGATTTTATATATGTATGCTAGGTTAGTACCCGATATTCATAAGGTTACAGTACTACAACTATGATATCTATACAGACTGGATTGGTCCCAATGCATGTATAAGGGTATGCTTAATCATGTTTGTATGTATGCATGTTTTAATACATATATGTATGGATTTATATAGTCATAGTTAAATTGGTAAAGAGTTTCACTAAGGATCTCATTTGTTTTGAGACCTCATTTGATATATTGATTAGAATGGTGATGAATTAGAATAACCTTAGATGAAATTGGGATATTTTTTTTTCACCTTCTCTAATGTTTTGGGTTTTTGAACCTTGATATATTGCCTTAGGTGTCATGTTTGGAATACATAGATTACATTGTCTACATTCGAATATCCAGTTAATATATATATATATATATATGCTTGAAATTGATAGGTTAATCTTCATTGATGCTTGATATTTAGTCTCAGTTATATATAGACTAAGCTGGATGGTGATGACTTTGCTTTAAGATTATGTTGTTGATGTCTTGTGGATAATTATAGTACTTGAAGAATATTGGATTATTGAATTAAATTGAGATGCAAGTGACATATTAATGACATTTTAGTGAATTACTAGATGATTGCATAGCTTAATTTGTGATTAGTTAAATGGCCATCAAATACATTGAGAGATTTTGAGGTATCCTTGTGGGCATTGAGAATTTTATATTTTAATTATATTACATTGTTGAGGTGGGTCATGATGCTTGGATGGATTTGAAAAATTTGCATTGATAAACCATCATGTTTGAGGATTCCATTATGCATTGTGCCATATGGAGTGGGCCGTTACAAATGGTATCAGAACCGGACCCTAACAGGGAGTGTGGGGATGTCTGCATGCCGCTGCACGCCCGTCTATGAGGATGAGATTCCTTTGGGGGGGAGAGGGTAATGGGAGAGGGTAATGCATCCTACATCGCCTGAGGAAGGGAAAGGTGAAGGATCCATAGGTAAGGCTGCGCGTCTCCATGTTACAACATATTTTGTATTTTTTCTAAATTTTGTCTAAGAGGTACATTTCTAAATTTTAGAATGAAATTTCTTTAAGGGGGGAAGGATGTAAAGATCTGAAAAATTAGGGTAAATTTTTTGTTTTTGCCAGTAGGGAACTATTCATGCACTCTTTGCCAGTAAGGCACTATACATGCAACATTTAGACATAAGTCATGTTTAGAACCATAATTTGAGTATTCTATAGAAGACTAAATATGCTTAGAATGTTCAAAATACACCTCTTTTCAGAATTTGATCCCAATCGGAGATAGTTTGAAAAATGGACCATAAAGGGCATCTCGGGTGGACCCGACCGAACCCGCCCGCGGGTGAAAATAAATTTTTTATAAAAATATCATTTAAAATAATTTTAAGAACTTTGGTTAAAGCATAATGTCGAATTGAGGCGTTTCGGGACGGGTTGTAGTATAACGGGGTCCTGAACTCATTAAGAGGCAAAATGGTCTTTTCACCCCTTGACCCCTTTACTATAACTAGGACCCTTTAGTATTAAAATCATAGAATTTGGTTTGAGGAATGAGCAGCAGGTCATGCATGGAGAGAAAGGTGAAGAAAACTTAGGTTTTTCCAACTTCCAACCCTCCAAAACTCATCTCTAGCCTTGTAATTTCACAAGGCTTTCTTCTAGGAAGTTGTTCCCCACATCAAGGGATACATTATTACTGATTAGTTTGGCTGCACAGTGAGCGCAACTCCCTAGTGTTGAGAAAAATCCTTTTAGGTATGATATTTTGCTAAGTAAGGAATAGGGTTAAGTTTACGAGTGTTTTATAAGTTGATTGTATGACTTACATACTTAATTGTTGTTAGAAAACCACCTAGCATATAGTTTCTTTGAAAACCTAGGGTTAGTACTTTGTGTACTTATGTATTTTTTGAGAATTTGATGAAGCGATAAACATGTAACTTGAATATATGTATAATTCATTGCATTTTAGCTTATGTTCATGTAGGCAAAGTCTTGTAGTTTGAAAGTTATGGTTGCTCAATGTATTGCTACTTAGTGTATTTGTGTAATCTTTGAGAATTTGTTTAAGTTGTGAACATGCAATATGATTATATGTGTAATTGATTGGATTATATACTAGGTTCATGTAAACAAAGTTTGGAAGTTATAGTTTACTTTATGTATGATGCATGATTTAAAGCGTATTCCATGTATTTGATAAAATGTCTCATTGAACTTGCATAGAAAAAAAGGCATCTTGGCACACTTGAATTTTTAGAAACATGACTTAGGTTGAGCACTTTGGTGATATGCATTATGAGGGTGTAGATCTTGTGGTGAAAACCCCAAAATCTGGCCAATAACAGTACTCGCGTGCTGACGGGGATGGACCGTGAAGGGAGACATACGACAGTACTTAGTGGGCTAACGGGGAAGGATCGTGAAGTGAGACATGTGTTGGGTATAGAGTTGCATGTGTGTGTCATGCATATTGTCATTACATTGCATTGATGAATTGGAAAGCATATAGCTTATAAATGTACACCTTGCACATGCCACGCCTTAATTTTGTTCTTTACATTAGCATTGTGTCATACAAGTCGTCGTACTTACCCTTTATGGGACTTACATATTACAAATGAGGCTTCCGGTACTTGAGACTTTATGAAGTCATTGGAGCACGGAGGGAAAATGGATTTTTGAAATACATTTGATCTAAGGGTTACATTTTATATATATGAGGGCATAAGCCCTAAGACATGTGTATTTACTTGTAGAAATCTTATATAGTATAAAAACAATGAGCAAGGCCCTAAAATTGTAATGAGTATGAAGTTTGTAACATTCAAATTTCAAATATATGAGTACATATGATGGATTGTATGTTTAAATGATGTATGAATGTTTAATTGAATTAAAGAATGCAATTTGGTTACTAGTTTGAAAGTAGGGGATTTTGTTGAGAAATATTATGTGAAAATGCTTAGAAAACAAAGGAGACTATGTTAAAATTTTGTGAAATTAAAAGGTTTGTTAGGTGTGTAAAACACCTTATATACAAGTGGAAAAAGTGTCAAAAAGAGGGGGGGTTAAAAATCTTGAAGAAGTAGGTTAAAAATTAAAAAAAATCAACTTTCAACATTTTTGAAAAAAAAATCAGAAAATAAAAAAATCAGCTTAATGCAAATACACTGTTGCTATAGTGTCAGTGCAGTAGACCAGCGCCCAGCCGCAGCCCAGTGCGCGCGTGCACCGAGCACACCCTACGCGCCTACTGCCCAGCCCCATGTGTGCCCAATCTGACACCAGCCCTTGGCCATCCTGTTGGGCCATGTTTGGCCACTTTTTTAGACCATCTTAGGTAGGATTTTTGACCTATTTTTGGCCTATGCCTTAGGGACATTTGGGGCCCATTTGGGCCATTGTTCCAAGACACATTAGAGACATTTTTTGAGTTATTTTGGGGGGTCATGCTTAAACATGACTTAGACTAATTTTGACCATTAGTTGGGAGAGATATTTGATCGACATTTGAAAACTCATCTTAGGGTAAGTCTAGTAGCAAATTTTCATTCTAACTTTTGAGGAAATATGGATAAACAAATGAGTAATCAACTAAATCTATTTAATTGCTTATTATTCATTTTTCTTAATTTATTTCACTCACTCCCCGAATTTATGAAAATTAGGAGTGTGACACTCAAAGCAGTCGACTGGTTTGTTCATTCACTTCTTCATTCACCAGTTTAGCTCTTTGGATTGCCATTTAGACTCCTTGCTTAAACCTAAGCGGTTGACTGGTTGCGCCGCCCAGGCTTTTGTTTTCCTTCCCATTGACTCTTGAAATGCACTCAAATGTTTCCAAGGCACAAGCTAATGATATAAAATAATGTCAACATTTTCAAAACATCTTGACTCAATAATCACGGAATTATTTCAGAATATTTAACTAAACAAATAAATAGAATGATCATTTCTATTTTATTTTTACTTTATTTTATTATTGAACTGATTTTATTTCATTTCAAAGTACATTCTAGTGTATTAAATCTATCCTTAATTTATTTTTGAAAAGTTTTATTAGAAATTGTAACAGTGGTGATCATTATATTTAGATCATTCATGCATTTCACGGATAATAAATAACATGATTATATGAATCAGATGCGACAGTTGTGACCACTATTCAAAATAGCTCCATTTTCTAGTGCATTAATCAAGAAATAAACTTTTTTTTCAAAATTTTGAACGACGTAGTTTTGTTGTTCCTTTGTTTTTTTCGAATTGATGAATCCTGGTCGTAAAGTAAAATAAATGGATAGGCACTAGGACAGGGCCCTCTGATTTTTCATTACACTCACAGATCATAATAATCACAGAGAAATTAAACACACGAGCCAGCGGCCTTTGACCATGATGTTGAGTGATGATAAATGGTACCAGGAAGGGCCCAAACACTTCGTAGAGTGGAACAGCCTTGTAGGGTTTTGACTATGTGCATTGATCCAAAGTAAAAGTACCATCTGCTATTTGAAACTTTAATAGACTGTCCAGTGGGAAACTGGGGGACCCTTTTCACCATGGATTCATCATATTTGAATTTCAAAAAGCAGAGTATACTTCATTGCTCGGCGTACAATCATCTTTAGGGCAGGGGAATTGGATTGGAAGAAAGCAGCTGTGGATTCAAAATTTGTGTCTAGGAAGTTTAAATGTGTGTATACATACATACATATATATATATATATATAAAATAAATAATAAATTAATCTCAAACAAATAAAATAAACAAACGAATAAGAAAAATACAAAATTTACTTAGTTTAACAAGATGTTTATGTTTACGAATAATAGTGATCAATCTATTAAATATCAAAGTTATTACAAAAATAAAAACTCTCAAAACTTAGATGAATATCTTTTCGTAAGTCAAAACTCTAAAAATAATACTCTTATATAAGCGGGTTACAATATAAGCAACAAAATAGATCTAAAATAAAAAAACGATTCAAAATTTTTTAAGTTACAAATGGGTCATCAAGAACTCCGATGAATTTATAACAATCACCTAACTAAATATATATATATATATATATATGTATAATTTATACCACCTTATTGTGCAAATAAGCTATTAGGCCGTGAATCTCTCTTAAAAGATGACTCCACATTCTATTAACTCTCGAATATAGTTGATAGTAGTAAGAGTATGAGTAATTGTATCAAAATAATAATTATTATATCAAATATTCTCACATAAATCAAATTTTCTTTGACAATAGAGAGCTATTCTTTAAAGAAGTAAAAAGAATTTCAAATGTTAACTGTGGTTCAAAAATAATGTCAAAAGCGAGAAATATTTGTTCATATAAAATAAATTTTGGAACTTATTAAGTAATTTTACTATAACTTATGCAAAATGGTAGAAAGTTAATATACTATATTAAATATTACTGTCGACAAATTATTAAAAAAAAATAGTAAGTCTACTATTGTTGAAAAAATCAAGAGTAAATAAAAATAAAAAAATACAAGAAACAAGTTTTCTTCATAATTTTTTATATTTATCAAGAGTTTATGAAATATTTTATGAGTTTCATTAAAGCTTCCAAAGTGTTCGTAGAATATTTTTTTTTTATAGTTTCATTCAAAGAAACTTAAAGCTTGTTCGTTTTAGAATTGAGTTAATTAGACTTACCCAACTTTCTTAAAATCAAGATACTACGTTGGATTGTTTTGGAGATATATAGGATCGAAATGAAGATCATAAGATCTTAAAAAGTTCTTAAAAAATGACCAAATGTATACATAAAAATATTGAGTTGTTAAAAATCAATAGTGCACAAGCCTAAAATAAATGAATAATGTAGAATTTTTTGAACTTTTGACAAAAATATAAAGATGTATGTATTCACAAGTTTTTATTCATATTTTCTTATAAATTATAAGTTTTTGTAATTTTAAAATAACACAAATTAATATTTTTTTAAAAAAAATAAACTATATTGTTAAAAATTAGAGGCTCAGCTTTAAATTAGCTCCTTAAAATTTAGGTGTCAAGGAGAGGGAAAGAGGACTCTTATATATAAACCAAAGGAACTAGAGATGAGCGATGTGAGACAATCCAACATGTATAAAAAAAAAAATCTGTAACACAAACTAATCCATCTTCCAAGCAGCATGGAAACAAACAAGCTCTAAACTTTCATCGAAGTTTTCAAAATAGATTTTCCAAAAAATGGATTTCTACGCTTAAAACAAATGTTAAAGCAACAACAATAGGTAGGAGAGATTCTCATTTTTTTTTTTAGAATGAATAATTTGTAATTTTATTTTAAAGATAAAATTATCAAATATTCTTTTATAAAGGGACAACTATGTCAAATTTAACTAAACTTTCAATGTAGAGCCAAAAAAAAAAAACTTCCTTCTAAACATTGACTACATCATACAAATTCCTTTATTACTTTCACATAATCCGGATGCGATGGTTAAGATGCCTTAACCACAACTCCATCTCAAATCCTATGGGAGTTCATAGAACTTCACTCAAACTTGTGTTGATAAGAACATAATATGACAGGTTCTCAGTGAATCCAGTTAAATTATAATCCTTGGGGAAAGAGCTTAGAAAATTATAAAAAATTAAAATAAAAAATTATACTAATTTCTTTTAAAATTTTTGACAATTGCACTATTTTTTCTTAAAATTTTTAAAATTACACTAATCTTTTTATTTTTACTGACAAATTACAAATATTCTCCTTCAATCAATTTTTTTTCTTCAAAATGATAAAACTGCTCTTTCATGTTTTGTTTGAAACATAATTATAAAAACCGGACCGAATTGGTCATTTCAACCTATTGAACCGGAAATCGGGCATTAAACCGGTTCAGTTCGATTAAAATACTGATTTTGCTAAAGAATTGGTTGAACTGACCGATTTTTAAAACAATTGAATGAACTGGCTGATTTTAAAAAAAAAACCAGTTGAACCACCTTTTGTTTTTTTATCACTTACAACCTTTTTTTCTTCACAAAACTTCTTATATTTGATAATTAAATGATAAAATTTATAAAATAAGATATTGTTACATGTATTTTTGTTATATATACAAATATATTAAACTTATACATTAAAATAATTTCAATGAATTATGCTTATATTTTGTTATTTATTACTAGATAATAAAAAATACATATTTTTCTTATTATTTTCTTAATTTTTAATATATTTATTAATATTTTTAATATATTAATTATAAAATAGATTGAATCGATTGAACCGTGAACCTGATCCCTTCACCGGTTCATTGTTTGGTCTGGTTCTAATAACTATGATTTGAAAATGGGTTAGAGAATGAGGATTTGTAGTTTGTCAAGTAAAGTAAAAAAGATTAGTATAATTTTAAAAATCTTAAAAAAATTAATATAATTAAAAATTTTAGAAAAAATTAGTGTAATATACTCAAAGTTAAAAGAAGAATTTTAATGATTAAAAAAAAACCGCCAGCGGCTCACTGAAGTGCCCCAATCGGAGGGGGTGGAGGGGGTTTGAAAGTGGGTGTTTGGGAGAGTTTATCCAAATAGATAAAACTAAGTTAGTGAAAAAGCAGCGTACAGTTATTCTTTTGCAAATGCAATATTTTGCATTTTGATACAAAAGTAGTTTTAGAAGCTTGGCTAAATAGGCAAACAAGTTTTTTTGAATAATTTTTTCAAACGCAAATATAAAAGTGGAGGCGTAAAAACTCTCACAAACGGGTCCAAAATGGTACGAAGATAAAGATAATTTGTTATGATTAGAAATAAATAGTGAAAGTTCGCCTTGTACTAATTAACAATCATTAGTAATTTCTATTAATTAATAATTTTTTAAGTACTCAAATTCATCATGGTTAATGATTAATAATTATTTTGCTTAATAATTACTAAAAACTATATTTTTATATTATCATTATTAAAATAACAAAAAATATATATATATACTTATATCTATATATTATAAAATTGCTAATAACATTAATTTTTTAGCTATAAAAAAGAGGCTAAGAACTTTTTTAAAATTAAAATTAGATATAGTATATATTTTTTTAGAAAAATATTTATTACCCTTATCTGTGTGTGTGTGCATGCATGCGTGCGTGTATATATCTTATTTTATGGTAAAAATGTATACTTATAAAGAAAATTTTTATTAATAGAAATTATAGTAAAATTTACTATTTAATAATTTTAAAATTATTAATTTTGATAGAGTTGGCTTTGACTATAAAGAACTCACCATTAAAGGATAAAATGAAGGTGAAGTCAACCATGCTATTTTTTTTTTAAAAGGAGGTCATGAGTTTGAATTTTACTTTTTTATTAGGATTATAAACATTATTTTTATCCTATTATGCATGAGTTTGATTAGAATGTATAGGATTGATTATGTTAATTTCTTTTTTATTGTAATATGTTAAGGGTGATCAGATTGATTGAATAATTATAATTTATATATTATAATATTTTATTATTTTTAAAAAATATATATAAAAGAAAAAGATAGAATAGAGTTTGTCATTATTAATAGAAAATAGTAAAGTATTCATATCACGAAAATATATACAAATCTATATATACACTCTATATGATTCTGTGATTGTGAATATATATGTCTTGATTGTCCAATCTACTAGTATAGATTCAAATGAACAATGTAATTAGTGCAGTACTGCAACTTATTATCACTCTTCTTAATTGTTGAGTGTCTTTTAAGTTACAAGACAATAGTGCATGCACGCATTGATCCATCCAAACCATTATGGGTATAGAAGTAAAAGAATTTAATATTTTTTAATATCTTCCGGTGGTTCAAAACCATTATGGGCATGACATAGGTCCCGTTATTTCAAAGCAGGCCATTTTTTTCTTAGATTTGTTATTGGTCCACGTGTATCCTTATTACTTGTTAGCAAATATTTATGAGAAACACTTTGGTCAATTAAGAAAAAATGAAATTATGATTCATTCACTTTTTTTCTTAATATTTATAAATCAGTCTAGTGTAACCATCAAATTATAAAGAAGTCATTGTAATGAGAAAAATTAATAAAACATCAACACAATTAGAAGCAACATCATCTTTTCCTATTTTATGTTTTGTATGGCAAAACTCTCTTTCTAATAACCAAACAAGTTTAAGTAAATTGTTCATCTAATACTAACCTTAAATCCAAAAATAGTGGCAGTGACCAGTGATCGAGGGCGGGCTAATGGTGGATGGTGATGGAAAATAATCAAATCTAGAGATTAGATGAAAATGATTCAAAACACTGCTTTCGTTTGAGTGTAACTCTAAATTTGATCAAGTTTTTTCTCAAAAGAGAAAATGATCAGAAAGATCAAGAGGGTAAATAGTTGAACATGAATATTAAAAAAGTTGCACCTAAACAAAAATGCAGTTTTGAATCTTCCTAATCTAGTCTCTATAGATCTGGTTCTTCACCATCACAATCCACCACTAGCTCACCCTCAATAGTCTTCACCACCACCACGTACCCTTTTTTTCTTTTTTCTTTTTTCTATCATTGCTACCACCTCCACCATCACCTTAAACACCACCCGCAAAAGTTTCACTACACTCTAAGCTTCAAAGACTTCGATCTACGATGGTATTGTTTTGGTTAGGGTTTGGGAAATAAAAATGGTTAGTTGGGTAGTGTGGTGGTGAAGTTGGTGGTAAGGTTTGACTTAGGGTTTGTATGAAATGAAAAGGCAAGAAGGGAGGGGGAAAGATTAGAATTAGGGTTAGAAGGGTAATTCAGTAATTTTATTATTATTAGAAGGGTAGCTTCATCATACAAAATATAAAGGATAAAAGTTGATATGTTTTTAAACTTGATGATGTTTTAATAATTTTTTGATTAAAATGACATCTTTCTAAAGTTAGGAATACACTTTGACTGATTTGTAAATATGAAAAAAAAAAATGGTTGAATCATAATTTCTCCTTAGAAGAAAGGCATGAGATTCTACTTCCAACTAGAAAATATTATCTTAAATTGGCCACTGATTACATTGGAATTTGCTAGAATTTGTTTCAACCAGCCATATTATGGCCTAAAATGCAATCTTTACCATTACATACAGTGATGATCTACACATTAAACCTAAGGGACCAAAATATAAAAATAAAAATTTCGGGGGTTTTCATATAAAAAATGAAAAGTTTTAGGAAAAAAGTTTCTAATTAATTTTTAAAATTTTTTATAATATAGTAATAATAAAATATATATTTTTTAAAAAAAATGGAAGAATGCCAAAAAAATGGCTTAAGAGTTTTTGCCCCTAATGTCAAGTTGGAAAGTTTCACAGATTTTGACTCTGAAACAAGAAGCAATGCCGTATGGTAGAAATCCATCAACTTAGAATTTTGTTGAATTAGCACTGTTTAAAGTCTTTCGCTCAACTTTTTTTTTTTTTTTTTTTTTGACCTTTGGATAGACATATTGGCGTAAAAATTGAAAGTGTTTGGTTTAGTCAATAATAGTTAGGTCTTTGTCTTTGAAATTATGTTGCATCACAAACCCGCACGCAAACACTCACTTTTTTGTCATGCAAAATCTACGTACTTTGAAATAATTAAGTACTCGTAGTATATATTCATTATACCTGCAATTGATATTTCCAGGATCCTTTCCTTTATGTTATATCAAGAAAGGAACATTGAGATATCATAAATGACTTGTATATTAAGTTTTACTTGAGGGACATCATTTATTAAACCATCATTGTCCATTATGGAGACAGAAGATTTATGAATCTGGCAAATTGTTGTTTTAGGGGTCTGGTTTGCAACAACAAATCAAAAAACAGTTTTTTTTTTCCCTCAAAAAGGGTATTGAAGTAATTTTCTTTCATTTAATTTATGACTTTTATTTCAAAATTTTTTAATAAATTATTGTATTTTTCTTTTTTTAAATTTTGGAACACTAATCTATTGTTTGGTGCAATGCCTAAATGTTTTCGGCCTGTAACAGTATGACCTTGTAGTTGAGTGGCATACTTTTTGACATTTTTATAAAGAATGTTAAGGGTTCAATGCCTATTAATATTGCCAATGAATTTAAGCCTTGTCTATGATATGGGCAGACATAGGTTTGGATTAGTAGGATAGTGAGGCATTTGGTGATTGGGTTAGGCCTCTCAACGGCCCAAAAAATCTTACGAGTTCTTTACATAGGCAAATAATAATATTAAATATTTTCAAGAGTAAGGAAATTTAATTTATCCCTCATATACTGCAAGAAGTCTCACCAACATTAAATAATGATCTTTTATACTTTTTTTTTTTTTTTTGGACATTGTTAGTGTTAGAATTACACTTTTATAAAAAGCATTTTGAATTGTTTGATCAAGTTTTTAAAATTATACAAAAGTATTTTTGAAATTCCAAATGTAGATCATGAATTTAGTTACCGGCTAATGTTTTGTAGTACAATTAAAATTTAACACAATTCTTCACAGGGGTGAATGTGGGGTTCACGCGAGTGTCATAAATGTGGGCCTCGCATCCATTTGAGTAGTTGTATTCGAGTTCACGCTGGTACGAGTAGTTGTACTAATTGTGTTGAATTTTAGTTATGCTACAAAAATTATTCATTAGTTACACTCATTCAATAAAATTTTATAATATTTCGTGATCATCGATCGGTATATTGTGATTTTTATTATTGTGATACGATATTTGAATGTAAAAAAAATCACACAATATTATGAAAATATCACAAAAGTTTTAAATTTCAAAATTCTCATAATGTCGCTTTCATATCGCAAAAAATTGCATTATATCATGAATATCACATTTCTAACTATAATATAACTAGAACTTAATGTTTTACTTTTTTAATATAAAAAATTATGTATATTTAAATTATATTTGAAATATATAAACATTTGACTCTTATTTATGTTAATCTAATTAAAATTTTATATAAATTAGAGTGATTAGGTTTTTTATATTCTCATCAGCATGCATTTTTTCTTCAATTTCATACTCACATGCTTATCAAATATATGTTTATTTACAATATATTAATTTAGAATGATGCATTAACATGTCAATTAATATTTTAAAAAGATTTATTCAAGATTTTCATTGTTTGATATAAACATTCATCATCTTTTAAAAAAAATTGCAATATCAATATATAATTGGGAAATATTTATAAATACATCCATATTTTTAAATATGTGATATATTTTTCTTGTCGATATTCTAATCTTTGGTTATACTATTTCTAAAGTTATAAACAAATTCTTTAACAGAAACCCTAGCATTATGCAAAAATATTAAAGTTTCGTACATATATCTCGTGAAGGATCTTTTTACTTAATCTTAGGTGCATAAATATTACAACAACGAAGGAAAAAAAATAAATTATATTGATATTTTTTAAAATTTATGACAATTAAATTAATTTCTTTTAAAATTTTGAAATTATACGGATCTTCTTTATTTTACATAATAATATGTAGATACATTCTTTCAATCAAATTTTTTCTTCAATTTTTCATCAATTTTTATAAAACATTAAATTATTTACCTTAAATTTATTTTTTAAAAAAATCTTTAAAAAAGTTTTAAAAAAAAATGTTCAAAATTTAAAAAATGTAAAAATAAATAAGTAAAAGGGTAATTTCATCATTTTGAAAAAATTTGAAAGAGGAAGATATTTGTATATTTTTAAAGTAAAATAAAAAAGGTTATTATAAATTTTAAAAATATTAGTATAATTTATAAATATATATATATAATATATATAAAAGAAAGGAACTAAAAGAAAACAGTGTAACGGAAAAGGCAAAAAGAAGAAGGAAAAAAAAGGTAGACCATACATAAGGCTCTGGTCGAAGAGCAATTAAATAACCGTATATACCCAATATATGTATAGCAGTATAGCATCTTTATCAAATCAAGGGGGCGTCTTGGTCTCCGCATCCTGTGAATGATGTAAATGACAGGCCAACGGAACCCTCACTGGACCCCACACCCTCCTCGAAGCATACAATTACTTCTCATTGCTCCGCGGGGCCCACTTCCCCACGTTCCCCTGCTCATCATTCGCATTAATTCGGTCCTTTCCCCCCATTTTTTGTCGGCGTATACCTCCATCACAAATCGCAACCACTCATTGTTCCTCGTGATGCGTGACAAGATTTCCAAACACCATCCAACGGTGCTTAAAAGAGGAAGACGGAAAGCTTAGAAACAAAAGAGGGACATTAAAGTGAACGTCGCATTGATTAACGGTGCCAGGTATGAACCGTTCATTGACCAAAGACCAGAGTGAGAAAGAATAAAAAATTGGTAAAAGTAATCGGCTGACGTCACCCATCCTTTGACTCTTTCACTCTTCATAAAGCATTCATCAACTTATTCCCCCTTCCATCATCTCCCCCACTCCCTTTCTTTGTCTAAAACTTTGTCTGTGTGAACTCTCTGTCTCTGTCTCTCTCTCTCAAAAGATGGTGAGGGACGATCTTTACATCACAGTACCTAGCTTCTTCAAGTGTCCGATCTCACTCGACGTGATGAAGTCGCCTGTGAGCCTCTGCACCGGCGTCACCTACGACCGGTCGAGCATCCAACGGTGGCTCGACTCCGGCAACAACACGTGTCCGGCCACCATGCAGGTTCTCCAGAACAAAGACTTACGTCCCCAACCACACCCTCCAACGCCTCATCCAGATCTGGACCAACTCGGTCCGAACAAAGTCCGAGTCTGACTCGCCCGACAGCAGCTCACCTACCCCGTCCCCTCCTCCACTCACCCAAGACCAAGCTCGAGAACTCATCAAACAAATCGAGAATAACAAAAACCAAAATTGCTTCGAGTACATAACGAAACTCGCAGCGTTCGCGGCCGAGTCTGACGGGAACCGCCACTTCCTAGCGGCGATCGGTGGCTTCGTTCCGCTGCTGGTCGAATTTCTCAGCGGCGATGTGTCGAAAGAAGTTAATTTTGCAGAAGCAGCAGTCAAGGTTCTTGATATGATCTTAGACAAATACAGAGATAAAGAACATTTGACAAAATTGATGATCGGATAAAAACTTGTTAACGTCAATGTTGCTATTATTGCAACGAGGAAATTTGGATTCGAGAATCGCGACAGCTAGGGTTTTGGAGTACATTGCCATTGATGCAGAGTCGAAGATCCTCATCGCCGAACACAGCGATGTACTGTCCGAATTGTTCAGATTAGCTAGTTCGGAGACGGATCCGAATGCGATCGAGGCTGGTTTATCTTGCTTGATCTGTATATCTATGCCGAAGAGAATCAAAGTGAAGATAGTCCAGCTCGGAGCTGTGAAGAAGTTCGGGAAAATGTTGTCGGACTCGAATTTGAACGTCTCGGGCACTGAAAAGATTCTGAAACTGCTTGAAATGGCTTCGACGTGCAGAGAAGGGAGGTTGGAGATGTGTGAGGACGCGGTGTGTATTCCGGCGATCGTGAAGAAGGTTCTGAAGGTGTCGAATGAGGCGACGGATCACGCGGTGATGATACTGTGGAGTTTGTGTTACCTGTTTCGCCATCAGAAGGTGCAGGAGGCGGTGACGAAGAGCAATGGATTGACGAAGATACTGTTGCTGATGCAGAGCAATTGTTCGGCGGCCGTCAGGCAAATGTCGAGCGATCTGTTGAAGATATTTAGGGTGAATTCCAAGTCTTGTCTTTCGTGTTATGAAACTAAGACTACACATATCATGCCATTTTGATGAGGAAAATGAATTGACTCCATTGGCTTGTACATTTACTCAGCAACTTTGTAAATCGAAAAAGCAATTTTGTTAACGGATACAAAGAGGGAATTCATTTGATTTTCTTCATTGTGGATCTGCTTTAACCTTTTGTTTCACCGATCAATATTCATGATATATATTCATCGTTTGTTGCGTATACACACAACTCAAAACTTGTTGCATGGATGAATAGAATTTCTCTGCCAAATCGTCACCCTACTTTAACTAGAGTTCCCAATGAAATCGCATACAAATGAATGATTTTTGTACCGTTGCAGCCGTTTCAACAGTTTTTTCACATCCGTCTTCTCAGTCAATTTGCTTGTCAAAATACATTAAAGTAAATGTATACATTTTTTCAAATCTAATTAACTAATTAATTTTATATATATATATATATATATTTGAAAAAACAGTCTCAGACACTCATTTTGCCATTATGTTTGTGCAAGTCACTCAATTGGAATGAAAATTGCTAACACAATGGATTTATGATATCAATTGATCACCTTTAAATATTAGGTAGTCGAATTTATTATAATGGTTCTTAATATTTTGTTTTTAAAATGAAAAATATAGTGAAATTTTTATTATATATAGCATCTTTAAATCCAATTTGTATATGATTCGCTATTAACCCGTGCATTATCCATTTAAATATGAGATTGCATTACTATATTATATTGAAAATTTTGTTATTCATGAAAATGGAAGACTCTACGGTTCCAATAATACCTTGACATGAACAACGAATGTGTGCATGTATATATATATTTTGTATATAATATAGACATGTTTGTAACTTTGTAGAGACCGTAAATAAACCTCTATTATTTACCTTTTAACCCTTATGCTCTGTCCGAGACAAAGATCCTGGAAAGAAAATAAAAGAAAAAAAATGTGAGAGAGATTATTTTACGCTAAATTTAAAATAAGAGAATGAAATTAAAGGAGAGAGATATTTTAATCTTTATTTTATACATTTTATTCTTTTTTCAAAAGTGAAAGAAGACAAAGAAAAATGTGAGATCTCTTTAATGATTTTTTTATAATAATAAAATAAAAAATAAAAGAAATACCTCTATTTTAGAATAACTTAAAAGGTATAATCGTAAAATAATAAAATATTATTTCCTTTCTCTATTATATATTTCCTAAAGAAGATGAGTATATCTTGAAGGTTTTAGACTTTACTTTCACTCCAAAGCCAATTTATCTAAAAAAAAAATTCATTTACCTTCCATATAATCTCAATTATTCATAGATTTTTAATCAATTGTCATCATATCAATGGAATTATGGATTGTTGCGACAGCAGGAAAAAACAAGTGGAAATGAGTTGCAAATCTAAATACCTTGGTCTTTATCCTTGTTTATGGCTGGATGTATATATCATGCTTTGGTCCTCATGCTCATAATAGTATAAATAGACATGTTCTCTCTCTTTCAGTTTATTTAGTAATAGGAGAAGCAATTCATCAATTGCGGTAAGAGTAATGGATGGGGCCAAATGTAACTGAGACAATAAACAAGTTACAAAGGAAAGAGACAAGGTGCCGCAATTGCTGAAATACTTGGTTTTTGCTGACTGTAATCAGACTTTCTCCTTCACATTAATTTTTTTTTTAAGGGTTGGAATCACAATCCCAACAAGAAATCTCTATCAAAAGCGAAGCGCGCACACACAAAATATATATAGGTTTGACCACTCCAATCCCTATTACTAATATAGAAAATTATAAAAGATAGGCCCCAGACAATGCACCGTAGCTATTTACAATATATATATATATATAATTAATTTAATAACTAGAAAAATTGAAGGATCTTGAAAAGAGGGTGGATGCCTCTGAAACTATGAGCTTCATTACAGGTAAAGTGATTGATTCAATGGCTCGTGCTTGATCATTTCGTACCGAATAGAGGGGTTTGAGTTTTTTAAAAGAGCAGAGACAATCATAAAGTAGGAGAAAGTGGTTCTCTAAGCACTAGGAAGCAGAAGGTCCTATCCTTTTCACATTAAATATTTGGTGGTGTCTGTGTGTATTGGATCCTGCGAGATTAATGGTCCATGTAATACTGATATTTATATATTGGTATTGATGATTTATCGCAGCAATTTGTCAATTGTTATCGGTGGACGTGTCATTATTCTATGGGGGGGGGGGGGTACCCATGTTGTGTCAAGTTGGACAGCTCACGTGACGCTTTTTTTTTTTTCTCTCTCTCTTGGGAACTTGTAATTGCATGGACCAAGTCCACAAATGGATGCTGGAACAATTTTTTTTCCGATTTTTTTTTTTAAAATGTGTTTGGTACAGTGGTATGCTAATGCGTCTTTTGTAAAATATTTTGTCATGATCTATTTTATTTAGTAAAACATAATATATATATATATATATGATAGAATATAATTAAAATAACATAAAATCATGTGATATATCCGACTCATACAAGACTATCTCTTTTTTCTCACCTTTTTTTCTCTCTATTTTGAAAGTAGCACAACTCATAATCTAGACAAGAGATTCATATTTAATTTTATTAAAAATAAACAAAGACTACCTATCTGTTTGATTTATCCGTATAAAAGTATTATTTAAATTAACTGTTATTTAAGTTAAGTAATTTTATAAAATTGTTATTTGAATTAAATAGTTAACTGTTTGAGATAACTATTAAAAAATGTGAACGATTATCAAATGAGAATACTTATAATTGACTTGACCGATTTAATGAATAAAATTAGACTTACCAATTTATCTAAAATCAAACTTAATGAAAAAATTGTGACTAATAAGTACAGTTTGGAATGAAATTTCAAATTGTTTTTATAATTCATCATTTAATAATTTTAAATTATCCAATTGAGTGGTAATATGTATCACCCAACAAATAAGTAACCACTCACATAACATAAACAAGGTGTAATTTGCATATCTGCCCAATAAAGTATTAATAATCACTTAAAAAAAATAGGTAACCAATTGAATAAAGGAATGAGATACAAAATATTTGGGGTCGTATAGAGTCAATTATTAAACCCCCACGAACAAGTTATACCAACTTAATAAAAAAAAGCTACCTTGATGAACTTAATCCAAATTGTGTGATTTATACAAAAATTGCTACCAATAATGTAAAGACCTGAAAAAAAATTGAGGATGATTTTTTTGGTTTTACAAATATAGCACGTAAACCGAGGTAGACCGGTCGAGTAGTGTAATGCCCAGTTATAACCCGAGTTGTTTAAGCTCTATATTATTATTTCACATGTACTAGACGATTTTGGAATGTGAACAGTGTTAGTTATACAGTCAGTGCCGGGTAACGCTCGAGCGACCCAAAACTCAGCCTCATAATGCGTGTACGCATGCATTTCTATGCATGTGTACATTTACATATAGGTGTAGCTTATTTAAAATAAGTGTATGTACGTGAGTGTAGAAATGTGTATATATGTGTTTATGTGATTATATATGCATGTATAGGTAAGATATAAATATACGTATATATATATATATTTATATGGTATAGTTTAATATATATATATATATATGTATTCATTTGGAAGGAAAAAGGAACTGCCATGCATGCTGCATGGCAGTGTGCATGTGTGAGTGTGTGTGTGTGTGTGTGCTTGTGTGTGTCGTTTGGTGTGTGTTGTGTGTGTGTCATATACATATATATAATATATATATATATATATGTATATAAGATATTAGTGAAAATAAAAGAAAGGAAAAGAGGCATAAATGCAAGCAGAAGGGGTTAGAAGATTTAGTCAACAAAGAGGGCTGTAGCTGTTGGGCTGTGAGAAGGGAAGAAGAGAGAGAAAGAGGGAGAACCGAGAGAAGGAAAAAGGGGAGGTGACAAGGGCGGTTGAGTGATGATGTATATACATATGCGTGTGTGGTGAGTTAGAAAGACAGAAAGAAAACCAAAGAGGGGATAAGGAGAGAAGTAGTGAAGGGAGAAGAATACAACAACTTGGAGAATCGAAAAAATGTGAGTTTGTCAAACTTCTGTTTTTAAAGTTTCAAGCATGAATGGTGAATCTAATTGTAGGGTCTAGTAGAGCTTGAATTATAGAAGAAATTACAAAAGGAATCAATGAAAAAGGATAAGAAATGAGAGAGATAGGGTCGGTTGCAGGTTTTTATGCAAAATCAGGTTGTTGAGTTATAATACAAGGAACTTGATTTTTATTATGAGGAACTAATCCTTTTGGATACAGAAGATGAAAAGGAAAAAGAAAGAAGGAAAAACAGTGAGAAAAGAGGCACAAAAATGAAAAAGAACTTCTCACCGGAGCTGCGGGTTCTTCCCATTTCGTGAAGATCCAATGCTCTAATTTTAAAACTAAGATCTGATATGATATCCTCATGGAAAATAGGTTCAAATCCCACTGAAATAGGGTCAAACTTTGATCGAAAAAGGATCGTCAGGCGCCAAAGAAGACGTCGAAGATCCACCGGAACCCTACCAGACAATCAGAGAGAAGAAGGAACTGTTTAGGGCCTTGGGTCTGGACCAGCTAGGGTCGGGTTAGATCTAACCCACTCGCAGGTATTGGATACCCAAAGCTGTGTCGTTTTATGTTATAAATTAAAAAGGAATTGGGAGTGTTTGGCTACGGGCTTAAGAAATTGAAATGAAAAATTAAATTGGGGATAGGGATATCCTATTCCGGTTTTAGAGATTAGCCACTGTTTGACTATTCTGATTTAGAATAGTGGAATCAGAAATTCTTATTTGGCCCACGACTTTTAGAAATTAAAAAGTGACCCAAAATTTTTATGGTTATTATGGTTTGACCCCAGAATAAAATATTAATTAAATATTAATTTAATTAATTAATTAAAAATAATAAAAAATTACAAAAATGCCATTAAGTCAAAAAATAGTCAAACAGACTCCGATTAAAATAAAAGAATAGTGAATTTTTATTATTTAGAGCATTTCAGACTCAACCGTAAAGTCCAATTTGTGAAAACAGGTCTCAAGAAGTAAGAATCCGTAAAAGTGCAGAATGAATATTTTGCCCTTTTTAGTACAGATGTCCGAATTGAATTCCGCGAAAGCAATCGACTTTGTTCGACGTTCCAAACTCAATGGTAGAGTTTATTTTAGTAAAATAGAAACCCATAACATAAAAGTATAAAATTTTATGAATAGCATAATTCAAATAACAATAAATTGAGTTGTATTTCATGATCTTAGGAACACCGAAAGGAAATAAGAGGGCGGTTTGACCTTCTAGACAGATACAGTAAAGAGGACTGAGTTCTCACCGGTTGGTTCGGCTACACAGCGAACACCGCTCCTTAGGGTTGAGACAAACCCATCCAAGTATGATATTTTGCTAAGTAAGGAATAAGATTAAGTTTAGGAATGATTTGCATGTTGATTGAATGAATCATATGTTTATTTGATGTTAGACGATCACATAGGGAAAGGTTGCTTTGAAACAAAACCTGGAGTTGATTGTTTATGTGCTTGTGTGTTCTTTGTTGTTCTTTGGAGTTATGATTTGTTCTATGTGTTAGTGTTGTACATGATTTATGTTCTTGGAGAGTTATTAAGATTATGAATATGTGAATTGTGTATGTGTTTAAATTGATTATGTATAGCGTACATACATGTGAAAGAAGTTTGGTGATTCAAATATTATTGTTGTTTTAAATGGAATGCATTATTTAAAGCATGCTACATGTGTTGGTAAAATGCTTCATTGAGACTGCATTATTGCATGGCCGAATCAAGGCATATTGGCATGGTGTGATTCTTGAAAGCATAGTATAGGTTGAGCACGTGGTGCTATGCATTATGAGGGTGTAGATCCTGTGGTGAAAAACCCAAAATTGGCCATTGCATTGGTGCCCAGTATCCAACAGATGCGATCTGTGAATGGGACATTGGTACTCAAGGTCCATCGGGAACGATCCGTAAATGAGACATGGGTGTGGCATAGAGTTGCGTGGGTATGTTATTCATATTTCCATTACATCATATTAATGAATTCATAGATGTGGCATACAGTTTGTATGGATGCATTATGAACATTACCATTACACTATATGGATGATTAGAGAGGCATGTAGAAATGAATGTACACTTGCACATGCCACGCCTTACTTTTGTTCCTTGCATTAACATTGTGTCATACCAGCAGTTGCGCTGACCCATTCGTGGGATATTATATTACAAATAACGCTTCTGGTACATGAGACTTGATGAAGTCTAGGAGAAAGGAGGGGAAGAGAACCTGGAAGTACATTTGGCCCTTGGGGCGTATTTTGTGATGTAAGGGCTTAAACCCAAATGACATCTAGGAAGTATTTGTTGAATGTGCCTAATATGTATGTACGTTGAAGGGAATGAATGCATATTTAATTAAATCCATTAAATTTCTTTTACTTTCTTTTCTTATTTCGTTTTTCACTCACTCCTCGGGATCGTGGAAATTCGGGGCATGACAAATAAACTAGTTTGATATTCCACCCAAACAGTCTCTTTATTGTTAAGTGTGGGACAAGCCCCTCAAACTGCATAAGTAGGTCATGGTTTGCCGAACTAAATGATGCCCAAGTGGGTTTGCCACATCTTGAACCCTCACCTCGTCCAGAATCTGAGACACGACTGTCTTGTCGCTCAGACAAGTCGTACCAAATTTAAAAAGGCACACCTAACAAGCATAACTAACTATAAACCTAAGCGAAAGCGCAACTTGTGAAACTCATATGATACAACAACTCATCACATCTAAACATTAAGTAAACTTCAAGTCACGCATTAACTGATAACTTTATCATAAAACCTCAAATCTTCAACACATGTCATACTTCAATAACAAAGGTTGTCTTTACATTTCATAAAACAACTATATTTACATATCCATCTAATCATTACTCAATAACACATTAACTATATAACCTTACCTTACTACATAAATTTTAAGTCATTTATCTTCTTCTTCTACCAGTTCCTCTTAATTTATACAACTCATCTTTTGTCTTATTAATGTCCTTACTTAGCCTTTTTTCTTTCTTTTGAAGTATACCTAAAAAATGTTAGGTGAATCTAGAATGAGTTAACAAAGCTCAATGAGTAATAACAACACTTTGCCATGAATTTTCAACCGATAAAGTTTTGAAGCAATATAATGTTAAGTAAATCACTATCGATTGTCCACTTTTCAACAATCAGGATACATAACATTTGAATATTAAATTTAAACAGGAAACATTAAACAATAATACTTATAACAAAATCATTTCTATGAATAATTCAAGTAGAAGCATTTTGATTAAACAACACTTTGACAAGATTTTCTAGACCGACAATGAGTATAAATGTCATGTTTTTCATGTAAATTCGAAGGTGTAAAACCTTTTCAAGTAATTCAGGAGGTATGAAACCTTTTCCCATTTCTTTATTATCATTTATGTTGTTGTCACTTTCATAAGAATCTATATTGATCATCTTTTACATGAGGTCTTTATATAAACCTAAACATGAGAGATCTCTAACTTTCTATTGGTATTACATGAGTGAGTCCCAAATAATCCCACTAAACAAAGGTGCATACGCATTAATTAAGTTTCATATGTAGTTGAAAAACATTCATTTTCAAAAGAATACTCATCATTGCTTTTCAATAAACACGCTTTTGACAACATATAGGGATCGTTTCGATTAGGAGAAAAAAACAAGCTTTTCGTGCTTGAACATGAATTTATAAAGCAACTTGATATTTCATTTAGGAACTTTCTATAAAATAGAGTGCAAAGGAGATTGGATATGACTTTTCAATCAGGAGCAGTAAATATGCATCGAACATGAGTTATATAAAAAACTGGCATTTTATCAAAGTAGTTTTATAAAACAAAGTGTGAAAGTTCACACCTCAAAGCATAGGATTACTCACTTGTAGTCCTGTAGTCTTTTGTTCCTAGCTTTCCTTGGTTCCCATTTCTATTGTTGATCAAATGAAACAGATCAACTAGGCTCAATAACTTAATAATATATGTTTTTATTTAAAACGCTACATATTTGTTGTTTTTAGTCTAATTAGACTCCATTTTCAAGCTCAGTGACCTTGAAAACCTTAAGCTAAGTTTCTTTCTATTTTCGAATTCAAATTGTAGCTTATTTTATTACTAGGGACATAATTATAATTATTATATTTATGTATCTTATTTTTCAGTACCTCTTTCGCTAAAATGGCTCCCACCAATGAGTTTAAAACTTCAAAAAATGCTAAGGTAGTGTTTTCTTGGAATTTAATTGTCTTAAAGTAATTTTATTTATTTAATATTTTAATTCTCATTTTAGATAATAGATATATTAGAGGAAATATCATATTGACCATGTCCCATGGCTCGTTGATTACATTTTTGGGATTGAGCCCCTTCGTTACTAGTTTGAATCTCCTATGGCTCAAAGTGCCATTTTTTTATTTAAAACCTAGTGTCAAAATGACATAGTTTTAGGTTTGATTTATATTTAATTTCCTAAATCAAAACAATGCAATATCGATTCCTTTGGCTTTTAAACAATGTTGTCCCATTAAAACCCTAACTCACTTGGCCAGTCGAGTTGGCTTGGCCCAAGTCATTGCGACCTGGTCAATTCAGTCATGGCTCACCTTCTTCTCTAGCAATGACAGCTAGTTTATGGGAAATTTAATTTTTTCAACGACGATTTTCTTTCAATTTTCTAGTTGTTTCTAACTATTTTTTCATCTAGAATCATCTTAAACTTTATGTTATGACATTTAAACATGATTCCAATGATTAAATCGCGTGATTTCATCATGAATTTTCAACAATCATGTTTCCAACCATGATCTATAATTCAACATTGCGAGCTCCTTTTTTCACCATTTTTTCTTGATTTTCTTGCTATGATTATCATTTTCAAGCCTCTACAAGATTCTAGTGTCAAAAGAGCCTAAAGCGTTCACTTTCACGTGACCCATTTGTTATATGGATCAGCCATTATCAAGTTTCCTTTAACTTTGATTTCTTTGTATTTTCTTTCCATTTTCTACATTAAAGCTTCATATTTCTAGTTAAAATGATGACTGAAATAAAAAGGAGATGGAACCCATACCTATTTCACTTATTTTAGATGGTCTCACCTATAATTCCTTTACCTTTATCTACCCAACTGCCTTCTCTTTTTTCTTATATAGATCATGCATGTAAAGATCTTCCATCTTTAGGTTTTAGTAATTCCCATAGTTCGGGTTTCTTCTTTCACTCCCTCTCTTTGGTTCACTCTTTATGCCTCTTCTCTCTCTCCCTCTCTTTGGTTCACTCTTTATGCCTTTTCTAGGACTCTCTCTCTCTCTCTCTCTCTCTCTCTCTCTCTCTCTCTCCTTCTCTTTGGTTCACTCTTTATGCCTCTTCTAGGAGTCTCACTCACTCACTCACTCCTCTCTCTCTCTCTCTCTCTCTCTATTGCTTAGTGAAGTATTAGCCTTTTGTATAGTAATATGTAAGGTAAATTACACCTACCTGCCCTAAGGTTTCTGAAAATTGCAGAAACCTCCCCTATACTTTCTGAAATAACACTGTGCCCCCTATCAGACCCGTCGAGTAAACGGCGTTAACCAAAAATTTAAAATTATGAAATTACCCATTGTATAAAATATCTTTTAATAAACAATTAACCATTCTCTCTCCTCTCTTTTTTTCTCCCGTACCCATCTCTTTATTTAAGTTACCCAATTCCACTGGATTCCCAAAACTACAATTTCTGCGCTCTCAACTTGCATTTGAGCAAGCTTCCAATCAGCCTTGTAGCCGCGGTTCACTTTGGTGTTCTTCCCTTATCTCCAGTTCAGAGTTTTTCTGGTTTAAGAAAGGAGCACCTGCCAAGCTGCCCTGAATGAATAAGAAATGGACAGTAAAAGGAATCAATGATTCTTATTCGATCGAGTTGAAGCTAGCAACATGTTGATTACACATCGGAGGTTGGTTAAAAATCGAGGGAAAATGCCCCCTAACCTAAGTGGGCCTATCAGCGAAGCAACTAGTACTTGATTGGGTGGGGGACGGTTTGGTTTCGTGCAACGCCCTCGCAATAGGAAAAGGCAGTTGTCATTTGGTAGGAACATCTCCTGTTCTATGAATCTACAACTCTCTTTATTGATCGAGACTCTTAACCCCATGCTTCATTATCCTACACTTAAAGCATTTCACTGATCTTGCCAAAATTAGTACCAGCAGGAAAGAAGGATTTTGTAATTGAAATTGCGAAGGATTTTTTATTTAAATTGATTAGTTATGTATCAATTTGGATTTTCTTATGTTATGTTAGTAGGAAAACACAATTTGAGATTCAAGTCCAAGAATCATTCATGAATTCGCAGTCAGCAGTCAATAGTTAATGGTTCAAATTTGTCATGACTTTTGGCTTTTGTGACTGAAAATCCACATTGGGTTTTTCAATAGAAAAGAGAAGGGAAGTTTTTAGGCATTGTGTGTTTTGAGATACTATACAATCAATCGAAGGAGTGGATCAAATCTAATAAAAAAAAAAGGAAGAATTCCTTTTAGGAAGGGGATTAAGGAAAACATGATTCAAGATGCAAGTACAATAAAAAAATAAGTTCAGTAATTCAACCCAAAATTAGCACTAGCAAGAAAGAAGGAAAAGTTAACCTTTTGGTTTGTTAGCAGCTACTTTGATCAGCAGAACATGTAGATGAAATTGGAAGCTCTCATCCGATTGCTGCTACTTGAATCAATGTCGCCATGCTTAAAATCACCAGGGATCGAGAGATTTCTTATCATGCGGCTCTTGGATCGGTAAGTGGTGGTGGGATTTAGCGGTGAAAATTTGTGATGGTAGGGAAGGAAGATCAATGATGGCAGAGATGGGGGTTAGATGGGAAGAGGTGGTGTCGTCGATGATGGTGGACGGAGGGAAGGGGTGGTGACATCAGGTGGTGGTGGTGGTGGACGGAGGGAGAGTGACATTGATGCAGTCATTCGGTGGGTTTGGAGGGAGTTGAATTTTTTTAAGGAAAGTGAGGGAAAATCTTGTTGGAGGAGAGAGAAATAAAAGAGGCAATGAGAAAGTGGGTTGACTCTTTCACAACAAAGGGTAAATTTGATATTTTAAATTTTTTAATGCTGATGTCATTGTTTTTCGTCTGGGTCATTAACGGTGTTAGACAACAGGGGGGCTATTTGTTACTAACATTAGAAACATAAGGGGTACAGTGTTATTTCAGAAAGTATAGGGAATGTTTCTATAATTGTTAGAAATCTCAGGGGAGGTAGGTGTATTTTACCCTAATATGTATATAGCATACATGCACATATTACAAGTGTCTACATTTTAGGGTGTGAGGTGTTGTGTCACCCTTGTCCCTTTCACAAGATGCTGCCACCTAGCCGTTTTCTTATGAGGAGTTTTGACACCTCATATTTGAAACTCCCTTACACTTGCCACCTCATACTCTCCAAGCTTGAGGTAGAGACACCTCATACAATATGGGATTAAATTTTATTATATACATTCTTATATATATACATTATATAGTTAAATTATATGTTATTTTATTTTGTCACTTGATAATCTTGGTTTATGTTAAATAATAAAAAAAGTTTTAAATCACTGCATATAATTTGCATCAAGTGGTCATGGTAGCATTTTGGACATTAAACTTTATATTTGGTGTCAAATTATATTTCTAAAATTCACTTGCCCTTAATAAGCTTATTTCGTGGTCAAAACTTTACATTGTAATTTATTTTAGTAACTATTATTCAAGATAAAGGCTTTGGGGTGTGACAGTGTCGAACATAGATGAGTGAAGAAAGAGAGATTGAGAGATAAGAAATGGGTAGTGTTTTACTCATGCGAGAATTTGGGGATTTAAGAGACTATTAGGGATGCACACATGGGCGTCCCTAATAGTCAATTGAGTGTCGGCAATAATTACCAAAACTAAAAATACGATGTTGTATTAATAATCTAAACTATTTGTGCAGGTCTGTGCGTCGCTAAAAGTATTTATTTTTAGTGACGCTCTAATAACCCAGATGCACATAACTAAAAAAATTTCGCCATTCATTATGCACGAGAATACTAATTTTCACCACTTTTAGTGACATACACCTTATATGTCGCTAAAAGACACTATTAGCGACGTTTTTTGTGTGTCACTAAAAGTTGTTATTCTTGTAACAGACTTATCCATGCTATGACATCTCCACCCTTAAGTTTAGAAATTTTAATTTGGTTTTGACATGTGACACTTAACACTTAGCTTGAGGTTTTTCACCTCGGATGTTTCTAAACTATGAAACTTTATGGTTTGCATATGATTTTGGGTTCATAAATTCCAATCTATAACACTTGAGCGACCAACTTAAGAATTATGGATTAGATTATATCAATGACATTGTTGTTCCTAAGACATAGGTTTTTTGGATTGATGGCCTTTGACACTTGAGCGCTTAACTTTAAGATGTCTAGCCTGTATTTAACCTTTGACATCCTAAACCTAGCTTAAGATTTTTTATTTGAATCTACCGATCTGTGACAATTGTGCAATAATTAGGCTTCGAATACCTAAGATTTTTGGTTTTTTATTCTTTGGGTCCTAACTAACATGTAATATAATTTTCATAAGATTTTTAGTATGACAAGAATTTGATCATACATCAAAAGTGATCCAAATGGAACTTTTATTGATACTATTTTTATTATTCTTTTACATTCTAAGGTTTATGAATTGGTTTTTTAGATATATCTTACAACTAAAAGGTAGTGGATTGGATCACTTTAATAACTTTGTATCGACCTTCCTAATTTGGCGAGAGCTTGCCTAAATCAATCTATTTCAAGTTGGGAAGAACATTTTTAACACTTAATCGCTAATCTAAAAGAATTTCAATTTTGTGTCTTTGTTTTATAGCTTAGACATCTACTGTTGATAAGATGTCATTATGATCAAAGCATTTTTTTCTCTTTTACAAAGTCTATATTTGATTTCAACTGACCCTCATTTTGATTTGGGTTGAACATATGAGTTTGGGTATAAGGAAGGCCAATCTCTGCTAATATAACAACTTTGTTATCTAAGGCAAGTGTGAAGGCAAATTCTCCTATTGGAGTTTGGTAGGCCCAAAGCACATCTAAGAGCTTGTCTGCCCACTTTACTTTCACATTTTCCAATTTTTTCTTTAGGGTTTTCATGTGACGGTGGTTGGGAAAGAAGATATGGTGACTAATTCGAAAGGATGAACAGAAGTCTCAAAATATCATTTTTTGAAATTGAGACCTATTGTTAGTGATCAAAACCTTTGGAATAACAAGTTTTCATAACTTTAGTTCCTCTGTGTGAAGTTTATAACTTTTGCTTCTATAATCTTGGCAAGAAACTTTGCCTTTACCCACTTGGTGAAGTAATAAATGGCCACTAGAAGGAATTTGTATTTATGATGTGCTAAGTAGATGTCTTACTATGTTCATACCCCATTGCACAAATGGCCAAGGGCTCAAGATCAGTACAAGCTCTTGTAGAAGTTAGTGTTGGTAAAGAGAAAATCTCTGTAATTGTCACATTTTTAGCAATGTTTTTGGCATTTTTTACATGTACAACCAGAAATATCCTCGAGTAAAAGCTCAGTGGGAAAGTGACCTTTACCCAAGTGGTTTCCATAAATTCCTTCATGAATGTTTCTAAGAACATACTAGGCTTCATAAAGTCTAGGGTAGAGTGGCAATGCCTGGCTAAAAGATCATTTGTAGAGTTTTATTTTATTAAGACATACTGAGCTAACTAAAGCTTGAAATTAATCACTTATAACTTATCCTAAGGAAATATCACATTTTCCAAGTATTAAACTATTGTGCCCTTTCAATTTAGAGTCTAACCAAGAATGAAGATTTGAACTAGAGTGGTCTTCTGTTCAATACTCGATTGTTATCTAATTTGAACAATTTTTCAATGTTAAGCTCCTAGAAACTCATTTTTAACTATCGAGCGAGCTCGAAATATTATTTTGTCTCGATGTTCTGAATTGTGTATTATCTTATGACTTGATTCACCATAATTTGTGAGCCACAGTATACCTTAAGACGAACTACACCACATAACTTAGCCATTTGTAGCCCAATGATTAATACCTTGTATTCTACCATAATATTTGATGCACTAAAGCCAAAGATGACCACTATTCTCTAAAAAGATGTTGTATGTGGTTTGAAAAGTAATGCTTGTTTTAGATCCTTATTGAAAGACCCATTCATAGACGCATTACGAGAAATAGGGTTTTTATGTTACAACAAAATATTTTTCTTGTAATGGTAGTACCCATATAAAATTTATCTATTTTTCCATCGATGAGGTCTACATGTCTAATTGGAAAGTTTGAGAAAACTATGTAAATTCTACAATAAAGTTTTCTAAGGTGTGACATTTTCTTACAATTCTATAGACAAAATAAATACCAAACACACCTAATTCAACTAACTACTTGACCAGATGCTTCGGGTTTGTGTAAAAATGATTTGAGTGGATATGAGGTTAGTACACTTAATGTGTTTGGTTAAAAATATGGTTTGAGCTTCCTTATAGAGATTACCAATCCATAGGTAACTTTTTATGTTTTGGATATTTAAATTATGCTTTTAAGAGAACACCTTGCTAACGTAGAAGATAGGCTTCTAAACTCCCTAATCTTCTCTGATAAATGCTAAACTAGCAGATTATGTTGAGACGAGAAAATACAAATGTAACTTCTCTCTTGGGAAGGGCTTTGACAATAGTTATGGTGGGCCCAAGTAAGGCATCAATTGTTGAAAGGCTTGCTTACATTAGGAAATCTATTCCGGTGACTTATTTTCCTTTAGAGCCTTGAAGAATGGGAGACACCAATTAAAAGATTTGGAAATAAATCTATTTAAGGATACAACCATCTCATACAGGCTCTATACTTCCTTGTTCATCTAAGGCAACCTCATCTCAATTAATGCTTTAATCTGTATAAGATTTGCCTCTATGCCTCGTTGGGATATCATAAATACCAATAACTCTCCCTTAAAGACCCCTAATGTATACTTTGAACGGTTCAACTTCATCTCGTTCTTTTTCAGGATCTCAAAGGTTTGAGTGAAATGATCGATGTGACCCTTTTTTCTTTATCTATTGACCAACATGTCATCTATATAGACTTCTATAGTTTTTATGATTTAATATTGGAACATTCAATTTACTAGCCTATGATAAATAAGCCCCACATTCTTCAATCCAAAAGGCATGTCCTTATGGCAATAATGGCCAAATTTTGAGATGTTAATTTCAAGGTTTCAACCTGGAATTATAAATGTAATTTTTGTGATAACAAATCCTTGATGGGCTAGTACTAGTGATTTTATTTCAAAGCGATAATTATTTAACCAAAGTACAACCACATAAAAGAATATGAAGAAAGGCCAAATTCACATCAAGAGAAATGAATGACAACCATTCATATCAGAGGATAAATGAAGAATCACAAAGTCATTAATCACTTAAAGACCTCACCTTGAGATACTGGATTAAGAGATCAAAGATAAAGATTATTATGAAAATATGAACTTAGAGAGTCATTAGGTATTGGAGTGCAAAGGTACTTGTACGACGAACCTATAATTGAATTCGAAAACTCAATACTTAGGATCTACATGTCTTGAACACTTAGGACTCATGATCTTAAATTGAATCAAATATGAACTAAATCATTAAGAGTTTTTATTAGTTTTAAGGCACATTGAAAAGAGTTATTACATCATTTAGAACTTATATGATCTATATAGGCAAACTCAGTTAAAATTCAATAGAGATTTATCATTATGAGAAACTGAATATAATACTTACTAGTAGTGTCATTCGACCACCTATGAAAATGGTCTACTGAAGCTTACATTGAACAACTCTATATTATCGTTACCTAAAGCTATCGACTATTAAATAATATCACTCAATTAGAACTCAAATGTTTAAAGTAATATACTGATTTTGCTTGTGTAACACCCCAACCCTGTATAATTAATGATTACTTATCTAATTATTAATTAGTACCGGCTTACAGAACAGTTAAGGGAATTAATCAAAATCCCGACGGTCATGATAGACCAATTAAAATAATTAAATATGTCTGGAGAGAATGGTATAATACCCGAACCCGATTCCTGATTAATTCGGTGAAATAACGTCGTTTTAACACCAACGGAATCCGAATTAGCTAACTTGAAAAATCCTGGATGATAAATAAACGATACGGAGCCTCTAACACTGAAGCTAACTGAAATACGAAATCCTCGGAAGAAACCGCGTTGAAAAAGGAGCAACGAAAAAGAAATTACGAGGAAAACAGTGAAAATAGAATTTCTGCACAGCCAAACAGGGCATAAGCCCAAAAGGGAGAAAATGCCCAAAATGTGGCCAAGGGGATTTGAACCCTTGACCAATTGGGCAGGATTTTATGTATCCAAAATATAACCAACTAGGCTAGTGGCACCTTTGTGTACAAATATACAAAGAAATGTATATAAACACAAATCGAATTAGAGCACCTCCCAATTGACCAATAGCCAAGCATGCAACACATCAGCCATGCATCACCCTACACCCTTAGACTATCATGCCTATACACCACATGATGGCATCTCCTTCCAACCAAAATGCATGCAAAACCATCATGAACTTTGGGAGATGAAAGGACAAGAAAGAAATCTGATTTCATATACATGTCTCCATATATGCATTGGAGGGAAATCAGAACTGTAGATATCCTGTGTACTGATATATAGAGAGAGAAAGCTAGAGAGAGATAAAGAGATAAGTGTGTACATACATGATGGTGCACAAGAGATTCAAGAGGAGGGAGAAAGGAATTGAGGGAGGCACACGACTAGGACTGTGAGGCTCTGAGGTGCCAAGGAACTGAACCAACAAAGATGGGAAGGAAGATCACTATTTCAGAGGTAACCTCAAAACTGTCTAGTTTCTGTTTAGACTTTTGCTACTGTTTTTAATGCCTTGAGGCCATATAAACTGCTTATATGAACTACTGTGATGCCTAGGAACTTTTATAGGATAACTGGGAGGGTCAGATAAGCCTTGAAACCCAAAACTGTGACAAACCGCCATTAACGACCTTCTTGTAACAGGTCTGATTCGACCTCCATAAAACTGAAATTTGATGGTCTAGAACTGATCTAGACCCTTCTAAGACCCCATAAATACTGACCCGCGACTTGGAAACACATGGGAAGACCCTCAAAACCGAACCTATTGTCTCGGCCATTGGAACCCAAACTCGTAAATAAGCTTGTAAACTGAAATCTAAAAATGGGATGTTGATCCCCATTGAATTACGGTCACAACAAGCCAAACCTCGTGCGATTTGGTTGAGAAACGAGGCCACACGACCGAACTGAAAACCTGCACAATAATCGGTTATACAGAGCTTGATCCTTAGATTCGAAGCTCAAAATCGATGCCAAATCGTTGGTCTCAGATACAGGAATGATTTGGAATCAAAACATGTTGAGAAATTTGCCTGAAACTTCACGAAATTAAGAAATTGTAAAACCTGTAAATTGGGGCAACGGACGGGGAAAAGTTGGGGACGATGGAGTTGACTCGCCAACTAGTTCGAGTTAGGCCGAGTCGACTCGGACACGTGTCGAGGCAGGGTGTGCCACCGCATTAATTGGAACGACACCGTTTAAGCCTAACCGTTTTAATTTAAATCGAATTCCGGCTTGTTTGGTTCTTCGGTTAAGAAATGTAAAATCAGGGTTTAGGATAACCTGAATACGGATAAGGGCCAAATTGAGGTTAACTGGAATATGCTATTCCGATTTTCTAAAGGTCACTGAACCGGTTGGTTTTCTAAATTTTGGACCGGTTCAACAGTTTAACCCTAGAACCCTATGGTTTGAACCCCTAAATTATGTAATTATGTTTTGACCCCTGAAGTCTTCTGATAATACAGTTTGACCCCAACAATTTTTTAATATTGTACAGTGGCCCATATTTTGTGGCCCATATTTTGGAAAAATTGTACATTTAAGTCCTGGTAAATTAATTAAATAATAAAATAATTACTTAATTATTTTATTAAATAGGTAAAATTATGAATTTACCCCTGGACATTAAATATGTCAAACGGAGTCCAAATAAATTAAATAAATAGTGTATTTTCACTATTTCAAATATTCTGGACTCAATGGTACAGTCCAAATTGGGAAATTATGTCCCGAAAAATACAGACCCGTAAAGGGTAAATGACTGTACTGCCCCTGAGGGTACCCAGGCCCAAATAAAAATAAAAGACAGTCTATTCTAATTATGTCAGGCATTCTGGACTCAACAGTGAAGTCCATTTAATGAACTGAAGTCCCGAAAAATACAGACACATAAATTGTAAAATGACTTAACTGCCCCTAGTAATACCCAGGGCCAATTAAACATAAAAGATAGTCCAAGTTAACTATATCGGACACTCTGGACCCAATGGTAAGGTCCATTTTATGAACTAAGGTGCCGAAAAATATGACGCATGAAATTACCAAAATACCCCTGATACTGTACGAAGCCCAAATGAAGTCCGATTGGGACGAAATTGATACCGATAGAAGCCCAGATACTGGTGAAACTGTAAACATGATTAAATGATGATTCGGAGTCAGAATCTTACGAAACGTAAAATGACCAAAATACCCCTGAGCACATGAAGTGCAAAGTAGAGGTGGAATAAAGGTCAAACTGATCTGATAAATTATCATAAGGATAATTATGAACACTGAAGGGCTAAATAAGACCCTGGAACAGTCAACGCGTAAAACGAGAAATGACTGATGTGTCCCGATGATCAAAAGCAGATGCCAAACAAAGTCCAAAGGACTTAGAAAATTATATTCAAGATATATAGGGACATTCTGAGGACCACGATAGGGTCCGGTACAGGAATGGTGAAATTAGCATTTTGCCCCTAAGGATAAATAGGTACTGAACTGATAATGATTTAAGTCCAAAAGGCCTAGAACTTTATATATATAGGATATATGGACTATCCCGAGGACCATGACAAGGTCCAGGGCAAGAATGACAAAATTACCATTTTGCCCCTATAGTTAAAATAAGAACCTAACTGATACCGATTGGAGTCTAAAAGACGTAGAATTTTATATTTAAGATATAAAGACTATTCTGAAGGCCTTGACAGGGCTCAAGGGCAAGAGTGATAAAATGACCGTTTTGCCCCTAAGGTTGAAAAAGTAACTGACTGATAACGATTAAAGTCTAAATGACTTGGGTTATAATCCTGATGACTGCTAAGCCTAATTTAAAGAATAAAATAGCCCCGGATGAAACCCGATGAGAGGGCGATAGGCTACTAGGCTATCTTAGGTAAACCGATAGACACCTAAGATGACGAATAAGGCCTGAATGGATGAATTCTGATCTGTCTGTGATTGGTGATGATTATTCAGGACATACATGGAGATGCCTGACGTACTTGGAGGTTATCGAATTGTTTGTGCAAGGAGATAACCATAACAGTTTGTGAGTAACTTGGAACTTCTGGCTTGGTGTATAAGTACACCGTCTAGTTACTGTATTTTGATTCACTATACTATTTTATCTGCCATACTGTTTAAATGCATGTTTTTAAATGCATACTCTTTTATAATGTATTACACGTGACATGATTTTGTACTGTCCTGCTCTCCTGTTCAGTTCGGGTCTGTCATGTTCTGTTGTATGGTCTGTCCTGGTTTTTTGCTGTACTGTTACGTCTTGTGAGTAACCCTGACTCCTGACTTGGTGTATAAGTACACTGTCTAGTTACTGTATTTTAAAATACTGTACTGTACTGTTTTATCTGATACACTGATTACATGCTTTTACTCAAATGCATGATTTTTACTCTGTCTGGTTTCTCTGTCTTGTACTGAAATAAACCTAACGCTGTTTTTAACTGGTTCTGAAAGAACAACTGACTCTTGGTACCACTTCAGTCTTGAGCTACTATATGAGCATACCGCACTGTTTAATCTGTGCATACTGTACTGTTTATCCTGTTATACTAGTTCTGCTCTACTCATTACTGACCTGTTCTGTTACTCTGATGTTTTAACTGTACTCCTATTTTAATACTGTTTCAAATGAACGTGTTTAACTATCTGTTATGTTTGATCTGTTTTGTCCTGACCTGTTCTATTTGATCTATTTGATCCGTTCAGTTCTAATCTGTCCTGATCTGTTACGTTTGATCCGTTCTGTCCTGACCTGTTCTGTTTGATCTGTCTAATCTGTTCAGTCCTGATCCGTCCTGATTTGTTATGTTTGATCTGTTCCATTCTGACCTGTTTGCTCTGTTTCGATCTGTTCCGTTCTGTTCTGTCCCATCCTGTTCTACTCAATACTGATCTATCATGTTCTTTGATGAGGTACCTGTATCTCTAACTGACATACTGTTTCCAGCTCAGTTCTGTCTTGTTCCGTTTCGTTGATGATATACCTGTATCTCTGGTTGACATATTGTTTTCGCTCTGTTCTGTTATGTTTTGTTCGGCTCTGATTGTTATGTTTTGTTCCGTTCTATTCGGTTCTGATTTGTTGTTCTGTTCCGTTCTGTTCGGTTATGATTTGTTATGTTCTGTTCCGTTCCGTTCTATTATGTTTTATTGTGATCCGTTCTGACCTGTTCTATGCTGACCCAGTTCCATTCTGACCTGTTTGTCTCTGATTGATATATTGTCATCATTTACTATTCTGTTTTGATTTGTTGTGCTTTGTTTCATCCTGTTCTGATTTGTTATGTCCTGCTCTGCTCGGTTCTGCTCCGTCCTGACCTGTTGTGTTCTGTTCTGTACGGTTATACTTGATATGGTCTGTTATGTTCTGTCTGTTCTGATCTGTGGTTTTATTTTGTTCAGTCCTGCTTTATTCTACTGAAACTGCATTTAAAGTAGATTTATAAAACTGCTATTTCAGAAACAACTGAACTACCCTTGTGCTTGGTAAACAACAATGGTTTGAAACCCATGACAGGGAACCTATGTTACTCATTGGGCTTTTCGAAGCTCACCCCTATTCCCTAACATTTTTCAAGAAATGATATCTGTTGGATCTGATGGCACTGATCTGTGGAGACTGGATTATTGAGGATTGAATCTGTTTAATCAGGTGAGTGATGTAATACGACTGACTTGACTGATATGTACTAGATATAGACATGGCTTATGAATTTAAACTGTACTCTAGAGATTATAGTTCTGCTCTGTTGTTATATGTCGGATTATAGATATGCTCTGAGGTTAGAATTGTTAGCTGTTGGATTTTAGACTGGCTCTGTGGTACATAACCTTACGATGAATACATGAGTTGCATTCCCTTGACAAAAAAAAAAGTTTTAAATTCCACTGCATCTGACCCTGCAGTCGGAGTGCAATTCACTGGAAAGTTCAGAAATTGCCTTCGGTTGGTCGCGTGGCGGCTGACTGGCATCACGTCCTCGACATCCGCGTAGGGTAGGGTTCGGGATGTGACAACTTGAATCAGTCGACTGAATTTATATAGTAGTCGATTGATTAGGTTAAACAAAAAATGTTTTTATCATTATACCAAGATCATTTGAGACAACAATTCGACTAAATCTTAAATTTCAAATGATTTACACTTTTGTTAAAAGCAATTGATTGAAAGAGTACTCGAATATTGCTTTTGAACTTTGAAAGAGTTAATACACACTATTAAAAGAAATTGATCGAAAGATAAAGTTAGTCAACCAAATGTTCTCGTGCCTTTAATGATTTACAATTTGTCAAGAACAGTTGACTCATTACAAACTTATAGTTGACTAAATGCTTTTGATATGAACAATGTAGTGATCATAAGTTTTAGTTGACTAATAATGGAATATAAACAAGCTTAGTAGCTAATTCCAATGGCTCCGTTCGCACATTATATGCACTACAATGAATATATTTCAAATATTGTATAAATATTAATCTCTTTGGACCAAAAACTAAGAGAGAAGAATTCTTGAAAATTTACTCAAAAGAAACAAATATTATTTATTGAGATAGAAGCCCTAAACATCATTACTATTGAATAAGACACTATTGAGAAATTTGTTAACTTATATACTATCTATCATTGGCTTCATTCTAGAATAAGTTTTCATTGAATAAATTAGACTCATTGAGAATTCAATTGTTAAAGTTATCTCATCTTGTCCAAAAGAGATGTTATAAGAAGGTGTGGATACTCTTGTGAGAACAATGGGTTCTTATTTTTAAAAGTTGGATCTTTATATATGAACAATATTATGTTAGGGGTACAGATACCCTTGTGAGATACTTAAGTTATTATTGTAAAGGCTTGTTCTCCACCTAGTAATGAGCATAATAGTAGATTGAGAATTCTCAAGTAGGGATAGTTAAGGCGTGGACGTAGGCTATAGGCTGAACCATGTAAAAATGACTAAGTTTCAATCTTTTGTCTCTAATTTATTTTATGGGCAATGTTTTATGGCCCAAATTCATGTGCCCAAATCTGAGCCCAAATGAAAGAAAGCCATTGATTGCTATCACATCAGCTGTTTTAAAAAAATATATATATCATCAATCAATGGCTCTTATCATTTGGGCAATAAAATATTCCTATTATTTTATTACTTATCTATTGATTGAATTATTCATTGATATGTCTCATTGAAGTCATAAAGAGTAAAGTAATATCAAAAGCGTGCCATCTATAGTATTCACCCCTTCTAAAATCTATTAAATTATGTAACAAGTGATACATATGGTCTTTTCTTAACCTGAAGGATACATTTGGATCTAATTATACCCAAAGTATGCATCCATGAAGCTCAGAAGTTCCTAGCCCTCAATAGTATCCACTAACTAATTTATCTTCAACACTGAAAGTCATCTTTAAAACATGCTTTATTAAGGTCGATGTAACCAATACCCCATTTCTCCCAAGTTTTTATAGAACAAAAAAAAAAAGCAATTTTTCATATAACTTGTTCCACACCCTCCACTTGTCATTCATTTTCCAACCAAAATTGTATTAGACAACTAGTCCAGGTAGGATACCTCTGTAATCATCCTCACATCCAAAAGTTTCTATACTTTTTCATTGGTGATCTTGTTCTGTCCTAGAATAAAAGATCTCTTTTCAAAAGTATTCCTTTTGAGTGCAATTGCATACAGTCTCTTGTAATGGCTTAACTACATTTAACAAAAAAAATTTAATTTCCAACAATGAATTTAAAGCATCGATGATTGGATGAAGCCACTACTTTCATGTCATGGAGCCATGACCTCTTGATGATCATATTGAATGGTAAGGGAGCATCAACCACTAGGAGATCTGTTAACAATGTATTCTATTAAGTTCTCTTTCCCACTATAATTGACATTTAACCATTCCTAAAAGAAAGCATAACTCTCCACTAAACTCAATCATAAATGTTTTGGTTGACACTATTTTCTTATCATATGTCTTTATCTATTTGAATGTATGCAAGAAGAGAGCATTAGCAATATAACATCCACCTCTAGAAAACTAAGGTAATTAAGTTAGTGTAATAAAGATGACCTCAATACAGACCTTTCCAAGTCCCGATTGGACACTAGGTCAGGACATGACCTCGATTAAGGTTAAAAGTTAACCTAATCATGGGTCAGGTTGACCTAAGGTAGGTCAATAAAACTAAATAAGTTGAGTGATCAATATATCACTAACCTAAAGTGAGGGAAATATCACACCAATATTATCAATTAATAAATAAAATAATTATTTATTAATTAGCGAAAATACAAAATAAATATATAAACTTCTAAGAAAAATAAAATTAAAATATAAAAATTATATTATACATTATGTGAACCATACATGATGCAGAAAGCCAAATACACACAATCCTATGTGTATATATGTGTATACATATGTATATATATAGAGGAAAATAAAGAGAAATGAAGGAAGTTAAAGAAAATAATTAAAAATTGTTTTTCATCATCATGTGAGTTGCACATGATAAAAAAAATCATAAAATACACATAAAGGGAGTTAGTGTGTGTAAGTGTATATATGTACACACACACACACACATATATGTATATATATATAATAAGATGTAACTTGTAAAGGGATAAAGGAGGAGGAAAAGGGGGAGAAGCGACTACCTATGACAACCTTATAAGTTGCACAAGCAACCTTAAAAAAAGCTAGAGAGAAAGAAGGGGAGAGAGAGGGAGTAGAGAGAGAAAGTGAAGTGTATATATATATATATATATATATATATATGCATGTGTATATACTACACCTAAGCCACTAAGAAAGACATGTTGGAGTCCTAGAGATGGCGTGAAGAAGCTCAAAGGAGACATGTAGAGGTTAAAGAGGGGAAAAAGGCAGCCATGGAAGGAAAGTCCCCTCACTAGAAATTTGGAAATTTCATCGAGTTTTAGGCACTTAAACTTATATGCATGTGATTAACAATGAAAATAGAAGAAAATAGGTGAGAAATGATAGTAGTTAGGCTAAAGAAACCCTAAAAATAGTGATGGCCAAAACTAGGATAACTAGGTTTTTAACCCAACCATAACCAAGCTTGAAACTAGCCATAAGCCTTAAAAGAGCATCAAAAGTAGAACTCATAACAACTTAAACTATTAAAAATGGTCAAGGAATAACAAAGAATAGTAGGAGTTACAGTCAAGCTTAGAATAACTTGGGTAGGAAGATTTAATGTGATTTGTATTGTTTAAGGAACGAGAAAATGTTCCCTAAGCTTCTAGAAGCACAATAGAAGAAAAATGGGATAAAAAAACATCTAAAACACCAAATCGTGGCTCGCTGTAAAGCCACCTGCAACTTCTAGTTTGATGACCTTAACCTAACCCAAATCAGTAATCAACTTTAGAAATTAAATCCTCATGAAAAATTGGCTTATAAACAATCAGACCTGCAGCCAAAAAATAATCGTCGATGACCATCATCATTGAAGAAGGTGATCGACGCTGGCGAGTCTTACTCAGTTAACTAATCAACGGTCAACGAGTTATTAGGTTGAGTCTTCAAGTCGGGATCTGACCAAGCAAACAAATATGAAACATTAATGGAACGATGTCATTTGGTAAATGAATGATGACATCATAATGACACTACGAACTAGTCTAGACTGGTCAGTTCTAAAGAGCCTTGAGCTAATTTGTTTGAATCGAGACTGCACCTGTTGGTTCTTAAGAGAATTGGATTGGTTCACTTAAGGATTTACTAAACCAATAGTTCAACCCTAATTGGCTGAGCTGAAACTTCCCATAATTATGGATTAACCCTAGAATTTTAAATAATTATATTAGGGCCCCAAAAAATAATTAATAATTACTTTTAAGCCCATAATTAATTAAAAATTACCATTTTACCCCTAGGCCTAAACACAGTGAAACGAAGGCCAATTAAAATACAAGAAAAGTCTAACCCAATATTTTTAGGCATTCCGAACTCAATAGGAGAGTCTAATTTGAAAAATTGGATCCCGAAATAAATGAAAAGACAAACTGGACTAATATTAAGTATGTCATAATGTGTTAATTAAGCTATCAAATGAATACTAATGACTATGAGAGTACATACCTTAAGATTTTTCGACGTTTTGGACTCAATGATGAGATCTGTTTCGTTAAATAAGGTACTAAAAATACAGACATATAGAAATGTGTAATTTTCAAACTACCCTTAATGATATACAAGTTACTAGACTTACTAAGAAAAATAAAAATGAGCAAACTTCACATTGTTGGACACTCTGGACCTAATAATAAGGTCTAATTGAGTATTCGGGTACTCAAACCTGATCCCGGATGAAAGTGAGAAATTATAAAAATGCCTGTAGACCTAAGATAAGCTACGAAAAGGCTAATTAAGATCCAGAAGAGGCTAAATTTAGTTTCTTCAACATTTCAAACCCAACAATGATGTCTATTTACGGAAAAATAGAACACTAAAATAAACTAAAAAATGACAAACATGTCCCTAAGACTTAATTAAGCTACCAGAAGAGTGTAGAACGTAAAAAGGAACCCTATACCAAAGTTTATAGGAGCCTCTCAATCCAGAAACGAGCTTCATTTAAGATACTTGGGTAACGAAAGCACAATATAAGAATGGTAAAATTACCAAAATACCCCTAAAGCTTAATTAAGCAATCAGATGAACTAAAAAGTAAAAGAGGAACCTATCTTATGATTAAAAGACCCTCTAGACTCAAAAATGAAGTTCGATAAGATAAACAAAGTACTAAACGATACAAGAGACATAAAGGAAAAATGACCAAAATGCCCTTAACGATTAAAGTAAATCACATGATGAACTAAGAAGTATTAGGAACCCTTAAAGACCATAAAGGAACCCTAAACAGTAAGACTAATTCCAAAAAAGACTAAGAACATTGAGTAAGCAAAGATTAAGCTGAGTATCTATATTGATATAATATCGATGTATTCTGATCCATGCTTTAGTATCACCAGCAAAGAAAGAAAGATAAGAGGAATGCAAAGGTAAACCGAGTAAGTATGTAACTATGGACTCTAGACCATAAATGAGTAACCTTAAACCTCGAAATGGAGATTTTTCATTGAATACAATTCTTACAAGTTTTACAATACTACATGTAATATCTTTACAGCTTATGAAATTATATCAAATGTTTAACTACATGTCTCTATCAGTATATCTTTAAATGTTTTACAGAATGTAGATAGTTTGAATGAAAGTTTTGCAAGCATGATCTAGCATGAAAAAATATGCCAAGCCAAGCTCATGACACATAGTCGTGCCTGGTTGGGGGGGTTAAACTATATCCATGACAAAGTCATGCCCAGTTGGGGGGTTAAGCTAGGTAGTGTAGGCCCAGAGATCTAGATTACACTTAGTCACCGGGGTAACTATTTAAAAAAGATAAAGAAAGATTGGCATATACATTTGAATTCATTGTAAAATTTTTAAATACAGCTTTATGGTAATTATGTTTTATCTTGCAAAACTATGTGGCAAAAGAACCTGCATGATTTCTAAATCTTGCGATCAGTTATACAAATATGTTATAAGAATGTCAGTAGCTTTTATCACGACCTGAAACCCACCCTATGCGGATCTCATATCGCGGGGCCGACCCTATGGATGTCCCTACTTTTTTCTTTATTTGTATCAATGATAACAATATACAATGCAAAACTTAAACAATAAATCAGTGGAAGTCTTCATATAAAACATTGTTTGACAACATACAACTTAACATAATACCACTCTTAGGTGGTGACTACATGGGAGAGACTACATCACTTCTAACATTTTCTTCAAACTATCCCTCTATGCACTTCGACTCTTAATATGGTCCTACAACATCCTTACCTGAAAATATAGTAAGTTGGGGTGAGCTAAATGAAGCTCAGTAAGTAAAAGCCTATTTTTGACATGGGTTAGGTTTAACATAGAAAAATATGAGCTCATAGGATGAATATGATAGGCAATCATGAAATCAGTTGCAATGAATGGTAAATTTCCACAATGGCCAATGAACAGTAAGTCACAATAAGCAAGCATGAGTAATGGTATAGCATGAATATGGAAAAGCTCAATAATAACAGTCAACATAAGAATACTACCACAATCAAGTATGATCAATGAGTGAACTGTCAACATAGGATTATTCATAGGGAATGACAACATCCTATGAATCCAATAAACGTAAACATATCAATCAAACATAAGTGATGCATTTACTCTGTTCAGACCTGTAGGTTTTTTCAATCGACTCAGTATGTCCTTGTCAAATCGACCTATATGTAGGTCCTGCCAACTTCAGAAAGCATCGAATGGATATTGTGACTGAGCACAAATCCAGCATTCATAATAAATCATGATTATTCATGATTCCATAAGAAATGCATAAGAATGGAATATCATGCAATGAACACATAACAGTAGGTCTTTCAAGGCACTGTACAATATAATGATCACGATATATCAGTCAATAAACATCCACAAGATAGGACAATATCAATTGTGGAACAATAACAGTTAGTACATTCAATAAACATGTCTCAGTTCTAATGTCATTTATCAAATTGTATACCTTATTACTCTAAGTATCTGTTTTACTAATTTAGACTCTACCATTGATTCTGGAATGTTAAAGAAAGTCAGTTTAGGCTTTCACGGTTTTTAATTTGGACTTATATACTAAAAAGGGAAAAACGATCATTTTACATGTCTCTATTTTTTGGGACCTAGTTTCACAAATTAGACTTCACCGTTGAGTCTAGAAGATTTGAAATAATAAAAATTCACTATTTACTTAGTTCAATCAGAGTCCGTTTGACTCACATTTGACTCGGGGGCATTTTGATCATTTTGGCATTCCTACGAGTATTTTATTTTTTGGGACTCCGTCTCCTAAAACGAACCTCACCATTGAGTCTAGAAGGTCCAAAATAGTAAATTTACACTATTCATTTGCTAAATTTGGACACCAAAATTTAAAAAAATAATTAATTAATTTACTAAATTAATTACTTAACTATATATATATATATATATATTAATTCCACATTTGAACACAAGTGCCCTTGTGGCACAGTGGTGGCCTTAGTGGGCATAAGGCTTTCAACCCTTGCACACTTAGGTTCAATTCTCCTCAGCTCCTTCCCACCTCTTTTTTTTTTAAATAAACTAAAAGCCCCTTAGCCCTTCAATAGTGACGGGTCGTCATTGGGATTGGGCAGGCTCCGACTTGACCCGAGGCCTGACCCAGTCCCATGACTCAACAGCTGATCGGTTGTCCAGAATGACTTTCCGACGGTCTCTGGTCACCCTCTCAGGCGCCGGTGATTGGAAAATCGAACAAGGAATTTTTTTCTTTCATTTGTTCTTCATTTTGAAGCCACATTTCATTTCTAAACATCCTAAAACACAATTTGGGACCCTTTTATAGCATTTTAAGCCTTTGAAAGTCTTTCAAATTTCAATTTTTAAAAAAATTCACTTTCCGATAAGCTCTCATAACTTCCTCATTTCTTCACCGTTTCACTCGCGATTTCTTCCTACGTGCTCCATTTTTCTCATAGAGTTTAACTATACAATTGGTTCTAAGTTTCATGTAACTTTATGAAAAAACCCAAAAATTGAAATTCACTTGAAAAAAATTTCGACTTACCTTATAAGCTACTTCCCTTCCTCTCCTTTTCTCATTCTCCTTCCTCCTTTCTCCTTCTGGTTCTTCTCTTTTGCTTTTTTTTTTTTTTTATGCATGCAAAGCATGCTTGGCTTATGAACAACTCTCCCTTTCGGTTACTTTTTCCTCTCTCTCTCTCTCTCTCTCTCTCTCTTCCGTTTCTTTTCTTCCCTTGATTGTAACCCCCCTCCTTACTTGCCATTTATATATGTATTTAACATATATAACCTGCATCACATATTTATATACTAACATATATATATATATATACATCTACATATATATATATATCTATATATATTTATATATCCATATTCCATATATGTGTGTGTATATATATATATATATATATATCAAGAATTTTATTTTTTTTATTTTTATTTCAATATTCGTTCATGGTTTGCTCGGGTATCGCCCGAGCATCATCTATACATTCAAAACTATTGAGATTCCAAACCGTCCATTTTATTCGATATCATAACATAGAATCCTAACAGTTCGGGTTTATTTTGGTATTATTTTTTGACCCTCTTTAGGCATTTATGGAATTAGTCCTATTTATTTGGGTCAAGGTGTTACAGCTTTAATATAACTTTTTTAACTGCTATCCTCGAAATTCTATGAAAGAGGTTTTTCTAAAAACCACAACAAGAAATTTGAATTACTCACGAGCTTTTCTTAAAGCTCACAGGTTTCATCTTGTATATTTTCAAGAAGGACTAAGAAGTTACAGATCCATATGCTAGTGAGCTATGATGAATAGATACTCTAACTAGAAGAGGATTAGTATCCCATCTATGAAAGTACCAACCTGAGATGACGAATACCAGATTAATATGATAACTTAGAGTAAGAATAGAATATGGATGATATAATATTTCAGACACTTATGTGTAATGTAATGTTAAGTTCATATTATTGCAACTCTGATGTAACGTTACTTATGGTCTACTGGGTGTGACTGCATTCAAACAAAAAGTTTTTACAAACTCAAATTTTCGCTGTAAGTTTTTATATGACAAAATGGAATCTACTTGGATATGTAAAGAAAACTTCGATTAAACATGTCATCAATATGCTAAAAGGAGTTAGTGTATTGGTGAGGTGTCTAACTTGCCAATCATTATTCCTAATTTGCATAGGGTGGCATCTGGGATGTGACAAGCAAAATTTCTAATATCAATTAAAACTCTATTTCCCACAAAATTGGCCACTTTTATAGAGATCATTAGTGCAACTTCATGAGAAATGTGGGATCTAATTTGATATTGATATGAGAATGTGTTTTGTTGTATTGATTTCTACCTTTTCTCCAAAGCATAGATCGTGCAAGGGAGAGACTCATGTTAAGCTTTCCTTGCAAGCCTTTTTGGCTCTATTCGACACGCCAGATTTGTAAGAGTTTGTATGTAGCACATATACCTCCTATGGTTGGTTGTATTGACTTTTATTTTCCTCTATTGAGGCTTTTGATCTATTCAATTCCCCTAGCATTGATTAGGTTTTCTTTTAGATCTGTCATTGTTCTGGACAAGCTCTTTTAATCAACCTCTTCTAATGAGAGCTTTGTTCTTTTGTTCTAAAACTCCACATTCATTTATAGTATGGCTATGGTCCCTATAAAATTTAGAGTTGTATCTTTTTCCTTACTTAAATTTGGTGGATAATATGCCCTAGTGAGACATCTAGGGAGGTAAAATAATTAAAATGCCTAGTGGAGGAGTTTGGCCTCTTTTTCAACATAGTGTCTTTTCGATCTTCTCTATTTGGAGTTCGCGTTCTCTTTTTTATCGTTTCTTCCCTATCTCCTCTAGGAAGATCATTTTGATCTTTGTATTCTTTGATAGCCTTATCCACATCTTCCAAAGTGATGTAATTATATGTCATAGCTAAAAGTTCCATCATATCGATAGGTGAATTTTTTGTAAGGGAATCATTGAACCTACCAAGAAGCAAACCTATTGTTAGAGTTGCCACTCTAAACCTCCTATCGTAGTCCTCTACTAATGCTAGTTCATTATTGGATTTAAAGATGAACACCCTCAAATATTCTTCCATACTCTATTTTAGAGTGATGAAGTAATCGAGTCCCTTTTTGAGTCTTTTGCTAGTGATGAATCTATAGATGAACTTGATGCTCATAATAAAACTAATTACATTTGAAGAAATACGATGAAACATTTCAAAGAAGCTCCCTTCAAACCAATAAGAAAAGCCCTGCATATTAGGTAATTGGTGTTGCCTTGAAGCGACACAGTGTGTTGAAAGTGAGAGAGATGATCCGTAAAATTTGTCTTTCCATCATACTGCTTGATCTTAATGAGGATGAACTTCTTTGGATGCCCCTCATTCATGATCTTATTGATAAAAGGAGTCCATGTTATTCTATAAAGAATGTATAAGTTTCATTCTTTGCTTTGTTGGGGGCCTTCCCTTTAATATCAATCTAATTGATTTCTTGTGAATCTTCCATTAATTCAGTCCTAAACTGATTTTTTTTTTTGAAAGGTGCCCTAAACTGATTTCCTGAATGGTGTTCTGATTGGCTCTCTCACCGGTCTTCTTCTCTCTAATTTCCTTGTCAATCGTGTTATATATTGAAATTTTTTTTGCATTATGCCTCCATTGGTTGTTGACTGGGGGAGGGTGAGGCACATTCTGATTTGGTTGTGAATTAGAATGGCCGCAGTGTGAGTCAAAACTCTACTTGTTGAGGTGGGTTTTTTTTTTGTTTTTACTTTGATGCTCATGTTGTGAGTGTGGAGACATCTTTAACGAATCTAATTTGGAGGAAAACAACTTAATATTCGTTTAATTTACATAGATGACCCCAAATTGATGTTGTCAAAATTAGTCCAATTTTGATCAGTTGATGATAAATTTGATGAACGACTAAGATCCGCCTTGTCCTTGCCTGTAAAATATGTTAGTAGGACTAGGGCACCAATGGAGTGATGGTGCAAGTCACTTTAATGGTCAAGTCAGTACACAAAAGGAAAGAAGAAGAATTGAAATCTGTAGAATAGATTTAAGCTTCTAAAGTGTGTACCTTGACACTTTATTTATAGTGAAATAAATTGCCTAGTTGGGCTAGAATCCGTGGAAGAGTAAGATTTGAACTTGCCTTATTCGTCGAAGACGACGTTGCTAAATTGGACATTGTTTTTGGATCTTGGTAGGAGTGTAAGTCTCTAAGATCCTTAGGCTGATAATCATTTTGATTTGATATCATGCTTATTCTATATGGGTGACTGCATACCAATTTGAAAAACAAAAGGCTAAACTATTGGTAGAACCCAAATGAGCTAAATTTATCATAAGTTTCATAGTGTGCCGATATGATCTAATCTACCCAATATGTCAAATTGTATCGATCCAAGTAACCACTATCTAATCCAATAATGCAGAGCCATGTAGATAAGATCTAGTAAAATTGTCCTTATCTACTCTGGATGGTAACATGTCAATATTTGAATATATAGATCGATAAACTTAAGTTGTATCATTTTTTTAAAAAAAAAAATTATTTTATAATATTATTTATTAGAGTAGAAATTACATACTTGTATCTTAATAATTTTATTTATAATATTATTCTAATAATAAAAATCATATAATAACTTAATAATTTTTTTTGGGTCTTCTATAATTATTTATTATTAGAGAATCAAATGTAGATGAATTTATATTTAGTGTAAAATTAATTATTCAAGCACCTTTCAATTTTATTTTAGCCCCTACCCAAGTTTATGAATTTGAACAGCTAATTTGAAGGAGACAGCAAGCTTTCTAATCCTTTTATTCTTTGCCATGTAAATTTCTCTAACCCGTAAAAGTGAAATTATCCTCTAGGCTCTGATAGTCTATAAATTTTGCTTAACGGGTAAAAGTGAAATTTGATTTCAAATATTTGGTATGACGTTGAAGAAAGTCCATCAATTAATCTCATTGAAATCTTTAATTTACTTCGTCCTTGTGGCTGTACTGGTACTTATACACAACAACCAATGGGTCGTCACTGTGGTTGTCCATCTGTCTTGACTTGTCACTGGTATTAATGTAAAGCAAGAATCTCTCTCTCTCTCTCTTTCTTTCCACTTTGAACTTTGAAGAGCCATTTCATCACCTAATTATCTGTAAACATTATGGTACAAGAGAGACACTCGCAAGTTTTAGGAAAAATAAACTTAAATTATATCAGGGTTGTAAATCTTTTTGGATCTGTTACCAATTGCTTTCGGATTGTGACTGTTGGAAAAGACCCAAAGACCCTGCAACCTAGTGTTGTCTTCATCACCACCTTAAGCTCCCCAGTCCCCACATGGATGGGGCTGAGCTCAGCTTACAATATCTATTAGTTTTTTTTATCTACGGTATGAGAATGTATATATGTGTGTGTGATAAAAAAATGTTTATATAAATATATTTCCTATTAGTGATACACTAACTTTCCAGTTCAATTTGTAGGTTTTGTATGCATATAAAGTTCCCAGTTCAATTTGTGGGATTGTATATATATATATATAGGATGTTGCTGTTCAAAAAAAAAAATGCATATATAGGATGCGTAGGATGCTTCTTTTTTCCTGGTTGTAGTATTTGGGATTTGCAAAAGAGTGAAAGGTCTGGTTTTTAGCTTTGATTGAACAAAATTTCTGAATGAAACAATTATGAAAGAAATGGAGGGAAAGAAATAGTATGGAACTGATTTGAATTTCCCTCACTTTCATCAAGTGAAAAATTTATAGCCTGGAATTCAATCAACATATGTATATGGCTGGACGTACTAGTACTTTGTTGGAAAGCAAAACAAACTGAGTTCCTTCTGGGACAACCTTTTTGTTAATCTTAATCTTAATCTTAATTTGAGTTTGGTAATCCATTCTGTCCATGTCAAGATACGTGTTAAAGACAAATCCTAGTGGGTTGTCTGAGTGGCAGCAATACAAACCAACCATCACTCCCTCTCTCTCTCTCTCTCTCTCTCTCTCTCTCTGCTTTTCCTGAATCAAAGACAAATAATTATCCAGCTTGGAAAGGCATGCATTTCATTACCTAAATTATGTGATAAGACAGCAGATACTTGCATGTTTTAGAAAATCTTTTGATATGAGGTACTAGTTTTCTTTGGAGCTATTACCAGTTGCTTTCAGATCATTGAAAAAGACTCAGCCAAGTTGTGATCTGTCTTCGTCATGTTTATTAAGTCTGCTACTTCTCACATGGATGGCCCTCCTATCACATGCAATAATGTCTCAAGTTTTGACCAAACAAAAAACTGTACAGGCCTACACACAATTAAAACACCATCCACCTCAATTTGTGAGGTTATATTCACCAGAAGAACCTTTGTGACGAACTGGATTTAAGCTGAATTTTTAGTGACCAAGTAACATCTCGTATTTTTTTTAATATCTATATAAGAACAGTCACGGTTTCAAATTCCTCACTTTGAAAGTGTATGGTGTTATATTAATTTTTTAGTCACGGTGATATGGTTAATTCTCATTAGTAGACTGCGTTTGTTTGTAAATTATATATATGATGATTTTGAGTCTATGATTTTTAAAATTATTACATCTTGATACATTACATTAAAAATATAAATCAGAAATACTTAACACTACTCATACATATCCGTTCCGTCGACGAAAAAACATACTATAATTTGATCTATTTTTACATAAATTTGGTGTACCATAAAAGTTTGACAACTAGCTTCTTATGATTTTAGTTAAAGTGTCAAGTGTGATGACATTAACAAAAAGATATGAAATGGAAAATAACTCTTTTTTTATTTAATGATATTTTTTGGTTCCCAAAAGAAAAAAAAATATTTATTATCTCTTGTGGTTACATCATATTATACTCTCTTTTTTTTTCTTCTAAAATTGCACTCCTAATACATTCGCGATCTATTTAGATAAAAAAAAAAAACTAATAATATCACTTCTATCATAACTACATAGAAGTTAATTAAGTGTGACTTCTAAAACCTAATACTTAGGCCTACATGATGTTGTAAATCTTGCATATTGCATTAATAGAAAGATTGTTTCGTAGGACAAAATCTAAAAGAAAAAAAGTTGATATTTTTACAATTTTGTTAAATAATTTTGTGTTTTTTTTATTAAGATGACATCTTTTTAATTTAATGTCTACACTTGATTTATTTGTAAATATATACAAAAAAACTGAATCATAATTTGGCCATAAACATATGTCATAAGAACATTTACATAAAAAAAAAAAAATCAAGGGATTAAAAAAACGCATAAACGAGAATGAAAGGAATAATAGTTGCAAAATCCCTTTACAAACTACTCATTCAACATATCAATTTTTATTGCATATACTTCATTTTTTTTGCTGTATTTATTTATTTTATTCTTTTCTGATTAATGTGCTTATAAAGAATTTATTAATGATACAATAATATTTTTGTAATTTACTCTTGGCCGGCCTTTTATTAGTTAGTCTCAATAAAGTCCCTATTTTTTTGAAACGAGGTCCTTGGAACATAAAGACTCTTTATTATATATTTTTATTTTTTTCTCATTCGTACATCTAATTTTCATTTATATTTTACATGTTTTTATTAAATTTAAATTTTATTTTATAGAATAAACCTAAACTAAAAATGAACTTGTTATAAACTCTTAAAAGATTTTTGGACTAATATGAACAATGCTTGTAATTTAAGAGTAAGAATAAATTATAAAACTTTTAACCATGAACTAGAATCTATGATAAGAAAATTGAGAAAGAAAACTTAGTGGTTGAGGCGTGTAAGAACACTACCCTTAATAGTGATTTCGCCCCTCAAAGGTTGAACCTCAGTGTAACAAGTTGGCGGCGCTTCACCCTCTAGGATACAAAAGCCAAAATCCGTACAAGCATATACTCGCAATGTATGGATTAAATAAACACTCCTTCATGTTCTCTGGTCTGAAAAATAACTAAACAGAGGCTGCAGTGAAACAAGTGCTGACAATGAAAATGGTGGAACTAACGTAACAATGGAGCGCTAAGCAAACCAATCAAAGAAAAACTACACAATAAGAGAAATACTCTCCCAAAACTGAACAAATATTGAACAAAAGAGAAAATGACCTTTTTGCGTATTGAACAATGAACCCAAACACCCTATTTATACTAGTTTTGGCAAGGAACAACAAAGGTAGGCGCATAATTTCTATCCCAAACTATGGTAACGGCTAATTGACAACATTTCAATTGATTATGTCAACTAGTAAAATGGTTGACCGATATAACATGGAAGCAAATCAATATTGTGTAGGAAGGTTTGACAATCAAATATGAAAGTCAAATATAAATTAGTGTTGAAAATTTTGTTAATTAAAAATTGGTAATAAAATAAAACAATCGATGTGAGACACAAGTATTGTGAGATACCTATGTATCCGAACAATCCCCCCACATATCTCAAAATACTTGGATAACAAAGAATTATAAGAGATTTAATGAATAATGAAGAAGATCAAGACAATGACAAGAGAATGATCAGAGAATCCTGAGAATACAATGCATCGGAATTGGTGTCTTTTGAATTATAAACCAGCCCTAGGATTAGCGAATCGTGACCTATAGAAACTTAGTAAAATTTATAACTTTCTATGAACCAATATTTCTTTATTGTAAGTCAATCAACTTACCACCCACATTGTTTCCTCAAATGAAGAAGTTGTTCTGAGCGAGTTGGCACAAATAGGCCTTGCGCCCTACTTGGATATTTATGAGCGCTCTAGAGAGCATGTTTGATCTCTCATAGGAAGCGGCTCCACTTCCACACTCATATAAGTGAATCCATTAAATGTGTGCTCTAATTAACGCATCACCCATAAGGGCTATGGCATTCATTAAGAGCATTGCTCAACCTCACTCATTACAGTCTTGCATTATCTACACCATAGGGAAGGACTCTTAAGATATAAAATATGATAGTGCACCACCGGGTCACTTTGTGACTTGTTAGTACCCATATGAACCTATTTCCTCGGATTGTCATTCATGTAGGTTAGGTTTCTATCACTATTGACATTTGTTATCGACATAAGTCTCATCCCCCTCGATGTTTCACTCACTGACTTTCTGCATAGTGGTTTTGTCAGAGGATCTGCCGAGTTCATCTCTGACTTCACAAAATCTAGGGATATCATCCTAGTCTCAAGTAGCTGCCTTACAATACTATGTCTTAGGCATCTATGCCTATTTTTTCCATTGTAAGTTTTATTCTGAGTTCGGGCTATTGCAGTTTAGCTATCACAATGCATCGACACAAACGATGTTGGTCTCATCCATATAGGGATATCTACTAAGAGGTTTTTAAGCCACTCAGCCTCAGAACCTGCCTTCTCTAAGGGGATAAACTCAAACTCCATAGTAGACCGCGCTATGTAGGTTTGTTTGGAAGATTTTCAAGACACTGCACCTCCACCATGGATAAACACATAGTAATTTATGGATTTCTTCCTCATCTGAATCATAGATTCAGTTAACATCACTGTAACCCTTTAATACAGTGAAAAATCCATTATACATCTTAATAAAGAATACCGCTCAAACACATAAGTATTCAATTTATACTTCTCCAGTAGTCCTTGTGAGGACTTTGTATATCTTCTTAATATGTGACCTACACAAACAATGTCAAGTCTACTACAAATACATAAACATACCAATTAATTTGAGCAAATATTTCGATACACAAGCTTCACATGAGATAAATCAATCTTCACAATCAAATTGATTTAATTTCTTAATATTATTTCGGTCATCATATAGTCTTATTGGCTATTTAAAACACATTCATGGTTTAATATGTGACCACACATATGTCATTTGTAGATTTATCTCATTTACTTAAACATACATTATCAAGCTTTTGATGTCACTTGTTTGGAAATTTGTTTCAGATCATATAGTAATTTCATCAATATACATACTTTATATTCTTTTCTCAAAAGATACACAAACATTCAAATAAATTTCTTCTAACTCACCATACAGTTTTAATATCTATTTTATGATAAGATTATGAAAACTATTAAAACTTTAATAAGAGAAATTTTAGTCATTCGAGCAAAGTATCAAGGAAAATTGTATTATTTCTTTACTCGTAGCATTTAATTACTACTCTCAATTTATATTTACATATGACCCAATAAATTTTACTTCTAAATATCCATTTTCACATTTAATATTTCGGCACCATGAGATTAATTCTCATTTTTTGTCAAGACAATTTTGTCATACTCAAATAAATGTTTTACCCTAATAAGGAAACTGACACAAGGATCGATCAAATATCTTGAATATGAAATATGTCACTAAGTGATACAATTTTTTAAGAAATTAATTTGAGAAGAACTTTCTCTTTGCCAATTACTGAATGGGTTTCAATTCACCCATATATGTTCTTTCCCTTCCCCCCATAAGAGTGCAGGAAGATAAAACACTTTTATTTTCACATATGTGTTTGGTAGCCCCAAAGTCTATCATCCAATACTTTGCATTAGTCACCATGTTCACTTTAGAAATGACCACATCGTTATGTCATTTGTCTCAGCCAGATTAACATACGCAGGATTGTAATTTCTCTTTTTATGTCTTAATTACGAGTGTAGTACCCAAATTCTCAAAATACAAATAGTTTCATTTTTTTTTATAATTTAGATTGAAAATCTTAAACACAACACATTTTACATTCTTGGTTTATACTCTCTTCAATTGAGTTGATTTCACTATAATATACCAAGAATTTAAGTGTCCCACAATTTTGTATATATATTAAAGATACACGGTCAAATATTATAGGTCCCAATTTTAATTTTGGATTCAAGAAAAAAAAATCCTTTAGTACAACACTACAACATTTTTGGGTATTTGAGATTAGGTACATGTAATTCATATTCTCTTCCTTAAAAAGAATTACAATTTTATTATATGTATTCTACAAGTAGAAAATATGTCTTTCCCCCATAAGGAAAGGGATTCTACATAATTTATTTAATCTACAAAGAATCATTTTCTTTATACTATCTCATAGAGTGGGTAAGTCACAGTACATTAATACGCTGTCCATATGCACAACTATTTATAATTGAAGTTTTAGGACCCCAATCCAAAAAAAATTTCATAATCTAGAAAGTAAACATCTTAATCATTCGTACCACTGAAATTTAAAATTTTTGAACTTCATTTAATAATTGAAAACTAAGTAAAAATTAGATTCAAACTTACTATCCCAAATTTTCTAGAATTATCATCTCAAATTCAATATTTTATCACAGCGACATTTCTCTATAAAATTGCATGAAAATTTACCACAATACAATAGATACATTAGGTCACATAGTATAAAATTTTCAAATCAATTTGAGTACAAAAGGTTAGGTATGTTAATTTTTAGATTCAACACTTAGAAATAATTTTCAGCAAATTATAGTCCAGCTTTCAAAATTCACTAAACATAAAATACTTTCTTAAAATTCTGAAAATTTATGTCATAATTTAGAAATATTTAATAATCTTCACTCAAAATTTTAGACTGTTTTGAACTCAATCACTTAGTTAAATAATATCTAAAGTTCACTTGACAACACAATAGATTAATTTCCAATAACAAAAACTCAATTTCAAAATTTTATATTAAATTCAACTATCCATAATTTTGAATGAAACAAAATTTAGTAGAACCATTAACGAGTCTAGTTTCTTAAATTTTAAATTTGGTTCAAAAAACTAAACATTGGTATGACAAATAATTTGTAAATCTACTGCTATCAGTATATATATTTTTCAACAACTGCATGCTATCTTTAGAAATTCACAAGTTTAGAATCAAGAATTACTTTGCGTGGCCTACTCTTTATTCAATATCTTTTATAACATGAATAGGCCGATACATTGAGCACTTCATCATCTTATATTTATTTATTTTTATTTTTATAAACAAAAGAAATTGAATTTTACTTAATGAGAAGTATCAATTTGTTTTCCTCAAAAAGAACAATCTTGTATGCAACCATATATGCATCATACATTTGCGAACAAGAAATTAAATATATGATTAGAGTTTTAACAATATTCACATAAAAAATCACTCTTAAGATTGTTGTAAACTTTTGAAAAATTTTAAGGGTAGTATGAATAGTACTTGTAATTTAACAGTAAGAACAGATTATAAAACTTTTAATCACGAACCAAAATCTATGATAAGAAAATAGAGAAAGAAAAGTTAGTAGTTGAAGCGTGTGAGAACACTGCCCTTAAGAGTGATTTCGGCCCTACCTTAGTGTAGCAGGTTGGTGGCGCTTCACTCTTCAGGATACAATAGCCAACATTCGTACAAGCGTACACTTGCAATGTATGGATTGAATAAACACTCCTTGACGTTCTCTAATGCTGCAATGAAACAAGTGCAGATAATAGAAATGGTGGAACTAACGCAACAATGGAGTGTAAAGCAAAGAGAATGGAGCGCTAAGTAAAGAGAAACTACAAAGTAAAAGAAATACGAATGGACTGCTAAGCAAAGAGAAGCTACACAGCTAATAAGCACGGATACGGACACGGAACACGGATACGACACGACATAGACACGCAGACATGTTATTTCTTAAAAAAATAAGACACAGACATATTAAGGACACGTTAAATATATATAATTTTTTTATATTTTTTATATGACAATATAATAAAAACTTAATGTTATTTTAATTAAAATTAGTATAAAACATACAAATTTAAAAAATATTATTACGATATATTAAAATAACAAAGCCATTAAATAAAAATTAAAGAACTTCTTTATTTAATCATCGACTTCCATGATTCAAGTGTCCGGACACGTGTCCAGGAAGTGTCTGAGAGTGTCGGTGTCCAACATGTGTCCAACACGGACACGTGAGCCAAAATAAAGTGTATGTGTTTCATAGCTACACAGTAAGAGAAATACTCTCTCAAAACTGAACAAATATTGAGCAGAAGAAAATGGCTTTTTCACGTATTGAATAATGAACCCAAACACCCTTTTTATACTAGTTTGGGCGGAGAACAACAAAGGTAGGCGCAGAATTTCTGCCCCAAACTATGGTAACGACTAATTGACAACATTACAATTGATTGTGTCGACTAGTAATATGGTAACGACTAATTGACAGTATTTCAATTAATTGTGTCGACTAGTAAAAGGATTGACTGGTATAATATGAAACCAAATCAATATTAAGTAGGAAAATTTGACAATCAAATATGAAAGTCAAATATAAATTAATATTGAAAAGTTTATTAATTAAAAATTGGTAATAAAATAAAACAATCGATGTGGGACACAAGTGTTATGAGATATCTATATATCCCAATAGAACTAAATATATGGCATAAATGGAGGAAAAGCAATAATATAGAACTGATTTGAGCCTCTCTTTCACTTCTATCCGGTGAAAGTTTTAATAACTCAACCCACATCGTCTTTATGGCTAAAGCTACTTGTGTTGGATTCAAAATTACTATGATATTATTTGTTGAACTCAAAATACTTATGATACCAATGGTAAAATTCAAATCAAGAAATAAAGCAAATAGAAAAAAATAGAAAAGAATGGCACTGAAATAATAGAAAATCAGAAAAAAAAAAAATATATATATATATATATATATATAAAAGAACAGCGCTGAAATAGAAATAGTTGATCAAAAATCAGTGTTTATAAAATTTGTTAATCAAGTGACGAAATATCATTAATTTCATAGGGACGGTCGAGCGACAAAGATTAGAAAATTAAAATTCAATGTCTCGAGTTTGAATCTTTCTTAGAGCCACTAGAGGTTTGTCCCATCATTAATTTCAGAGTCTTGAAATTAATCAAAGTGCGTGCAAACTGATCCGAACACCCAATTATCAAAAAAAAAACTACTAAATTCTATACTAATATTAATTCAAATAGAAAACTAAGAAAATACATAATTTTCAAGTCAAGTCAAGTCATCAAAAATACCCAATTATAAAAAAAAAAAAATACTAAATTTTATACTAATATTAATTCAAATAGAAAACTAAGAGAATACCTATTTTTCAACTCAAGTCGAGTCATCAAAAATATATAAAGTGAGAGGCCACTTGTTGTACAACATAAAAACTGGGCATATATTTTGGAGAAACCGAAACTCAATGTCATTAAATCAATAAAGCAACCGTTCTCTAATAATGCAGCCATGCACTCGGCCTCATCAATCCACAAACCAACATACCAATTTTTTTGGCTACAGCACCTCGCGGCTCACGGCACCACTATGGCAATCTCCACACTCTAATTTTGTGGGAATCTAAAATACTTAAATTATTACTAACACTTTATAGAACAAAATTAAGAAACTTGTAAAATAAATAGATTTGGTTTAATTAGTAGACCCACATGTTGGTTAGCAAAACAAACTCAGATCTTAGTTGGTTAATCTTGATTTGAGGTTGGCCATTCATAGTGTCCATGTCGAGATAGGTAGACTAACAGACTAAGTATATCACATGTGCTTTTCTTGAATCAATACACAAATAATTATCCATTTTGAAAACTGATTTCAGTACCTAATTATGATCTGATAACATTATGGGATAAAACAGTAGATACATTTTTTTTACAGTCAAGCACTGTTGTTTATTTAAGCTTTTTTTTTTTATCAACAAAGAAGAAGAATATTGATAAAATAAGATGTACAAAGAATACAAAGCAAATTACATCCTTTTTTAAGTTTTTTGTGCATATATTTTTAGAAAAATTTATTATAACATCCAGCAATTATCATTTTTATTCCTAAATGAGGTTTTATGGTTACTCACGTGTTTATAAAATTTGATAATTTTTCTTATTCCAATCTCTCTACTCTATCATGTATATATGTATATATATATATATATATAATGACCCAAAACTGATTTCATTAACTGTAACTTTTGAACGTGTGATTGGACCACATACTGGGGCATCCTTCCGCACAAGCTTTCGTTTTCAACAAGGGTATCCCTAAAAAAGCTCATTGAATATTAAATTATTGATCCCGTACACTTTGAACAATATTCTTTTCTATCACTCCAATCGAAATAATCTTTCGGATATCTTTTAGGAAAACTTTTATGATATGAGATTACCTTGTTCTTTGGAGCTATTACCTGTTGCTATCAGAACACTAATGAAAAAGACTCAGCAAGCAGTTTGTCTTCGTCACCTAGCAAACCTGATACTTCTCACATGGATGACCCTGCTATGACATGTAATAATCTCTGAGGTTTTGACAAAACTGTACGAACATAGTCACTGTAAAGAAAAATATTTTACTCATTCTACTGTTCGCTATTCTCTGTTCAGAAGATTCAGGTCATGTTTGATTTAACTTATTTATCGTACTTAATGTATTTTGAAAGATTTATTAAGTACTTAATTGATAATAGTTTATTTGAAATGGAATTTCAAATCTAATTTATTGGTCACAACTTTTATATTAACGTTATGTTTGGTACACAGTAATAAAATGGTCATTTCATAAAATGGAATATGAAATTAAATGAAAATGACATGAAATAAAATAGAGATTACTTAATTAAGTCAAAGAATTACTTAGGGTGATTTTTAATGGAATACTCATTTCCTAGAATAGACATTCTCAATCATATCAAACAAAAATAATAAATGAAAAAGTTAGAATGAACATTTTTTAATTACCCATTCCACCATACCAACCATGACATAAGTGTGGTTTGGATTAAGCTGACAAGTTCCCTTGAACCCCCCCCCCCCCGGGCACCCCTGCCCTATTGATGATCTTAGGATGTTTTGCTTGTACACATTCTTTTTCATCAATAAATTTCTCTTTTTGGCCGATAAAAAAAAACTAATAAGTCTAATTGTTTTCATTAAGTTAGTCGAATCTATTATAAGTCTACATTTGATAGTTACTAAGAATTTTTTAACAACTCATCCAAACATTCAAGTGTTTAACTTAAATAATAATTTTTCATAATTATTTAACTCAAATAATATTTTTTTCACCACACATCCAAATGATCACCAAGTTTAGATTAGTTTGTTTAGTTACATGAGCATATTGGAAGTACCATTGAAGACTAAAAAAGCGTGAAAATCTAAGTGACAACTCTAAGAAATGTGTTCGTTGATAGAGAAAGTGACAACTCCAAGAAATGTGTTCATTGATTGAAAATCTACAATGTTTCAAAGTTATGTACAGTCAAGGTAACTTACATTCATACCTTAGACTGTTGTACATGGTATATGATGTTGCTCTTTTATGTTCTGAAGGCTTTCTGTTCTGAGTTATTTGTCAAGAACTTAAGATCAGAGGGTCATTGGAAAGGCTTCGGTGGTAGCCACTCCGATGATAAAGTTAGTAAATAAATCAAAAATAACAATTCAAGAGAAGAATTGAGCATAAATTCAAAGCGTACCTTATGGATTTATTTATAAGTTGTAGATCTTCTAAGTTGAGTAGGATTAGGAGCCATGAAAATATGGATTTGAGGATATCCAAAGATGGTGGTTGCCAGAAGGGTTACCTCCAATCAAAGCCGCAGTCAGGTTCGGTCCCAAAAACACCTCCTACACTCTTCTTCTGTTCTTATATTTCTTCTACGCATCTCTCTCTTTTTCATCGTTTGAACAATGTCTGTCTCCGATGCTCAATCGAGCACTGGTCATGAAATCGTAGAGTCCTTGGAAATAAATGATCAAGTAGAGGTGAATCTTGTAACTAGTAGCCCATTAAAAAATATAGAAAGTAGGCTTGTTGGTAGCCCAGCCATGAGCTTTGAGGTTAGGATAGTAGAAGCCTTTATAGAGTCTAGGAACAGAAGAGGGGAAACCTTGGAAAAACCCATAAAAGGGAGGAGGGCGAAAACGCCATTACTTAGAGCATGATTGATGCTCTGAAGGCTGTTTCGATTTCCCTACGAATGTGTCATGTAGGATACCAGGAGCTTCTAGATCACCCTTTAGATATCTAACAAGGTGAGATCTGTACTTACCTTGAGTGGTTTGAAATAAGGGTCTGGTTTCTCTTCCACCGTTTTATTAGAAAATATTTTAGTTAGTTTAAGATCTGCCCTACCTGACCTGGACATCAATAGTTGGAGGCAACTACTTGGCTTCATAGTTTTGGGCTATTTGAACAATGTTGAGGTAGACCTCTCCCTGATTAGGAGTAACATGGACATGAAATACCTAAGGTCGGAAGGCATATTCTACATGTCTTTCGACAAAGGGTTCAGACCTCTCTCCTTAATACCCACTTCGAATAAAACTCGAAAGAAGTGGTACTTCTATGTAAAGGGAGGCTGGGAGTTTGAGGATTTCAATAACCAAGCCTTAACCTTCCCACGAAAGACTAGCATTAAAGGTGAGCCCATTTTTTATCTCTTATGACTTCCCAGTTTTTTTCCTCACTTTTCTATTTTTTGTGTTATCCCTTAGTAGTCTACATACCTTTAGTACTAATGTGACCCTTTTTGGTTTTTCAAGTTATTCATGGTTTGGCAATCATCATGGACTGCCCGAAGGATATCGAGCAAATTAATATCCCTTCAATCCAAGCTCGATAAAACTAGGCTTCAACTAGGGACTACACAATCGGTAATGGCTGTTTTTGAAGAGAAGTTAAAGGAAGCTGTTAATTCATACTCTATTCTGGAGTCCGGAAGGGATGCCCTGGCTGTCGAACTAAAAGATCTCAAGAAAAGATTTATGGACTTCGATGTTGCTACTGCCAAGGAGCTTCAAGATAGCATCAAAGCTATCAGAGCTTAGACTGAGATTGACTTGAAGGCTAAAGTCCAGGAGCTGGGGAACGAGTTCATCGAGCACGGGTACCGAACCTTCAAGAATAAGCTCCGGAAGAAGTATCATGATTTGGACTTGATTGGGGTGAACGATATTCTAGTCTCCCAAGTCGAGATAGATACTATGGACATTGGCGATGAAAAAGAAGCGGCTCTAAACCTTCTCAAGGTGTTCTGCTAGAGATTGTTGACCTTACAACAAAGTAGATAGGATTTTTTTGTACTTTTTTTTTTACTTTGTAATTTTTTCATTTTTGGGCTTCAATATATGAAATTCTAATTATTCCAGAACTTGAGTCTAATTTAATATCTTTGTGTTATATCTAACTTTAAGACTAATTCTTTAATATCTAGACCAGCAAAAAAATATAAGTTTTCCAAAGACTCCAAAGTGCTTATAAGGCATTTCAGATGTCTAAATAACAAAATATAAAGAACTACATCACTTATAAATAAAATAAAGTTTTTTAGACATCTAGATACTAATAAAAAAGAATGTGCAGACTTACAACACTTGTAAATAATACAAGGTTTTTTAGAGGTTTGTATAATAAAAGAATGGACCAGACCTATAACACTTGTAATAAGTACAAGGTTTTTAGGGATTTGTACATTGGGTAAAATGTAGTAGATCTACAGCACTTGTAATAGACACAAGGTTTTTAAGGATCTGTACATTGGGTAAAATGGACCAGACCTTGTAACACTTTGTAATGAACACAAGGTTTTTAAGGGTTTGTACATCGAGTAAAATAGGACCGGACCTGTAACACTTTGTAATGGATATAAGGTTTTTAGGGGTCTGAACATTGGTAAAATAGACTAAACCTATAACTCTTGTAATGGATACAAAGTTTTTAAGGGTCTGTATATTGGTAAAATGGACCAGACCTGTAACACTTATAATGGATACAAAGTTTTTAAGGGTCTATACATTAGGTAAAATGGACTAGACCTATAACAATTGTAATATATACAAGGCTTTTAGAGGTCTTTACATGGGATAAAATGGACCAGACCTATAACACTTGTAATGGATACAAATTTTTTTAAGGGTTTGTACATTAATAAAATGGACCAAACCGATAACACTTGTAATGCATACAAGGTTTTTAAGGGTCTGTACATTAGGTAAAATGGACCAGACATGTAATTTGTAATGGATACATGGTTTTTAAGGGTCTGTACATTAGTAACAAGCTCTGAACCAAAAATAAATTTATTATTGATAATACTTGCATAAGTGTTAGATGTTCCAAAGCCTAGGCACAAACTTCCCAATTAAATCTTTTAACAAATAAGTTATAGGTCTGACAATCTTAGTCACTTTGTAAGGCCCTTCCTAGTTAGGGGAGAGCTTTTCCATGGTGGGATATTTAGTGTTTGGGAACACTCTTCTTAAGATAAGGTCTCCGAGCTAGAAATTAATGGGTTTTAACCCTTTATTAAAATTGTAGACACCTCATTTTGTGACCCTTGATTAAGTAGTAAAAAATCAATGATTATGCTAAGAAACCTACTTCAAGTAGGGACTCTTCCCAATACAGTCCTATTCCCGCTAGGGCTCTCCCGCCAAAGCCCAATTCCATTAAGACTCCTCTTCACATAGTCTTATTCCTACTAGAACTCTCCCGCGAGAGTCCAGTTCCATTAGGACTCATCTTGACAGAGTCCCACTCCTCCTAGGACTCTTTTTCCAGAGTCCTAATTCTATTAAGACTTCTCTTGACAGAGTCTTATTCTCGCTAAGACTCTCCTGTCAGAGTTCCACTTCTAGTAGGACTCCTCCTAACAAAATCCTATTCCCGTTAGGACTCTCTTGCTAGAGTCCCACTTCCAATAGGACTCCTCCTAACAGAATCCTATTCCTGCTAGAACTCTCTTACCAGAGTCCCACTTCCAATAGGACTCCTCCTAATAGAGTCCTATTCCTGCTAGAACTCTTTTGCCAGAGTCCTATTCTCATTAGGACTCTCTTGATAAAGTTCTAGTCCAAGTAGAACCCTTCCCAATAGAGTCCCACTCTCGTTGGGACTCTCTTGACAGAGTCCTAGTCCAAGTAGGACTCTTCCTAATAAAGTCTCACCCACTCCCATTAGGACTCTCTTAATAGAGTCCCAATCCAAGTAAGAATCTTCCGACAGAGTCTCACTTCCGTTAAGACTCTTTTGCCTATCGGAAGGCTTTTTGGTAATTTTGGTACCTTTTTGCCCATTAAGGGTATTTTGGTAATTTTGGCATAATCCTACCTTTAGTAGGACTTTCTAGTCACTTGTGAGGCATTTTTGTAATTTTCATATCATTTTGCCCATATGGAGGTATTTTGGTAATTTTAGCCATTTGGTGATGAATTGGGAGAAATTTGGTCATTTCACATGTCTTATGACAATCTATAGATTCTTTACCAAATTGGAGATAATTTTTTAATCTTGAGTGATAGTAGTCTATTTAGGCCTAATTAGGACCTTCTGCTTTTAGAATTTTCATAAATCTAGTTGCTTGATATTTCTTCAAATGAAGATACATTGAACCTAGACGTTTTCATCACAGAGTTTATTTTCCATTTAACTTATATTTCTCTTTCATCGTATCAGCTCTTGTATGTAGACACTAATTCTATTGGTTCGTTCATTGTCATAATTATTTATTAATTCATTTAGTTAGGATAATCATTCTTATTTAATTTTTTATTTATTTAATTAGATAATTATCACTCAATACATAATTCTAGCCCTCCATTTTAGGGTTTCATCTTAGACCCTTAGATCAAATCTCTATATTTCCCTACAAATAAAGCCCTTAGGCCATCAGTTTTGGAAAAGATGAAAAGATACGAAAGGAAGACGATTTCACAACCTTACACTATTAGTTTAATTCTAGGGTTCTCTCTACAAGAACCCTCCATTTCTTGAGGCTGAAACCCTGCCGAAGTGACAACCTTTATCCTCGAAGCCAGTCAAAGCGACGCTTTCTGAACTGAAGAACAAACCAAAGATCCCAACAAATTTTCTTTAGATCTGGTTGATCTTGCCTTTTTATCACTTAAAAGAGGGGAAACCGGAAAACTACATGACTCTAATTCCGTTTTCTAAACGAATACGTAGGAAGCCTTCAGGCCCAAGTTAGATCTATTTTTTGTCTTTCTGATCTATTTTATTTCTTTACGCTAGATCATTTATTATTTGTCTCTTTTGAACTCACATCTCTCTTTTCAATTTTCTCATGACAAAATAGTCTTGCAAGTGAATATTCGAGACCGATCCATTCGGATCGGGTGGGGTGGGGTAGGTGCCTAACACCTTCCCATTCCGTACCTTAGCCCCCAAATCCATGTTTTCTTTGGTTTTCGCTTTATTTTAGTGCCATATTTTATTTGATCCATGTCAAGGGATCTTTAGAATGTAATTAGGAGACAAGGTGATGTAATTTTAATTATTTCATTCCTTTTTAGTTTCCTTTTAATTGCATTATGTTGTAATGGGTTTGCTTGTTTCTTGCCCAAAAATAAGCTAGTGACTCCTTAACTTTTTTATCTCCCATAAGAGGAGTTCCTTCCCACCTTTAAGGAAGGAGACACCTGGGATCCCTCTAAATTTATAAAAATGGTGACATATTTTCCTTTTTTCTGATGCTAGCGCCCACAAAAATATTTGGCCACTCTCTGTTGGTAAGGTTCAGTCTTGATCCGAGCTTGCTCACGCCTCTCGTCTAGGAAATCTAAATTTTCTATGAGCTACTGGCCATTGGTCTCTTGATCAAAGAGGTCTATTTTGAAGGTTGGCATACCAATTTCAATAGAATGATTACCTCGATGCCACAGGTGAGTAAGAATGGTGTTTTTGTAGTCGAAATTCTTTTAGTAGTTCGGTAGGCCTAGAGCACCCCAGATAGCTCTTCGACCCATCTTCCATTGGCTTCTTCCAACTTTTTGTTTATGGCCTCGAGAATAGTACAATTAGTGACCTCAGTTTGTCCATTGGCCTGAGGATGCCCTGGAGAGGAGAAATAGTGACTAATATCGAAGTTTTCATAAAACTTCCCGAATACTTTTCCTACAAACTGAGTCCTATTATATGAAATAATGACTCTGGGTATGTAAAACCTGCATACAACATTCTTCCAAGTGAAGTTCTTGACCTCTACCTCGGTGATATGGGTCAGTGGTTCAGCTTCTGCCCATTTAGAGAAGTAGTCAATGGCAATTAGTGTAAATCTCCTATTCTGGGGGACTTTTGGCAATGGTTCTACGATGCCCATTCCTCATTGGGCAAACTACAATAGGGATGAGTTCGTGCTGAGGTTGATGTTGGTAAAAAGCAAAGCACTGACATTTTTCACACTTTCGAACATATTCTTTAGCTTGTTTTAGCATACTGGGCCAATAGTAGCCCTAAGTCAGAGCTCGGAGGGTTATGGTCCTTCCGCCGTTATGGTTAACACATATCCCCTCATATATTTCAGCTAGAACATAGTGGGCCTCTTGTAATACCCCGACCCAAAATGTAACCAAGCAAGCTAAGTAAACTCGAGCTGGTAGAGCTTTTTGTTATAACATTTAATAACTGGATGATTGTGAAACTTTAAATAGACTCGAAGTACGGATAATGCCCAAGCGATGTCAAGAAAGCCATGGATGAATACCGAAATCAAAAATGAAATTTGAAATAAGGAAAATAAAATAAATGAAAAAATAATAATAATAATATAAAAATAAAATAAAAAGAAAAATAAAATAAAAGTTAAATGAAAAAAATGAGAATTGGAAAGAAATAAAAATGAGAATGTAATATGTGACCAGTATATATATATATATATAGGTGTGAATATGTAAATAAATAAAGAAATATGTATATGTGTGGTGTAGTCAGTTATAACATGTAACTGAAGAGAAACAAAAAAGAGAAGAAAAATGGATGGGGGGTTACGGCGCAGCAAATGAAGGGGCGGTGGTTACGGGTGAGAGTGAGGGAGAAGGAGAATAAATGAGAGGGGCGCATGGCATGGAGTAGGAGGTTAATTCAAAAAAAAAAAAAAAAAGAGAAAGAGATGGAGGGATAAGGGGGAGTAACGGAAGGAGAAGCGGAACAGGGGAAGTTTTGTGATGTGAATAGATATAGATGTTAATTGATATAGATTCAGATATTGCCCAAATTGATGAATTGTACAAGGATGATAGAGGGGTTTTGTGATGTGGGATGACCAAGGAAGCGGAAGAATTGTTGCAGCAGAGGAGGTTCTGTCTGCTCTGGTATGGGTGTTCAAATGTGGGCCGTTCAATGTATAATCGCCCTGGTAATGGTTGACATCAGGTGGATTGGGGGGCTTTGGGGTTGGCTTTCCTGGAGCAAACGGAGCAGCAGTAGCGACAAGCGGTGGTCCAACTTTGAGTTGCGGTGTATATTGAAGCCCAGGACAGGGGATCACTCGGAACAGGGTAAACCACTGAACCTTTCGTCTTGGATTTTTAAAAGCATGAATTCCTACTTTGATATAGAATCTTGTGGAGGAGGGGAACTTAATTGATGCATGGAACTGGGTTGGTGTTGGAATTGAATCAAGGAAAACAAAGAAAAAAAAAAAAAAACGAACAGAACTGGACGTGGGGAAACAATGAAAAACAGAGGAGAAAAATAGATCGGGTGGGGTGATTTTGTTGCGATTAATTGGGTTAGATCATGGGTAATTGATTCTCTTGGGTGTAGGGACATTTTAGAATCAAATCAGGATTGAAACCGTAGGAGAAAACGAGAGAAAACGGAAGGGAAAGGGGCTGCCGGAAAACCGCACAGCCCCTGGTGCGCTACTGTTCCGGTTATTTTGGTAGTGCTCCGACACTCCGATTTGAAATCCGACAGTAGATTTGAGTTGTCCATGATTTTTAGGTATGAACCCCGCTGAAAAACGCAAGAAACCCATCACCGGCGAGTCGCCGTTGACGAAGAAGACAACCTATACGCCGGAAAAGGTTGCTGCGCGGCTGCTATTTTGTGATTTTATTTTGGCCAAACCGGGTCGGGTCTGACCCGACCCACCCATTCAGATGACTGCCCAACACTTGTACTTCATGGGTAAATTTTTAAATTCGAGTTTAGATAGTGTTTAGTAAGAAAGGAGAAGCTATCCAATGGTTGGGTTAAACTTGAACAAGGAAATGAAAAACAATGGAAAATGTTAAATGGAAAATTGGTATGGCAGTGAATTGAACCTGTGACCAAAGGAATAAGGGTGAGAAGCTTAGCCACTGTGCCACCAAGGCACATGTGGTCTGTTTGGGCTCAAATACGATATGTATTATCTAGATTAATTAATTTGAATAAATGATTTAAATTAATAAATTTTAAATTTAATTTCGACGCCTAAATTAGTAGAACGAATAATGGAAACTTACTATTTTGGACCCTATGAATTTAATAGTGAGGTCCGTTTTACGAGACGGAGTCCCGAAAAAATAAAATAACCGTAGAATGCCAAAATGACCAAAATGCCCCTACGTCAAAGGTGAGTCAAACGGACTCCGATTTAGTTAAGTAAATAGCGAATTTTTATTAATTCAAACCTACTGGACTCAACAGTGAAGTCTAAATTATGAAAACAGAACCCAAAAAGTAGAGACACGTAAATGACCATTTTGCCCTTGGGTAAATTAAGTTTAAAATGGAAATCGTAAAACATAAATTAGTAAGGGAGGTATTTAGAGTAACGAGGCATAAATTCGGTAAATGTTATGAAAGCTGAAACGTGTTTATTGATTTATAGGCAAGTCACAAGGAAAGGAGAAAGTCACGGGATATTAAGACGTTGATGAGGTAAGTGGATTCCTATCTTTGATATGTGGTTTCCAAGCCACGATCTTTCCATTACTGCCAATCTTGTACTCATATATGTATTCACTATCATTGTTTCCCACCATGGATATTGTTCTACCTGGTGGATGCCTATTGGTTGATGTTGCATGACTGATTCATTTCATTGATGTCTATTTACTGTATGTTATGTTATGATGTTCCATGTTTTGTACATTCATATGGAATACTATAGAATCTTAATTTATGTTAAGTGCTGGGTTTTGTGCTCAGTCACATTACCTATCTGATGCTATCTGATTGACTGGGACCTACGGGTCAATTTATGGGACCTACGGGTCAAAAAGGACATATGGCAATTATGGCGTTTTTACGCATTAAGGATAATGGGCATTTTATATGCATTTATGTTAATGGGGGGTATGCCGGGCCCCAAATGACCGAGGGTCTGCCAAACCCTGAACAGAGTAAAGGCATCATCCATGTTAATTGATATAGTTCTATGTTGATTGGTTTTGATTTATTGGATTGATTGTGACCGTTTCATTGTGGCAGTATTTATGTTGATTGTGTTCATCGAGCTTATTCTATATTCATGCTACACTGTTACTCTTGACGGTTATTGTACGTTGTCATTCATTGGTTACTCTTGACTGTTATTGTACCTTGTCACTCATTGGCCATTGTGGCATTTTACAGTTGACTGGAATCGTTATCATGACTGGCTATCATGTTACCTTGAACTTGTATTCATTTATGTCATCCCCACCCATATTGGGGATAGGCTTCTACTTATTGAGTTTGTAGCTCACCCCTTACTAAATTTTTCAGGTGAGAATGTTACAAACCATAGTAGGAGATCAGGAGCTTAAGGAGACAATTGAGGAGCATAAGAGTAATGAATGAAGTCTCTCCCATGTACTCACCACCTAAGAGTGGTTTAGGATCAGTGTATTGTTAGTTTGAAGTTTAGTCTTTGAACAATAATTGTAATAAAGCTTCCGCACTTTAATGTCATGGTTATATTATTTACTGTTATCATTGGTAAAAGAATGGAAAAAGTAGGGACGGCCATTGGGTTGGCCCCACGATACGAGATCCGCATAGGGTGAGTTTCTAGGTCGTGACACCTCTTCTGGAGTCAAGCACCATAAGAGGAGTTCTGTGTAGGATCTTCGGTAAAGTTTCTCTTTAAGGATTAAATACTGAGCTGCCTTGATTCGAAATCTTCTGGCTTGGTTTTTATCCTCTACAAGGGGTCCTTCTGTTAGGAATTTGATAATGGGAGTCATCTAATTCAGAGGTTGTTCTGAGATCTAAAGAGATTGAGAAACTTCAGTGTTGGGCTTTAATTGATAAGAGATTTTTATCATAGAATCTCTTTCTAGTTTGAGATAGGAGGCCACATTTTCTAATGCATCTGCCTTGGAGTTTTGATTCATTTCAATTTTTTAAATAGTGAATTTGTAGAAAGATTGCCTTAGTGATTCCACCAGCTTTGAATATCTTGTCATTCTGCTGCCTTTGGTATAATATTCTCCTAGGACCAGACTAACTACTAGTTGAGAGTCAGAAAATGCGTCAAGGTCTAGAGCTTCACATTCTGAAGCTAGTTGTAATCCAAGGATAAGTTCTTCATATTCAGCTTCATTGTTAGAGGCTCTGAATCCCTAAGCTAATGCTTTTTTCAGTTATGATCCCATCAAGGGACTTAAGTATTATACCTACTCCAGAGCCATTGTCTGTAGATGAGCCATCAATGTAAAGTAGCCATCCCGAAGTGTCTGTAGTGGTTTGAGCTTTTGAATGCTGCATTCTAGTGAATTCAGCTATGAAATCTTCTAATGCTTGAGCTTTAACAGCAGTTCATGAAAGGTAAGATATGTTAAATTCTCTTAATTCCACTGACAATTTAACCAGTCATCCCAAAACTTTAGGTTTGTGCAAGACTGACTTTAGAAGATAAGATGTGGGGATCACTATAGGATACGACTCAAAGTGTGGTCTGAGCTTCCGAGCAGATATCACCAAGGCTAAAGTCAATTTTTCAATCTCAAAATACCTTGTCTCGGTGTTCAGAAGTGCTTTACTAATATAGAAGACAAACCTTTGAATTCTTTTGTCTTCCCTAATTAACGTAGAGCTGGCCGCTTTTTTTTATACGAATAAATACATGAGTAGTTTTTCTCCTAGCACTGGTTTTGAAATAAGTTCTGGGGAGGCTAAATATTGTTTGAGTTTTTGGAAGGCCTTTTCACATTCAAGGTCCACTGTACGATCTTGCTCCCCCTCAAAGCTTTAAAGAACAGGAGGCACCGATCTGTTGATTAAGAAATGAACCTATTCAGTGTTGTTTTCCTTTCATTTAATCCGTAAATATCTTTCTTAGTTCTGGGGGATTCCAGATCAATTAGATCCTTGATCTGGGTAGGATCTGCCTTAATATCTCTTTGAAAAACTAGGAAACCAATGAATTTTCCCTCTGTGATCTTGAAGGTACATTTTAATGGGTTAAGTTTCATTCTATGCTTCTTTAAGATGTCGAATGTCTGGCTTAAGTGCTGGATGTGGTCATCCTTCCGAATAATTTTGACGAGCACATCGTCGATGTAGACTTCTATTGTATCTCCAATTTAGAGCCAAACATTCTATTCACAAGCTTGTGATATGTGGCCCCAACATTCTTAAGATCGAACGACATCACTCTATAATAGTAGAGACCTCATTCTAATATGAAGGTAATTTTTTCTTGGTCTCGAGGATACATTTGGATTTGATTGTAGCCAGAGTAAACGTTCGTAGAGCTCATGAATTCATAACCTGCCATAGCATCAATGAGTTGGTCAATTCTGGGAAAAGAAAAATTATCTTTAGAACAAGCTTTATTGAGGTCGATATTGTCGATGCAGACTCTCCACTTGTCATTATTCTTCTCTACGAGAACTGTATTGGCAAACCATTCAGGGTAGAACACTTCTCTTATCATTCTAGCATCAAATAACCTCTGGACTTCTTTGTTGATGATTTTGCAACATTCTAGAGCAAATTTCCTCCTCTTCTATCTCATTGGAGGATGGTCTGGATCTGTCATCAGCTTATGAGAAATGAAGTCGGGATCTATTCTCTCCATATCTCTGGTTTCCCAAGCAAATACTAAAAGATTGGCTTTCAATAATTTAATAATCTTCTTTTGCTCTGAATGATATAGAGTAAAGCCAGCGTGCAAGTATTTTCCCACTTCTTCAGTGCTGACAAGAACTTTTATAGGCTCCTCTATTGGTTTGACTGTGTTATCCCTTCCTTTAGGACTTAGTAGCTCGTCAATCTCGGAAAGACATTTTTCGGCCTCATGAAGCTTTAGAGATAAAGAGTTTTCCCTTTCATGAGGGTACTGTAATTACTATTTGGAAAGTCTTTCTTTTAGTGCGAGGGCATGATATTCTCAAACAGTGGGTTGACAACCCTTAATGGTGAGAACTTTGCTTTTGTGGACATATTTCAAACATTGATAGAGGGCTGAAGTAACTGCTCCCATCTGGTGGATCGAGGGTCTCTAATAATCACATTATAGGGAGATTTAGTATCCAGGACCATGTATTCAGAGATCAGGGTCTTCTGATCATCTCTTTCTCCTACTGTAGTCAGGTAGATCAATTCTACCCATTGGAAAACTGAGGTTCCCATTGAATCCTACCATTACAACAATGGTAGCTTTGATGTTATTAAAGTCAAGCTTCATATGTTTGAAGGGTTTGTAGAATAACACGTTGGTAGAGCTTTCAATGTCTATGAGGCCCTTATGATCTCAAAATTAGAAATTTTAAGTGAAATGACAAAAGCATCATTGTGGAGACAGTGTATCCCAATAAGTTATAGTTCAAAGAACTAGATATGAGGTTCTGACTTCATCTTTTTCTCAATGGACGAGATCTAGATGACATGGGGCACTACCCTTACTTCCCGAGCATATCTCTTTCTAGCAAGGTTAGATATCTTTGTCATCGTATTGTCAACATGAAGCACAAAGATGACTTAATTATTTTGTTGCTACTGATCCTTCTGAACTTCCCTCGATTTAGGCTTTTACTCAGGCCTCCTTTGAGGGGGGTCTTTCATCACGGGGTATCTACCTCTTGTCTTGGCAGACGAAATCTCGCAGTCATCCTCTCTTAATAAGATGGTCTATCTCCTGCTTCAGAGCTCTGCACTCTTCAAACGTGTGCCCCTACTCTTTATGGAAGTTGCAATACTTGTTTCGATTCCTTGAGTCAGGGTGGCTTTTTAATGGTTCCGGCCACCTCAAGTTTTCACGAATCTGAATTTGTTGAAGTATATGGGTAAGAAAAGCATTCAGCGGGGTATATGTCCCATACCTTCTAGAGTTAGTGTTGTACTGGGCTCTAGATGTTGTTCTTTTATCGAGACTCCTGATCCTCTTTTTATTAGCGTTGTTATCCTTCTTCTGAACTTGCTCGTCCTTTTGAGCTTGTTCTTTAGCTTTTCGGAATGAGGCTTTTATATATTAGAGATTAATATACTTTTGCGCTCTATCCATTAGTGTTGTCATATCGATAAGATCATTCTTGGTTAAGGAATGCTGAAAGCGTCCAGGCCCAAGGCCTAAAGTGAGGGCGACCACCAGGAAACTCTAACTACCGTCAGTTATCTCCGTAAGCTCGATATTGAAATGAGCTATGTACTCTTGAAGTGATTCTCTCTTTGTTTGCTTCATAGTTAGTAAGAACCCCAACCCTTTTCTTAACTTCCTACTCATTAAGAAGTAGTCAAAAAATAACCTACTAAGCTCATAAAAATTGCTGATCGATTTTTGGGAAAGGTTGTGAAACCATTTAAGAGTGGTACCTTTCAGGCTAGTCACAAAAATTTGACACATGAAGGCATCGGTAGCCTCGTGCAGGGCCATTGTATGTTGATAATGAGATAGATGATCCACGGGATCTTCAGATCCATCATAAAGGATAAAGTTCGGGACAAAAAATTTCTTATGTCACTCCTCTGTCATTATGGCAGAGGTGAGCAGCACAGAGAACCTACTGAGTAGTTTATATCACATCCCAGAACCACCCTATGTGGATTAGGGATAATGACCGACCAGTTGGGCACCTCATTAATATACTAACTCTAATGTAGTATATTGATGACGTGTCCAACTAAATGCCTCTTGTTTGGTACATACATTCCATACATTCATACTTGTACAGTAACGGATATTAAATCATGGTTTGAGTATAACTAAAATTTTATTATATGAAAATGTCTGGATATTACAGTTTTAAATTTTCTTTTGGCTAGTCCTACAAAAGGTACAACTCTTTGGCCAAATTTGTCGTTTCTTCAAAAATGCTATGATTAGACTTTCTTTCTTCAAGCTACATTACTTGAGGCTCCACCTGGAATACACATGATAAAAACCCTGTGAGCTTTAAGAAAAGCTCTTGAATAACTCGAGTTCCCTATTATGGGTTTCAAGACTTCTTTCATAAACTCTCATGGATTTATGCTAAATTATTATCATTTAGAAATTGCATGCATATTACTAATATTTAAGAAGTTATGCAAGTTTTCTTACTAAACAATTTGCAAGAGTAGAACATAGAAAAAATGATTTATATCTGTAGCTATGCAATGAAATCATATATGCCAATCCTTTTTTTCTTTATCTTGGTTAGTCACTTGGGTGACTGTGTAATCTAGAGCTCTGGGCCTACACAACCTGACTTAATCCCCCAACCAGGCATGACTATGTCATGAATATGGCTTAACCCTCCAACTGGGCATGACTATTTGTCATAAACATTTTATGGTGTATACATTCATGCAAAGTATACTTGCAAATCTTATCATTTAAACTATCCATGCCATATAAAACATTTAAAGAGATGTAGTAAAAACATGTAAACATTTATCTCGGTATTCTAAAAAGAGTCATGCAATAAAACATTTAATATGATATTCATAAATGGTAAGATGTTGCATGCTTCACTATAAAACTGTAAAGATGTAATTGATGGAATTCTCCACTTCAAGGTCCAGGGTTACTCACCTGACATTTATGCTTCATTCTCACTTGGTTCTGTGGTGGCTTTCTTGTAGCCACTATCACATTCCTTGTTCTCGGGTGATTCTATTTTTAGAAAGTTGTCACCCACGATTTCTTGTCCTTGGGATTGTGTTCGGGTCAGTGCCTTCCTTTTCATTCTTCGTCTATGAATAAAAGATGCTTTATAGATAAAGGGGTTCCAGCTAACCACCTCACATGTTCTTGCGATTGCTCTCAGCCTTCGTTCGATTTTTCTTTTCCACTCGATATCGTCCATGACTTATGTGGGTCCTATTAAGGTAGTCAACACTTATTAAGTACGATTTAGAGAATACATTACATAGGGTCTATCTACTCCATGTTTCGCTTGGCTATGTAGACTTCATCATTGAGTCAGGGATAGTCCTAAAAGGTTAAGTATGAAGTCTCAAAATTTTTGGCATCTATTTGGCTACTTAACTTTATTTGTGAAGTTGCACAATATGTGTCTGTTGATTTTCGTTTACATGGTTAGAAAACTCATTTGTTAAAAAGGACTCCACCATTGGATCCAGAACGCTGAAAATCCTTAATGCAAGTTCTTCCGGATCTTGATTTGGTCATGTGTAGCATTAATTATGCTAAATATAATTTTTAAGGGTGTAGATGTCATTCTTCCATTTGTTTAGGGGTAAAAAGGTCATTTTGACCATCTTTGGGGCAATTTCATAATTTATCGAGAATTTGGGGCCTTAGTGTAATTAGTATATTCTTAAGGGCTTGAGTGTAAATACAGTAGGTAGGTTTCTTTGAAATTACTTTAGAATATATACATATATATATATATATGTTCATCTTGGTGGGTTTATGAGCATAGCTTCGGCTGTGACTCAGTGGCTCAACCCTTGGGTCTTTGGGCTTAGTCAGTGACTTGGTTTTGGGTTCGATTCCCAAACACAACACCCGTCCTTATATATATATATATATATATATATATATATATATATATATATATTGTTGAGTTCAAAACCAAACAACAGATAAGTCTGTTAAATCGGAGTAGGATATCCCTGGTTCGACTAGATCAAGAATCAATTTACTACCTTTGTAACCAAACAGCCCGAAATGGATTAAAAAAAACTTTTAACTTCTCTTAAAACGACGTAGTTTTATTAAAACTTAACTATCACGTGGGCCGAGTTTGACCCGAACCCAGATCTGACCCGATACCGAACAATTCCTTCTTCTCGTTTCTGGCAACCCGCTAGTCATTTTCTCTGGCGCCGACATCGGAATCTAGAAAAGATTTTAAGCTTTTAAACTATTTTTCTTCCACTGTTTTGACTAGTTTTTTATGCTAAATCTTCTTAAACTACATTTTTACTTGTTTGGGGTTAATTTCCTTCCTTAAATCACTACAAACAGACATAGAGGAAATCCTAATCCGTTTTTCTGGTGACCATTACAATCACTGTGATCTCAGCCATTTCTCCACCAAATCAGTGGTTCTTGGATCATTTTGATCCTTGGGTGATCCTCAGTCATCCTAAGGTCTTAATATAGGGCTTAGATCACGTTTGGTCAATGTGACCAATTATTCTCCTTTGCTAAGCTAGGCTATTACAGGCTCGTTTCTAAGTTAAATGGCTCAGTTCTTTTCGTTTTGTGAACCATTTTGCGTCTAGAGTAAGACCCCATTCCAAAAAATTCATTTCTTTGTGGTCGGTTTCTAGGTAGTTCTTTTGAGCTCTATTAATGACGGCTCTTTTGAACCTGGCATTCTGGAGGCTCCAAGCTGTTTTTAGGGGTCTCATTATGCTAAAAATATACTCAGAAGCTTAAAAAAGACAATGGAGTTTAGTCTTTTACCTTGGTTGAGCAAGTTTTAGATTTCTTCTAATTTTTCTCTCCTCCTTCTCTCCCTCTATCGACAGTCTCTTCAGTTCCTCTTTGCATGAAATGTCTCTCATTCTCTCACTCTTTTCAATGGTGCTTATAGTTCTAAGTGGGAGTTGTTTATAAGTTAGATATCCTTCTCTTGAATTTAATGTATTTCTTGTCAAAAGAGGCTACAAGTAAAGTGTGGCACTGTTAAAGGCAGTTGATGGGCTGCTTGGAGTATGCAGCTGTACTTAAGCTAGGTCTCCCCTTCCCACAAGCAAGCCCCGCACCCCTTTCTCACCTTTTTCCTTATTTCCCTCACTTTTCCCATCTTTTTCCTCTCCCCCCCCCATGCTTGTATGCGGCTATGCGTGCACACACACACACACACACACAACATACTCAAGTGTGTGCAGCAGCTTCCCTCCTCATGTGCTAGTCACATGAGGGCTTAATTCTTTTTTTTGAATTTTTCTTCTATCTTTTTCACTACTTTCTTGTACACGTCTCTATGTTTTTACACACACACACACACACACTTGGTGGGTGAAATTTGACCTCCAATATATTCTTTTTGGTCATGGTGATAAACCATAAATTTTTGTATTTTCCTTTTATTTTTCTCAATTTTTTTTGCATTTAATTGCATTTTTTATTTTCTGTAATTAATAAATAATTGTACTATTTATTAATTATTAGCGATGCGTCTATTTACTTGGTCGTGATGTTTGGGTATTATAGGGAATTGTCCTTTGTTGACCTCAACTGATCAGGTCAATTTATTATTATTCTAGACTTTGCCTCGAATAGGCTTCATGTTGACACTACTTATGGATACTGAACGGCTTTTCATTGATCTAAGTTACATTATATTGTTTTAGATTTCTAGTTTTTTGGGAGGGAGTGTTACAGTTTACTTAGGTCGTCTTGCTCGAGAAGGGCGTGGAACCCTTTGGTTGAGATTGTCTGATCTTAAGAGTTCGCTATCTCCTCAACCTTCTGAGGGGCTTTGGGTAGGACTTGTTGCGCGATCGGTACTCATTGTTGGTCTCATCCCATTTTTTCAGGCCCTGGATTCATGGGGGGAATTTGTCTGGCAGCAGCAGAAAGATGATGCTCTCCTAAAACTGGTGGATCTGGGACCTTGGGAGCCTGAAGCCCTTGCTGCACTAGATTGGCTCCAAAGGCCGTTGGGATGGGTATTCTCATCTTGCTCTAGTGGACGAAAAAATGGAACGTGGGTATTCCCTTCCCTATAACTGTTGATGATTGGGGATTAGTCCCCACATGGATGGTACCATGGGGGTGTACCGGTTGTATGTTAGGCAACTCCTAGTTGTGGGATCGGCCACCCGTGGTGGTAATGGGAGGCTAAGTTCCTTCGTGAATAGCGTTAGTATGAGGAGAATGATTGTTTTGCTTGTTCTGAGCTAGTGAACCCAAAACTGTGACATGGCTGTGAGTTGTTCATGCATCTGATCGGACTGCCGTTGAATTCGATTAAGTTACTGTTGCAAACAAACAGGTGTTTGTCCCCTTTCTTTTATAGCAGAAGGTTGACTTTGAGGGTTTTGGGAGTTCTTTCTAGGACGAAGGTTAGAAGTCATTAATTTTTTTAAGAAAAAAAGACAATAGGTTTTTTGTTGATGAAAAATAAGGAGAACGATCGCCATTCTCACAGACGTCACCAAACTGATGTTGCTCTTTTATGGTCTAAAGGGTTCTCGTTCTGAGTTAGCTGTCAAAAACTTAAGATCAAAGGGTCACCAGGAAGGCTCTGGTGATAAACGCTCCGATAATATAGTTAGTAAAGAAATCAGAAATAGTAATTCAAGAAAAATAATTGAGCATAAATTGAAAGCGTACCTTATGGGTTTATTTATAGACTATAGATCTCCTAAGTTGAGTAGAATTATTAACTATGAAAATAGGGATTTGAAAATATCCAAAGATAATTGTTGCCATATTAAACTTTGTTTCCTTATTCTAAAGTTGGTAGTCTATGATAGGCGGTGATAAGTTCTAAACCCATTACCTATAGACCCTCCGTGTTTGACAGATTTGCATAGAATAACCGTATGATGTCCTATATCCTGAAAAGCTTATTATAAGCATGTGTCACGCCCAGAACACAATCATCAAATTATGGTATATTAGTATAATTTAATTTATACAATGACCTTAAAAAGTTTACTTTTAACAATAAGCTAAAATAAATGTAAGAAATTGATACTAGAATCCCTAGACTTTTATTGGTGTTTTTATTAGAATGCTACTCACTCAAATGCGCACCGAGTCCATTTGAATGCCTCCTTATCTAAAGGCGTTTTTGTTCGAACGAATGCGACTTCGTTCAATTCAAATGGTGATGTTTTTTATATAAATTTTTCCAGATAACGAAGCAATATTGGGAGGTCTCTTTAGTAGATTTCGATTTACTTCTTTTGGTTGTGCTAATTTGCATCTGCATTTGTTGGGAATCTACATTCGCATATGGTTTCTTTGGAAAGAGAGAAAGATAGGGAGAGAAATTATTATATTATTTACTTTAATTATGTATAATTTTGATTAATTAAAATTATATTTTCTTTACTCACAATTTTAGATTGGACTTTATCTCTATAATTATTGTAATTTACAGGTTTTGAGGGATTCATATGAGTTTGTAAAGCAGTTATTATAAAATACACATTCCGTTGACAGAAACAAAAAATTTTGTTTTCTTTGAATTCTTTTTCAAAATTTTCTAATTACAAAAAAAAAAAAATTCTTTAGAAATCTTTAAAATTTCTTAATTAGAAACTATAGTAATTATGGTTTCATTTCTTTACAAAATCTCTTATGTTATGTTTGGTTTAGATTATTTTTGTTGATTACATATGAAAATTTGATTAAATTGATTTTATTTTGATTAATCAAGTAAAATGGTTATTTTATAATTGAATATATAAAAAATTGATTAAGTCATAATGAATTCTCATGCTAATTGTTTTTTAAATAACTTCATACTTATAAATAAAAATTCAAAAAATAAACTATTTTCTTATATTAGTAACCAAACATTATCTTTTATCAAAATTTAAATATTAATCAATTATATAATAATTATTTATCTAATAATCAAAAGTAGTTTAAAAAAATCTAAACCAAACATAATCTTAATAAAAAAAATATCTTTTTTAAAATTAGAATCCAATTAAATAGAGATTGTCAAGGTGAATTCATTGCAAGATCTTCCTTCGTTTGTCAGTTTTATTGGATGTTGATCGTGCGGAATCAATGGCAACCTTGCATGCAATTCAATTTGCTATTGATATTGGGATATAGAAAGTTTTATTAGAATGCGATTCTCTGAGTACTTTACGTGATATTCATTCTCCTAACGATGATTTCTCTCGGGTTGGTATTAGGGGTATCAATTCGTGTAATTATGTTGTATTTGAGTCGTGTCAAGGTATACATATTTGAAAATATGTATGAATCCTAACCCGACACTATTAACTAATCGTGTCAAGTTTCAAAACTCAAACTTAATCAATTTATTAAACAGGTTACACGCGTCGACACACTTAACCCGTTTATTTTAATTTTTTTATTTTCTAAATAAAAAATTTTACCTATCTTTTAATATGTATAGATAATTTTCAAGTTTAGTAACTTCGAATATGAGCTAAATCAAAGTAGAAACCTCTTTTATAAATAAAAAATCTCAAAACCTTGATAAATATTTGATGTAAGACGAATTACCTTAACTCATAATATATTTTATAATTAAACGTGTTAAGTCCTGTTAAACGGGTTGATACTAGTAAAACTCAAACACGACCTGTTTATTAATCGTGTTATACATGTCAACCCGTTTATAACTCAAATTCATTTATGCTAAACCCAAACCCATTAACTTCGTGTCGTGTTCGAGTCGTGTTGTTGTGTTGTGTTAAAAAATTGACACCCCTAGTTGGTATGATATATGAGGATGTGGAAGTGTTATCTGGTAATCTCATTTCTTTCTAATGTTCTTTTTATAAGAGAATTTCTTAATTTTTTTTTTTACTCTAGGTTTATGATTTAGACTTGCAACTGATTAGGAGCTAGGAGACTTAGGTGGATTACCTGAAAGAAGGGCTGTGAATGAATCAAATTTTAACTTGAATTTAAATCATTTATTTGGATATTTACAAAAAAAAAAAAAGTGACCTGATAATTTGATCCGATTATATATAATATGTATATTGATTTTTTTCATATATTATGTTACAAACTCACTTGTCAAAAAATATTATATTAAAAAATTTATATTTTAAATTTATAAAATAGAATAAATTTTAAATTTTATAAGTTTTATTAAATAAAGTTGAATTTTATGTATTTCAAAGTTTACATAGTATACGTGTATCGTAATATAATATTTTATAAGATGTAAAATGTAATATAATTTATCTTGAATCGGATCTAATTTAATAATTAACAAATTTGAATATTGATTTCGGTGAATATTTGAATCCAATCTGATTCAATAATTTTTTAAATAAATAGAATTTGAATCATCTCTCATCTAATCCAAATTATATATTTACGTGAAAGATTCCATTCAGATTCTTTTAGTGTTATCGATCTGAATTTTGTAAGTGATTTGACTTTGGTCTCAGATCTACGTTTCGATTTTGGTCAAGCTATATTAACCAGTCGGGCCTTGGATGGTCCAAAGAACATTTCATTTCAGTAGTGTAAAAATATGTGAATCCAATGGGCCATGGCCTGGGTGAAACTTGAACATTTGGGCCGCTCTGATGGAAAACTATAAAAATCCTGTTCGGGCAGGCCTAGATGAATCCAGAATCATTTGAAAAGTATCAAGGCCCTGGCCCATTGAACATATTCACCTGAACCTAGACTAGGTCCGCTTATTTTAATTGGCTTGGGCCAGCCGAATAAGCAACAATTCATACCTGATCAATGGATGGCCTTAACCTTTGAAACCCTTTACCAAAACTATACAAATTGTGATACAGGTAGCACATTGAAATCCAAGAATCTACTGAAACAACGTTGAAGAATTCTTTTAAAGTAATATAGTATCTGTGTTTTTTTTCAGAAAAAAGAAAAGATTGATATTCTTGCTAGGCCCGTCAAGGTTGCTCCATACCAGGCCAACCTAAACTTGAATTCAATATTGGGCCCATATGCAAGCCTGGATGAGCTATTGGGCACCAAGTGTAGAGTAATTTTATATTGTCTAAGAGCAACTCCAATCACACATCCTAAATCTCCTGCCTATTTTATCAAAAATACTCTAAAATTATATTAGGGAGTCGCTTTCAAAAGTGTTACTCCAATCATACTCCCTATTTTATTTAGCTATGAATATTTTATTAATTTTTAAAATTTAAAATATCACAATTTGAATTTAATCCAACGACTATATTTTTAACAGCTAATTTTCAACAATTATTTTTTGACGGCTATTTTTGAATGATTAGTTTTTAATGGCCACTTGATGCCACATCTATAAATAAAATCAATTCTTCTATTTTATGCGCCAATCTTAATTCCTTTTTTTTCAACTATATAATATTACTCATGACTTGTAATCATTTACTTAATATGTTTCTCAACAATAATAACTCTGATGATGAATTTCAATTATTTACAATAGTGGCCAGAATACAAATTTTAATGTATAATACTTAATACAAATTTTACAATTTAATAAATCATAATTAATCTATAACTCATGCAAATTACATTAAATAAAAATTTAAATTAATTAATTTAACTCACACTTCCCACATTTAATAAAATGAACACTTTAATTCATTTACCCACACACATCACAGATTATTGTTCCAATAAAACATAAAACACATTCCAAATATAATATATATATATATATATATATATATATATAAAACAAGTATAACCTCACGTTTAATGTGAACAGTCTTCTAAAATTCCAATAGGCACAATTAATAAAACTTACGCTCCTCCATAATTAATCACTCGGATGCGTATTGGAAACAACATGCTTTTTTCGAGAGAGAGAGAGAGAGAGAGAAGGGGAAAGCGGTTGGGCTGTCTTCAACACAGACGAAAGATGAAGGGGTTCTGCTGATTTTCGAAGAGAAAGGAGTTCGGCTGTCTTCAACACAGAGGGGAGATGAAGGGTTTCTGTTGATTTTCGATACACATATACAGATATACACACACATATAGATATTGATCTACACATTAATATCTTGTTTGGGAATAATAATGGAGAAAAATGAAAAGAAATGATTTTATATTATTTTATTATTATCTTTTAGGACAGAGATATTATTTTTATTTTAACTTTTATAATTTTAAGGGTAATATTTGTATTATTAAAAATTCATTAAATCTTTCTTTCCTTTCGCTCGGTTTACACCCACTTTTGGAGGGATAACAAAATTAATAAAATAATGGTTAAGCTCTCCCTTCCTCTCTCTCCCTTTCCTTCCTAATTTTTAAAACAAACATGATATAAGCTCTCCTTCCTTATCCTTCCCTTCCCTTTCTTTCCAATTCCTTCCATCCAAACATAGTGTAAGGAAAGAATAGCTGAAATTCTTACCAAATTTGATGATCTGAAAACTCTAGAAGAAGTCGATTATTACTCAAATCGAATCATATCGATTTAAGTGATGGGCAACTAAATAAATAGTTGTGACATCATTTCATAACATTTTTAATCCAAATCTTAAAATATAGAATTACTCATCTTCAACATAACCCACCTCAAAAATTTTACCTTTTGATTGAATTTGAGAGAGTTAGGCACTTCCACGATATGCCTCAATGAGGATGATCCTTAAGACCCTACAAATTTTTTGTATTTTGAGACTCCTCCACACTTGCATTTCAAAACCTATAGGACTGGTGTCAACATCAGTCCAAAAGCCAAGCTCAATATGGGTTTGGGAGTCCTAACACAAAGCTAAACAGAAGTTTTGGTGAAACTTGAGTTATGTACAATTTTGTATTCCATAGGCTGTAGTATATACTTTATTGGCATCACCTAGGTTCTGCCAAACTCCGTCTGGACCTCAACTTGGGTCTAGAACATCTATAAGGCCCAGCCCAAACTAGGTAAAGACTTTTAACAATTATACTGACTTTTTTAAAAAATTTTAAAATTACACTAATGTTTCATACTTTCACTGACAAATTACAAACACTTTTATGTAGTCAACTATTTTTTCAAAATGATAAAATTGTCTCTTTCATTTTTTTATTTTTTTTACTTTGTATTTTTTCAATTTTATCCAATTTTTTTTTAACTTTTTTTAAAGAATCTTATATTATTGTATATAAAATAAATTTAAATTAAATAAATTATTTTCATTTTATATAACAATAAATTTAATGTTTTAATCAATATTTATTTAAAAAAAAATTAATCAAAATTGAAAACATGTATTAAAGAAAAACAAGCGGTAGTTTTGTCATTTTAAAGTTTGATAGATAAAATATGAGATATCACTGTACGTAATTTTAAAAACTTGATGAGAGATCTGTGTAATTTTTAAAAATTTAAAAAAAAATCAGTATAATTTAACTTTATTATTTTGGGTAGGTCAAATTTTTTTTTAAAGTAATATTAATTAAATAATGTTACATTTTTTAAATTTATATTTAAAATAAAATAACATTGCATTATTGTACCACATCAATGATGCACTACGTTGGTAAATTTGCAGAGTGACAGCCACACGGTCGTCCAATGGTTTGCCCAAAAAAAAAAAAAAATTACTAAAAGTTTGTTATTATTACGTCGGTAAATTTGGAGAGGGACAGCCCCACGGCCGTCCAATGGTTTGCCAAAAAAAAAAAATTTACTAAAAGTTTATTATTATTACGTCGGTAAATTTGGAGAGTGACAGCCACACGGCCGTCCAATCGTTTGCCAAAAAAAAAATTACTAAAAGTTTATTATTATTTAAAAATTATCTTCTCTAAATTTTTAAGATCTCTATAATAATAAAATGCTGATGTAAGATTTGAGAAATATAGAATTATTGATGTTGATTATTGTCATGTCAATTCAATAACTTAATAGTATTTTCTTTTCTTTTTTTTTCTTGGAGAAACCAACATCATTTCATAGTGAATTATTAAAAATTTCATTAATCATTAATATTCCTTTTTAAACAAAAAAAAAAAAAAAAAGTCATTATAGTATTAATTAGAATAAATTATATTAGTCTCTTTTAAAATTTCTGACAATTATAAAAAAAATTTATAAAACTTTTGAAATAATACTAACCTCTTATATTTTTATTGACAAATTATAAATACCTCATTTCTAATATTTTATTTTTAAAAAAAATATATTGTGAGATGGGTGTCTAATATCTTTCCATTTCTTAACTCCCAAATCCATAATTTTTATTCTTTGGTTATATGTAGATTAATTCCTTATATTTTTTTAACTCATGTCAAGAAGTTTAGATTATGACTAGGATTCAAAGTAATGTAATATTTCATTTCAAGTCCTTTTACAATGCATTTTTTTTCATGACTATAACGAATTTGTTTATTTAAGTGCTTAAAACAAGTTAGTGACTTCTCTCATTCTTTTGCATTCTTAGGATGTTCCTCCCCCCCTTTTAAAGAAGTGGACAACTGATCCAAATACCATAACATGTTCTTTTTTTTTTTCGACAATGGCGCTCACAAGATGATTAAACAAATTTAATATTTGTTGTGTACAAATATTAATAAAAATGATGACTAGTAGTGCATTTTAAATATTTTGTGATAGTTCGTGGTGCATTTGAAATATGTTGTAATAGTCCGTAGTTGTTATCAACAGTGATGATAATGTGCCACAGATTCTATATCAGCTAAATGTGTCAGTATTTGTGTTTGTGTGTGTACATACAAGGGTGGGACTATCAGTGGACTAGGTTGGTTCTAACTCACTCCAAATTTTAGAAAATACTTTTTATACATGTAAAAGTCTGATATTTTTTAAATTAGTTCACCTTAAAATTTTACTCCAATATAAGTTTTATTCATTATTTTTCTAATTTATCATTCAGAATTTTAGACTACACTTAAATTTTTTAACCCAACCTAGTTTTTAACCATCATTTCTCTTATTATCATTAAAAAAAATTTGACTCAACCCAAAATCCAAACTAAAATCTTTTTCAGATATTTTCAAGCCCCTCTAATTTTTTCCCTTGTTCACCCTTATTAGGTACATGCATAAACTTTTGTGATATTATCTTTCAATCGGCATGTTTAAGACATGGGGCGTGGTGCCTTGCCAATGGATGAAGATAGTAAATATTGCCTGGCAAAAACATGGCACAAGCTTGATCTTGAAGGTGGGCATTGCGACTCAATATAAGCCACCCAAACAAATACGTATATACCAAATCAAGAGCACTAACGTAAATTGCACATGACAATATATATAAGTGTACATGTATAGATACATACAAATACACACACATAATATATTGCAAAAAGGTTTGTTTTTTAAGTGATTTGATCTCAGCTACGTGGTGCTTGAATTGGATAATATTAAAGGCAAAGCCGGCCCCCACAAAAAGAGCAGTCAACTACCACCTTAAAATATATGGTGCAAGGGACACTATAATGATTTTACCTACTTGAAAAAGAAATTAATAAAATGAGTTTATGGTACACTTTATTTTCTTTCTTGTGGCAATCATTCCTCTGGAGAAATATGGACCGACATGTGCCACGCCCCCACCTTCATCAAGTTTAAGTATAAGGTCTAAATATTTGAAGGTGGTGTGTATCTTTCAGTAGGGACCCCGCTAGCATGACACGTCCCCCTCCATTACTGGTACAACTGTACCTTTCCAAAATATCATAATCTTTATTTTTTTTTCTTGTTTTTTTGGCTGTTGATAAGTTTTTTTTTTTTTTTTTTTTTGAAGGTTGAAAAATTTGTTGCTTATTGTTTAGGAAACACAGCTATTGCCTGTATTTGAAAATGGGTTACTGTTACATTTTTCTGAGTATGGTGAGAGTTAGAAATGTTAGAAAATGCAAATAACACAACCAACCAAATCAATCTTCACGCAGATCATGTGGTGAGTACAATCATTATCAGTAGATATAGCTCAAAAGAAAAAGGTCAATATCCCATTACAATGGGCATCAATGCACCTCCTTGTGATGTCTTTTTCTCCGAAGCTGAAATAGTACTATGGTTGTGTTTCAAAACAATTTAAGTGTTTTGAAAAAATGAAACTTTGTCAATACTGCTGTGCATACATTGATAATGGGATTTGTTGGTTGGGATGGGGTTGGTTTTAGTGAGAAATAGGCATGGATCCTTTGTTTTCTGTTTCTTTTGTATCTCTTAGTCTATTTTTTGTTTTCATTTTCCTTTGTTTTCTTTCTTATCAAGCATGGCCTACATTTGTAATGATAAGCATTCAACTTCATGTTCACATTGGCAAAATCCAATTCCCCTCCCCCTCCCTTTCTCTATCATTAATGATACAAGAGTTTTGCAACTCAGTAATCCCATTTGGGTGCAAGAATAAAATCAAGTGAAAAGAGTACAAATTTTGTATCAAACAAATGAGTGAGAGATTTGAATTCAAAATTTTTCAGAAAATTTTTTTTAATATCATATTAAATCATTATTACAGAATGTACTACCAATAAATATCAAATTAACTTTATCAAAATTAAGAAAAAATCATCAAGTAGGTAAGCCAAATATATGATCACATGGACTCACAGATCCTAATCTAATGTGTCAATTATAAGTAACTAATTAACGATCTTTCGTATCTCGAGGACGGTTTCTAATCATGGATTAATTAGGACTAATCTGGCAAATATGGACCACTAAGATAAGAGCCTCAGCAAGAGACTGAATGCCAGTACATCAATTCATGTAAACAATTAATATGGGAAGAAGCTTGAATGGGGTTGTCAATGGGGCCACACAAAAAGGTTAATGAGATTAGCACTTGGAAGAATGTGCATTCCAAGTTAAATGCAAGAGAGCAGGTCAGTTGAGTCATTAAAATAATAAAAAGAGCATGTGGGTGGGGTAATCTAGATTTTAATCAAACATAATTTCTTCAGTGTGTGTGTATATATATATATATATATATATATATGGCAGGCAATTGCTTCAGGTTAGTAGAAAGGATTACATTGGTGTCCTTATGTATTGGGTTATTAGTTGTTTAATCCTTTTCCCATTTCAAATTTCATTTTAATCCATAAATGCCATTCTTCATATCAACTTATTGAATATTCATTTTGTTACAAATTTATAAGTTTAAGAAAAATTGGACTATATTAAGAATTGCATATTCTAGAGCAATGTTTTACAACCCGGACCAGATCGGCTGGTTCAACCGGTTGAACCGTCAACCGGTTCATAAAACGGTCCGATTTAACCCATAAAACTGTTTATAGTTCAAAACCGTTCTAAAAATACAAAACCGTTAAAACCGGCCAATCAAACCGTCGATCTAGGTGACCCAGACCGTGACTAGTTGAGCTTCAATGTGTAACTTTATAAGCACATTAACCCTTAGTTGTCCACTCAAAAACCAATGTGGGACGTGTAGCATCTTTGAAATTTGCATTTTTTTTCCTAGTAAGTTGAGATTCCTTTCATCAAAACTTCAATTGACTTTTCTACACCATGTATTTGTTATATATTATTTAAAAGTATTTTCATGTTTTATATAATATTAATATTAATAATAAATCTATTTAAAAGGTATGTCTACTATACTTTTTTCATTTTTTTTCTTGAAGTTTTACATATTAAGAAAATTCATATTTTGTAAATTTTTTTAATATAATTTTTAGTAATTTTTGTATAATTTTTTAATTTTAAAATATCAATAATATGTATTATTAAATTTATTAATTACATAATTATGACATCACTGTTTGATTCCGGTTGACCAGACGGTTGAACCGATAACCCGTAACCCGGACATTTTTTCGGTTCGATGAACAGGCTGGGTCTGAAAACATTGTTCTAGAGAAACCTCCAACAGAGGTCCCAACTAAGCTAATTGTTGACAATTTTAGTAGAATTAGAATCGCAAAATTAATGGAGACAAACTGAACTCTATCCAAAATTGCATAAATTACAATAAGTTCATTCTTAGGTTTCAAGTGAAAAAGTAATATATTCGTTTGGTAACATTTTTTTAAAGTATATTTAATAAGTAAAAATATAATTTTTAAAAAATAAAAAATAAAAATGCATTTGACAATCATTTCTAAAAGGTAAAATGAATCAAACACTACTAATTTTTTTACTTAAAAAGCGTTAATGTAATAAAAGAAGCAAACTAGATAATAAACTCCAATCAATTTACTGCTATAGTGTTGTGCAACCAAAGAGTGAAACGAAATAATGAAGTGAAAAATGAACAATCACAACAAGAATAAAATAAAACTAAATATACGTTGTTCGGCAAATAACTTACATTCACGAGCAAAGTACAACAAAAGATCTACTATAAAATATGAAGAATACAAAATGGGGTGTTAAAACCCTCACACAAATGTCTAAGAACATTTGTTGTTGCTCTCTCTTTCCTTCCCTCGAAAAAAATACATTATATAGTGTTCACAAACCATAAAACACAATAGATATGAAAAGTTGCGAAATTGAGCCCTGAGTGCCAATCGACGCATAGTGGAAGGGGTTTCTGGCACCCGAGTATCAATGGTCTATTTTTCAACTTCTTCTAAAAGATCTGAAACTTCTTGTACCAATCAGCCAACAGAAATGGAAGTTTTCTTGGTCCAAGTATTGATTGGTAGACCTCCGAAAAATGCCTAAAATGGTTTGGCTACGAATCAGCTCAAAAATGCAAGATAGAAATAAAAAATCTCTACCTTGGCTTGTATTTCGTCAAGCCACAAGCAAACCAAACCTCTTATGTTGTCTTTTTCACAAAATCCCTAAGGATCAAATCAAATAGTGCGACCACCAATCAAATCCAAAGAATGTTTGAACTTGAGTAGCAAAATAGGCTTAGTTAACATATTTGTTGGATTCTCTACTATGGAAACCTTTTTTGTTGTAATGTCACCTTGAGACATAACATCTCGAAGAAAATGGTATCTAACATCTATGTGTTTGGTCTTCTCATGATACATTTGATTTTTGGCCAAGCCAAATGCGTTACGCTCTACTTATCAAAAAACACAACAGTAGCATCCTACTGCAAACCTAAGTTACTGACTAAACCCCTCAAAACCAAATTACTGCATTCACTACTTCTGCTATAGCCATGTACTCTGCTTCTATTATTGATGAATCAACTGTAGACTATAAAGTATCTTTTCAACTAATCGTATAACCAGCAAGTGTGAAGATATAACATGTTAGAGAACTCTTCTTATCTAGATCACCAACATAATCTAAATCAACATAATCTATATTCTAAAGAAACCTCCAACAGAGGTCCCAACTAAGCTAACTGTTGACAATTTTAGTAGAATTAGAATTGCAAAATTAATGGAGACAAACTGAACTCTATCTAAAATTGCATAAATTACAATAAGTTCATTCTTGGGTTTCAAGGGAAAAAGTAATATATTCGTTTGGTAACTTTTTTTAAAATATATTTAATAAGTAAAAATATAATTTTTTAAAAAATAAAAAATAAAAATGCATTTGACAATCATTTCTAAAAGGTAAAATGAATCAAACACTACTAATTTTTTTTACTTAAAAAGCGTTAATGTAATAAAAGAAGCAAACTAGATAATAAACTCCAATCAATTCACTACTTTAGTATTGTGTAACCAAAGCGTGAAATGAAATAATGAAGTGAAAAATAAACAATCACAACAAGAATGAAAGACTACTAAATATACATGGTTCGGCAAATAACCTACATTCACGAGCGAAGCACAGGAAAAGATCTACTATCAAATATGAAGAATACCAAATGAGGTGTTAAAACCCTCACACAAATGTCTAAGAACATTTGTTGTTGCTCTCTCTTTCCTTCCCTTGAAAAAAATATATTATATAATGTTCACAAACCATAAGACATGAAAGATACGAAAAGTCGTGAAATTGAGCCCTGAGTGCCAATCGGTACATAGTGAAAGGGGTTTCTAGCACCCGAGTGTTGATGGTCTATTTTTCAACTTTTTTCAAAAGATCTTAAACTTCTTGTACCAATCGACCAACAGAAAGGGGAGTTTTCTAGGTCCAAGTACTGATTGGTAGATCTCCAAAAAAATGCCTAAAACGATTTGGGTATGAATCAGCTCAAAAATGCAAGACACAAATAAAAAATCTCTATCTTGGCTTGTATTCCATCAAGCCACGAGCAAACCAAACCTCTTATGTTGTCTTCTCTACAAAATTTCTAAGGATCAAATCAAATAATGCGACCACCAATCAAGTCCAAAGAGTGTTTGAACTTGAGTAGCAGAATAGGCTTAGTTAACATATTTGTCGGATTCTCTACTATGGAAACCTTTTTTATTGTAATATCACCTTGAGACATAACATCTCGAAAAAAATGATATCTAACATCTATGTGTTAGTCTTGTACTCTAGTTCTATTATTGATGAATCAACTATAGACTATAAACTATCTTTCCAACTAATCGTATAACTAGCAAGTGTGAAGACATAACCTGTTAGAGATCTTCTCTTATCCAGACACCAACATAATCTAAATCAACATAACCAATAATGTCACAACCCAAAACCCACCCTATACGGATTAGGGATCCGTGACCCGGGTCTACGGCCCGTGGGCCATTTCCCGTCAAAAGGATCTGAAATGCTAAATAAGGTTTTTAATAAAATATTTTATAGTCAACAGTAAATCTAGTAGCATAGTCAAATCATCACTTAATACATGCCAAAAGAACATAAGTGTTTATAAGTACAGATCCTAAAAAACACAGACTGACAGGATCGTGGTGTCATGGGAGATATTAAGACCTTCCAGTAATTAATTTTATACAATAACTCGCCAAAAGGAGCTACCAGAAACTAGTAGCGTCTACACCTCTAGAGCGCTTGAGGGTTCCCCAACTTCTTGTTGTCCTGAAAAATGTAAGGGAAAATGTGAGCTAACAAAGCCCAATAAGTAATTTCCCAACTTTAACATGGGTTAGGGTTAGTTCACAAGGATAATGAGGAAAAAGATAACAGATAGCCAATAGCCAAACAAGCAATAGTAAATACATAGCCAGTTACCAAGATGCGCAACAATAATGACCCGAGGGTCCAAAAGAGGCATATCCCATAATATAAAACAAGAGGCAATAAAAAGGTCAATCAAATTTGGGATCTAGCCTATCATGATGAATTGCTGCCACAACAAAATGTTAGCCAATCAAATATCTCATGCTTGCAAGAATATGATCATTCACAAGGCATAAAATATGATCATTCAACAAATACCAACAATAAATCATCATCGAGTTCTAATAACCCAGAAATGCGTGAATCACCCGGGGCCTGGCATACCCCACTGGAACGCACATTGAGATTTGCCTCTTTATCCCGGGCTTATTGAATAGTGCTAGAGCTCTTATTATCTCAGGTCCCGACGGACATACAAGACCCCCAAAGGGTCTTTCCCCCACGTAATCTGTGAATAGATGGACCATTGTAACTAAGCACAACCCCGAGTACATACCAAATATCATAATTAATAAAATTTCACACAGGATGTACAACCGTACAAAATAATTGATATCATAATCAACAAGTCATGAAGTGTGTGGAATAACAAGATTTCTATCAACAGGATATATCTCAAAACTAGGTCATGGTATGATAGTGCAATGATGTTCAAATATCAATGATCAATTTCACAATGATGTAAGCAAGCAAGTCAAATCCAAAGATCAGACATAACCGATAACCACAAGTCGATTGGCTTAAATCAAGTACGTTAGGTAGTGATAGAATACAAATTTGGCAGCATTTGAAGATAAGCGTGACTGGCTGGGAATAACCCATATTAAAGCATCGGAATTACTTACCTCAAAAATTATTTTCGACAGTTCTACTAATTTAAATCTCCTTCTCTTTCCCCTTGGAGATTCCAATAAATCAGAAATTTAATTTTATTAACCTATCTCAATTATTTAAGGTCGATGTTAATATTTGTGATTTAATTTAACCCTCTCGTTATTATTTAATTATACTCTTAAGGTTGCTAAATTTATTACATCGGCCTTCAAAGCATTTTATTTAGGTAAACGGACTTCACCGTTGAGTCGGGAACGTCCAAGAAAATAAATCTAAGCCTTTGCGGCTTTTTATTTGGCTTCGGGTACCCCTAAGGGCAATTTGGTAATTTCATGGTCTATGTGACTTAATTTTTTGAAACTCCGATTGACGAAATTGACCTCACCATTGAATCCAGAATGTCCGACATAGTCAAAATGCACTATTTATTTAATTAATTTGGACCTCGGGGCATTTACCTATTTTTAAATAATTTAAACCAATTAATTATATCAGTATATTATATATATATATATATGAGGCGTAGGTTCTTACGGGCGCACATTGGTGGCACAGTGGTTGAACCACTGCCACCTCCCCTCCTCGTCTTGGGTTCGATTCGGCAGAAAACCTGCTGTCCCATTTTTTTTTCAAAGCATTCCTAGCCCAAACGGTGGACAAAGGGCTTATCCGAGGTTTGGTTATCCTCGTTCCAATCAAGGGCATTAAGTTCAAGGCTTATACTTGTAACCAAACAACCGATATTCATTTAAAATCAGTGACCAAAACGCTGTTGTTTCATTAATGTGGTGACTTGCCCACAGTTCAACACGTGTTTGAGTCGACACGATGGCTGGTTATCTCGTTTAGGCTCGACCGAGTCAACTCACGAGTTGACTCAACGGGGTCTTCTTCTTCCCCACGCTGAGCTACTGTAGCCCTAATCCCTGATTTTTTTCTTTTTCAATTTTATGAAGTTTGGGGTTGAATTAGCCTCTGTTTTTGGGTGGTATGGAATTCTGAATGTCTAGGCAACACTTTGGCATTAGTTTCAAGTCTCAAATCAAGCCATAGAAGCTATGCTGAGTGGGATAGTTGCGACCTACAACTGGCTGATAAATGTCCATTTCATCACCATTTTGAGTGTGGTTTGGCTTATTGTGACCGTTATGACAAGGAGATTTGATCCTCATTCCAAAAACAGAGAATAGGGGTTTATTTTAGAAGTTGGGTTCTAAACCTGTAACCTGCAAGTCAATTTTTAGTGGTCTTAACTTGAGTGTTTGGGTCGTAACTTGGTATTTTTGGAACGCTTGTGGGCTCTACTCGAGGTTCCAATAAGCCAAATTACATTTGGCTGTGGTCGGTTGAGACCTGCTCCAATAGTGGTTCATTAATGGTGGTTTCTCATGGTTCAGTGTTCTTCAAGCTCTATTGGCCTTCTAAATCTAATCCCGATATTTTCTAGTATCAAGATAATTTCATGCATGCATTTTAGTTCTTAAATAAAACACAAAATTTCAAAAAGGAAATTATCCAGTTTAGAGTGTCGTATACCTTCTGGATAGTGGGCTTCTGTCCAATCGTGGCTCAACTTGGTCCTCTCAAACTCCCTCAAGTCAGCTCAGTCTCCTCCCTCCTTGTGTACCTATGAGTGGACACCCACATACATGCACACACACACTTGTACAAACACACAATGTTTCTCTCTCTCTCTTAGTGTCACTTCCTCTCTATCACTCACGCACTGTCTGCATGCACAACACATACACTTAGTGTATTCTCATAATCTCTCTCTATCTCACACTCTCCCTTCCAGCCGAAACCCACTAATATAGACCTAACACCATTATCACACACGCAGGGGTCTGCACAGCACTCATTCTATGGGCAACTCATTCATTATCTTGGCTGGTCACACGCAACCCTCCCCATTTCAGCCCCACTGTTCCAGCCACCCTACTGTATTTAGCAGCTTATGCATGAGTGCATCTAAGGTTAGGTCAACTGATCATCTGCAGCAACCATCATGGACCTTGTATATATATAATTGCATCTATAGTCATGTCGGTTTGCTTCCTGCAGCCACCCAATAGTCATCATACTGTGTGTGTATATATATATACATATATACATAAAAAGGATACTCTAGAACAAATAATTAAAATAAAACAATTATTAAAAATTATATATATATGTGTGTGTGTATATATATATATATTCATGTGTGACATATAATATAAAATTGGTTGGTAGCCCAATGGTTTTATATTTATTTATTTATTTATTTTTATTATTACCTATTTTTTGTAGTATCAAAATTTAGTTAGGACGATTAAATCGACACATTAATTTTTGAAAAATACATCCTTACATTAATTAATTGATAAAATAAATTCGGGGTATTACAAATAACGCTAGAACAAAAGCCACAACCTCTATAAAAAAAAATTAAGCCAATATTTGACGTCCTTCTCAAATACCGAAGTATCCATTTCACTGCCTACTTATGAACCTTGCCAGGATTAGCCATATATCAACTGACAACACTAACTGCTTGTGAAATGTCCGGACGTGTGCAAACCATAACATATATAATACTACCAATTTTACTAGAATAAAGACCACTCAACATATATTGTTCATCTTACTAACTTTACGGAGACAATGCTGCTGAAAGCCTAAAATTAAAGGCAAGTGGGGTACTCACTAGTTTGAAACTATGCATAGCAAAATACTCAAGTACCTTCTATATGTACTTTTGTTGTGATAAGTACAACTTTCTAACTTTCCTGTCCCTGTGAATCTCCATACCTAAAATCTTCTTTGCAACACCCAACTCTTTCATTTAAAACTCATTACTCAGTTGGGACCTCAAACTATCAGTCTTTGACATGCTTTTGGCAGCTAATATCATATCATCTATATAGAGTAACAAATAAACAAAAATACAATTTGACAATTTTTTGTGATACATGCAATTGTCAAAATTACTCATTGTGTAACCATTTCCCACCATAAAGGTGTCAAAATGCTTGTACTACTATCGTGGAGACTGTTTCAAACCATACAATAAATTTTTCAACCTTTAAACATGATCTTTTTTACCTTGCATAACAAAATTCTCTGGTTGTTTTATGTAAATAGTCTCATCAAGCTCGCCTTATAAAAACACTATCTTGACATCAAGTTGATCAAGCTCTAAGTCAAACAAATCAAACAACATGCAAATAGAGCTATGCTTCATAACAGGTGAGAAAAATTCATTAAAGTCCACACCTTCTCTCTAATTGTAGCCCTTTGCAACCAAGCGTGCCTTGTATTTAGCATCTTCAACTCCTACGATGCTTTCCTTTTTTCTTAAAGACCCATTTGTATGTAACCAACAGTCTTTAAGCCTTTAGGTAATTTCACCAAATCCCATGTCTAGTTCTTGTGAAGAGATTCAACCTCTTCATTCATGGCCAAAATCTACTATGCAAACTCATTACTTGTGACAAATTTTGAATAAGTAGATGGCTTTTGAATTGAAATATCCTCTATCATGGTAAGTGCATACACAACCAAACTTACATACCCAAATCTCTAAGTGGCGTAATTTGTCTCCTTTCTTTACCAGTAATAATGCTATATTGTTGTTCTTCTTCTACACGAGATTCTGAGGGAGAACTCTATGAAGAAATAATGGAATGAAGTTGAATGCCCTCTTGTACTCTTTGTGAAGCTCCAACTTTTACCTCCACCTCTTTGCTATAACTTTTTTAATTTTCTAAAACATCATTAAACTCCTTTTTCAAGTGAAACACAGTAGATTCATCAAAAGTAATATTCCTACTGATAACTAACTTGGCTGATTTAGAATCAGTATACCACAATCTGTATCATTTAACCCCTTATACATATATAATGATTACACACTTCTTGGGCCTAAGCTCAAGATTACCGTCATTCACATGATAATAAATAGGACAACTAAAAACTTTCATATTTGAATAATCAACAAAAGTACCAAACCATACCTTATCAGGAGTTTTAGTTTTAATAGAAGTATTAGGATAGTGGTTCACCAAATAGCAAGCTGTATTGACAGCCTCAGTCTAAAATTCTTTAGACAACCCGGCATTTGAGAGCATGAAACGAGCTCTCACCATAAGAGTCATATTCATCCATTCCGCAACTCTATTTTGCTAGGAAGTGCCATGAAATGTGCAATGTCTAGCAATTCCAAAAACTGAATACCACTTCTTTTGAAAAAAAAAAAAAAAGGGAAAAAGAATTGTTTAGTGGGTATAAGAAGACATGAGGGATGGGTCTTAATTAATCACAATTAAACCAGAAAATGGAGAGATCATGACTAGTTACAGCTTGGAAAATTTTTGTCACTTGGAAACAAAACTTTTGCTTTCTTGTAGTAAAAAATGAAAGAAACTAAATAGGGATTGCAATATAGAAGCCAGAACTATAAATATAGCAATATCCCATTTTGAAATTAATGTTGTTATGGTATAAAAAAAAAATGGGAGTACAGCACGCGCGCACACACACACACACACACAAAGTGGACCTTTTTCGCTTTTAATGAGAAGGGATCAAAGAGGATTTTGTGGAGATATGCTCCTCACAACTAATTTGGAAGCAAATGTTGCCTAGATGGCAAAACTTGTGTCAAGCTTCCCTAATATATATTAACACAAGAGTATAAAGCTAGCTTATGTGCAGAGAGACCAAACAATCCTAGTGCTAAAAATCCTCTCTCTTTTTCTTCCTCAAAATATTCACCACCTAAGGCAGTGATCTGCAAAAAAAGCATATGTAACAACTTTAGTCCTATTGCTTTACCCAGAAAAGTGATCAAAATATATATGGTGTCAAACATGACCATCTCAAAACACAGACATGATTTAGTTATATATGTCTTCATTGTAATGAAACATGAGAAGATTAAATCTGACTGATAAAGACTAATATGAGCATCTTCAACCCACAATTTTTAAATTGATCTTCAAATTTAAAGATGATGAGTCTCATATTTTTACTCTAATCATATCAATTTTCAAATCACTATTCATTCTTCAAATTCTACTTTTAATAATATTATTTATGTTCAAAATATAATTATTTAACATATTTTTATTCAAAATCTAGTTATTTATCACTTTTTTTGGTTAAAACTCCATGATATATCCAAGAAATTACAAATTAAAATACATTAGAAAATAAATAAAATTACATTAAAAACTAATATAGTACATTTAAAAATACAAAAATGCATTAAGAAACTAATATAAACATATGATAATTGAGAAAGATAGAATAATTAATTTTAAATTTCAATATAAAAAATTAATTTCAAAAATAAATAAATAATAAATTTTATTTAAATAATATAAAAACAATTAATTATTAATTTTGAATATTATAAAAATAATTAGTGGATGAATAGTAGACCTTCAAATTTAAAAATAAAAAATAAAGATATTGTTAATATCTATAAAATTAAAGAAACTATGAAAATTTGGAGACTAATTTTTTTCATTCCGACATTTAAATTTGAGGATTTGAACATGAGTTGGAGATTCTCTAACACTGTTTGGATTGAAAGATTTGGAAATAAATGAGAGGAAAGGAGAATGACGAAAGAGTTATTTTATACTTGGTTTAAAATTAGGAAAAGAAAGCAAGAAGGATGGAGGAGGAGAGAGGGATCTCTTAACCCCTATTTTATTCAATTTGTTTCTCCTCTCAAAAGTGGACGGAAACATAAGAAAGGGAGAGACCTTTTAATAAATATTTTATAATATTAATTCTAACTTTAAAATAAAAGAAAGTAAAAAATAAACACATCTATTTCAAGACGTAATAGTAAAAAGATATATAATCATTTTGTTTACTTTCTTGTTTTTTGTTATTCTCAAACAAGATGAGAAAATTACACTCTTATTTTTTTTTTATTTATTATCCAAACATAAAAGGAAAAATTAAACTCTTTTTTTCCTTCCTTCTTGTTATCCTCTCCTATATTTTTCCTTCCTTCTTGTTATCATCTCTTATGTTTTTTTTCCTATTTATCTATCGAAGCATAGTGTAAAAAATACCGGGTGTAAATGACGAAAACAACTGACAAAGAAAAAGTGGAATAAAATTACATATGGTTTGGAGGGATTTTGTTCTAGCACATGAGGGCACTATTGCAACACGACAATAAAGATAAAAATAAAATAAAAAATAAGACTGGTTTTGTTGATTAAATGCAATTTGGATTTTAGATGAAGCAAAGTACACCTTTTGGAATTAAATGAGAGGAGATCAAAATAGGATTGAGCGGAGATTTGCTGCCCATGCAGTTGGGGACCAATTGATGCTTAACATGTTAATAAAAAAATATTCAGATGAATATATATATATATATATATATATATATATATATATCAACAATCCACTAAGCACCAAATATAACTCTCTCTCTCTCTCTCTCTCTGCATAATCACTGCTGATATACTTTTGGTGCTGCTCCACTTTCTAGAGGTTCAGCTATTGTTGTTTGAGGTAAGTTTCCAAATCCTTCCACTTTATGATAATTTGATTTTCTTTAATCCTTCCATTTTTCATCAAAAACAAAAAACTTCCTTCCATTTGACTCAAATATAAGAAGAATGATAAAAAGTTGGGTTTAAAAATGCAGAAGAAAGTAAGCCATGCATTTATGAGCATTTACCTCTCTTTTCCTCTAGAAACCTAACGGAGTAATTCATGAGAAAGATATAAATATATAAAGTGGTAAATTGAAGCAATGAGACTATCATTTTCTTGACATATATATACATGATCTTTAAAATCCTATAGAGTTTGATTTCGTTGAAAAGGTTGTGTCACTAGGATTTCAGTTGCTAAGGTAACCCAACTCCGCTTTAGCATAATATTTTGTAATTTTAGTGATGTAACTGCATCATCATCTTTGAAGATCTCTCTCTCTCTCTGTCTATCAATACGTTTTGTTTATTTTGTCTTGATTGATACTCTCTTTACCTATTAGTTGCTATATATACACATCATTCTTTTTTAAAAATAAAAATTTGATTCAACTAAATTTGATTTGAATCAAATTTTTCACTCTTATATTGTTTTCTACTTATTTTTCAATCCCACCCATATCCTCCACTAATCTAAATCAACAATATTTTTCAAAACATAAAACTCATCCAATAAATTAAGTGGCGTGCATGGTCCTTTTTTTTTTTTTTAACTTTTAACTTAGACAAAATAAATTTATAAAATAAGCTTGAAACTATGTGAAAATGAAAATTTTTATTTCAAAACACGTAATTGAATTACAAATTTATTTCTCTTCCTTCTTCCATTACCTCTGGAGTCAAACAAAAAAATAAAAAAAATAAAATTCACGTCAACGGTTTAAAAAATAAATATTTTACAACATCACTTAAATAGTAACTCGATTCTAAAAGATAAGAACTATCAAGAAGCATACGAAGATATCACTTTTAATAGAATGAAAAGGATAAAGATAATTCCAATCAAAGACTAACGCTAATAATTAGGATATGATGGTGCTCGATAACTTTATTCGGGACAAATCCAAAGTCTCCATTGGAGAATGAATGCACCTTCCACTTGCACAATAATTGGCATTGTTTAAACCCTTTGATCCTGTATATATTAAAACCATTTCTTTGCCAATCACAACTCTGATTAACTAATTTTGATTATATTATATTAAGAATGAAGTCTCAACTATAGAGACCATTTGGTTTGGATATATAATTCCAACTTCATCTCTTTGTCTTGATGTTTTCATTGACCATGAAGCGTGGGAATCCCTAGTTCCCTCCAAGTTTCCTGGCAGCTGGCACTAAGCGTAGCAGTACACCAACCATATATATATATATATATATACACGTGTGTGTATTGGTAAAATGCCTATTAACAATTATTATATTAAAATAATACAACTTAGCTGTGCAGTATAGATAGCACTAATTTATTACATGTGATATTTTCTCTTTCTTGACTTGATTTTTGGTTTTATTTTTTGAAAAAAATTATGTACACTTCTCTTTCATTTTCCTCGTTTTCATTTGATTCTTATAATTTATAAATTATAAAAAATATTCTGTTATGTGTCGAAAATTAATTTGTATGTATTTACTAAATTTAAATTTTTGATACATGAGAGAATACAGTTGTTAGTTACTTATAAAATTTGTTATTTTGATTAAAATATTTGTGGGGGCACGTATTTTTTTGTTGAAAAAAATATTAAAATTTACTATTTTTATTATAGTTCTAAATTTTAATATTAACAAATATAAAATACAAATTCTAATAACAAATAAGATATTTATTAAAATATTTTAAAATTAGTCTTACAACTATAATATAAAATTAGAGTAATATTTTAATATTCATCAAAAGATATTCAAATTATACTTGTATACTTACAACAAGCTGAATCTATCATTCATAAGCTTACCCATACATGCATATCATTTCTTGTGATTATATAGGTACCATGTGAATTAATTTTAATGGAGGCATTGAAATATTACTCATAGAGTGGGTATCAAATTTATGCAGTAGGAGGACAACAAATCATGATTTGACAACGTGATTTATATAGGAATAGACTAATTCATTTGTCCTTTATTCCTTTGTCCTCCATTCTGTTAATTTTGTTTTCACTGTTTTTAGTTTTATTAATTGCTGCACACCACTGAAATGACATTAACTAGGCTCATTTCACGTTCAATTGCGTGTATTATATGTATTAATTACAATTATAATATGTTTTTCATATTAAGATAGGATGTATTTTATTCTAATTTTTTTTTAAGTGGGTTAGTTTTGTAATTTTCATTTTTAGTTCAATAGTCACATTAGGATGTATTTCTCCTCTAACCAGGTTTTAAAATCAATCCGCATGTTGGTGTGTTTGGACACCTTCTTTTATGTTTGGATAGGATATAAAGGAGGCTATGACTGCCTCAAACTTTTAAAAATTAAAAAATTGTTTTTTAAATATTTTCTTAAAAAATTGTCTTAAATTATATATTCATCTTAATTTTCATACAGAATTTTGAAACCATCCGAATTTTTCTTCAAAGTAATATATTTATTATATTTGTAAAATAACTTAATTTTATATAATTTTGTATATTATATCCAAATGAATCCTTAATAAATGAAAAATAATTTCTTTTGACACATAATTATGTTTGAATTATATTTATTTAAACATTTTAATAACTCCAAATATTGAGTGGACCGAGTACCTGTTTTGTTGAGGGTGTAAAAATGTTGTTGGAAAAAAACATTTGAATTTTTAATAAAAATTGTTAAAAAATTATTATGAAATGCCAAAAGATAGAAATGATAGACAAAAAAACAAATAATAAGAGAAAGGCAAAGAAGATAATTGGACAATATTATTTTATTTTTTATCCATGAGAAGCTTGTTTTCTATCACTCAAATGACTAATTTTAAATTAACTTGTTTAATTATTTTCTATAACACAATAAGTTAAAGTCTTAAGCTGATATAAGTGAGACTTAAACCAATCACCCTATATAATGTGTAAAAGTTGGATAACGAGTCAAAAAATAACATAATTTTATATTAAAAAAACACTTTTCATTCATTTTAATCAAAATCGCAAATGTTTTAAAAGTAAAACTATTTAAAAGTTAAAAAAAAAATACTCGCATAAGGACTAACATATAGTAATATTGCCATACTTGAACAGTGACTGTTTTTACTAACAAAAACATTATTATATAATTGTTATTTTAAAAATTTACACAAATCTTTTAATTCTGAATGATGAATAAATTTAACAAATTATTCAACTATTACATAAATAAAGTTTAATTCGAAATTGGATTGAAGAAATAAATTAATTTGTGGTTGAATAATTTTTTTTTAAAATTTTTTTGTCAAAGAAAAAAATACTTAAATTTTATAAATTACAAAATAAGTCTTAACTTATTGATAAAATAAAACGTATTCATATCATTAACAAATTTAATCCATAACTGAAAATAAATATATTATTATACTTCCACTTAATGGGGCTTGAAATCGCGACAACTCTTAGGAGGGATATGAGATGCGACCCTGTGAGACTTTGGGTTCGAGACCATATTAATGTTAGAGAATAAAAGTATCGAAACTCAATGTGGACCCACATATGTTGGGCATCTTGATTTATATCAACGGCGAAGAATAGGTCTCTCACAGCCATCAGAGGGGACCGTGACACTGGCAAAAAAGAAAAAGGCTTAGGAAGGTTCGAAAAAGATGTGGACACCGTTGAGGTCCTTTGTTATCCAACACATCACATTCACAGTCCAGCGACAATGGACCACCTTGTGGACTATCATATCGATCCGTCTTATCATCTCTCCTCTCTCTCTAATCTCTTGATGTTCTCTTCTCTGTACAAACAATCACCCAAAAATCCTTTGTTATCCTCCCTCACGAAACCCTACGATCGTCCGTACTATCATAGTCCTCTAAGCACTTCACCATCTCTATATTCCCCTCCCCCCCCTCTCTCTCTCTCTCTCTACATGTTTCTCTGTGTTAATATATATATATTTATATGCTCGTGTAGGATGCGATGGATTTATGATCAATTGAAGACTGAAGATCTGGACTGTGATATTTGAATTGCAATTCTGATTTCTGATGCTAGTAAATAACCTGAACTGGTGTCACGTGAGTTTCTTCTTTTGGTTCTCTTGACTCGAGTGATATAGTATTCAGATTTCTCATAAGAAGGACAAACTCGTATATATATATATATATATATATACACACACATAAATTTATATATGTGTATGTGTATATCTCTGTCTCCGCGCGACTGTCCGTTTAATTTTCTCTGCAGTTCTGTATGCAAATGAGAAAGGTGCGTAACTGAAAGGTATATATGATTGAAAATGGAGCAGAGACAGAGCACTTTTTGGGGCATATAGAAAGCCGAGGTGTATATGTATATAAATGTTATAAAGACATTTGCATTTCTCACTCCAAAACCAGATACACTTTTCAGAGTTGTACCAGTCCAAACTTGAGGATCCAAACATCTCTCTAGAGTCCAGATTTCTATTCGCTGTTATGTTCTCATCTTTGGATTATTCGCAAACAAGAACCCTAAAAATTCGGAAACTTCTGAAGGTATAGAACAAAAGGAAACGAGATATAGAGAAAGAGAGATTTTTACAGTGAGAGAGAGCTTGGTTTTTAAGCAGCTTTAATGGCTAGGAAAACAACGGGGGGACTCGAAAACCTAGGTGCTGGTGACCGACACCTGTCGGTTTTAAAGCCTCCCTGTACGTTGAACGAGGTATCGCTTTCTCTAGGGAGTCTCTCGAAAACAGCTACGGTTCCTATTGCTACTGCTACACTCACAGCCTTCGTTTTGAGCCCACAGCCTGTATTGTTCGTTTTCTGCTTTTCTTATGTTATTGTAAATCGACATTAATGCTGTCAGAAAGTTGAAAAGAACATTTTTTTAAATTTAATCTATTCTGATTTGGTGGTCTAAAAAAGGTAAATTACATAAATGTATCGTCTATAAGGTCCAAATTTACTAAAAGGCAAGATTTTTTAGCTTTTTAAAATTGAGTTTTCAGTTTGATATAGTGGGATTGCATAATATTATATTATATTATATATATATATTTATTCAATTATATATATGTTGCATGCTTTTATGTATTTGCTTGATTAATGTTTCAAGTTGCTAAATTGGGTATCTAATTTAGTTTGGTTTACAGTTCGAATTACTTTCCTTTAGACGGATTTTTTCAATTAGTTTCTGAAATTTAGACTTATACTTGGATTTTCTCAATTTGGTATTTGGAAATCAGATTTACATTTGAATTTGCTCAACTGGGATTCTAAAAATTGTTTATTGATCAAATTTGCAGAAAAATGGTGGGATTTGAGCAAAGAGGAGAGTTTGCAGAGAATCAAAACAATTTGTAGCATATATAGTAGGTTTCCTCGTTTCTTGTGCAGCGCCGCTCGTGTTTGTCGATCGTGCGCTGCAAAATCTTCAAAATCCACAAATCTCGTGGCCTACCACTACCACCGTTCAGTTGTTAAAGCCTTTAGGGGTGCGAGTGTGACTCCGGGGGTGCGCAGATTAAATGTGTTCATACCCTCTTCACCTTTCCTTCCTCCGCCATTCTCTCTCTCCACACTGCCAAGTGCCAACCCCTCAAAGGTTACTGGCTTCATGCAGAGGACTTTGAAGAGTTTGGGTATCTGATATATATTTATATGTATGTGATTGACCGTGGAAGTAAAGCAGACACCACAATCATAGGAGGGTCGGTGATGATGTTGGATTATGCTGTTGCTTCACATTGATCTCGAGGTACAGTCTTTGAACCTTGAAGCTTTGGTCTCTGTTTCCATCATTTGATTATTCTACAAAGTCCGGGTGTATTGATATCTCAATTTTAGCTTTAGAATATGGGGACAAACTACAAAGTTGCGTTTGTTAGTCTTGTGGGGTTAATTGCTACCAAGTACTTGGCCATGTTTGTATGAATATTTATTTTTTTTGTCGAATTGCATTCTGTGGATTCAATTCAACGGCTTTGCATAGTTAACGAGTGAAACGCGGTCCGTGAATTCAGGCCCTTGGTGGGTATTTAAAAAGTTGTAGTGTTACTTGTGTTAGGCAGAAGAAGTGATAGGAGGTTGGGGTTTCATGTGGAATTTTGGTAGTGAAACTACTACAAGACATGCTGAGCTTTGATGAGGGAGAAGACGTTTTCTTTGATTCTGCGGATTACTTGTCATCTGAAGAGCCTGTTGTTGCGAAAGAAGATTTGGTGTGTGACAATTTAGGGTATGAGATTTGGATGAATGAGCCACTGAGTGTTAAGGAAAGACGGGAAAGTTTTTTACGCGGAATGGGTTTCATCGAATTCACCCCTTTGCGTGACTTTGCCTTTGGTAAGGTATCAGAGATTATGGGATTTGAAAGGATTGTAGAATGCAGTGGAGCTGTCTCTAATTCTTGTGGTGCAGAGGAAGATTTGGTTTGTAATAGCAGGGAATTATATGGTGCCGCCAACCTTATGGTTGATGAATTGGGGCAAGATCAGGTCGACAAACTGAATGTGGTAACTCTTGAAAGAGAAGGGGAGACTGCATGTGTTTCCACTTATGCTCAGCAATTTGGACGGACAGAAGCTCATGGTCATGTTGAAGAATGTAGGAATTTTTCGTTGGATAGAAAGAAATTGTGGAGTTGGTGGAAACACTTGATAAACAAGAGGAAGGGAAATCGCTGTACAAATGTGTCTGAGGTATCAAATCCGATTGCTAAAACACCAAAGGTAAATAGAATGAAGGTACGGCAGAACAAAAAGAGGTGTTTGGAGTTCACTGCTGTCTACATCGGACAAGAAATACATGCTCATGAAGGCTTCATTAGGACAATGAAGTTTAGTTCTGATGGCCAGTACCTAGCAAGTGGTGGGAAAGATGGTGTTGTTCGCATTTGGCGTGTTAGAACAGCAGATGCCTCTGGCAAGAATTTATATTCTGAAGGAAATTTTGGTAGCCCAAAGAAAGAAGCCAATTCTAATTCTGGAAGGAAAAAATCAAGTCATGCCTCCATTGTCATTCCTGACGAGCTTTTTCAGATTGATGAGTCACCACTGCATGAGTTTCATGGCCATACCAGTGATGTCTTGGACTTGGCTTGGTCCAAATCTAATGTGAGTCATTGCAGCATACTCAACAATTTTTTATACTTAATTATGTTCATATCTAATATTGTTCCCATTAAACAGCGGTTCATATGAAGCTAAATTGGATTGTTGATTGCAGTGTCTTCTTTCATCATCCGAGGATAAAACTGTTCGTCTATGGCAAGTAGGTTGTGATGAATGTCTGAGTGTTTTCCAGCACAATGATTATGGTAAGTATAGGAAATTTGTAATTTATATTTTCACGTTTGTAGTTCCTGTTTAAAGTTTGTATTATGTTTTCTTAATAATATGCTCCCCTTGAATCCGATACATGTTGAATATTTCAAAGTTTTAATTTATTATTCTTTTGAATGGTATCAGTGACATGCATTCAGTTCAATCCTGCTGACGAAAATTACTTCATCAGTGGCTCCTTAGACGGAAAAGTTCGAGTTTGGGGACTGTCCAAGAGACGAGTTGTTGATTGGACTGACATCCGAGATGTAGTAACTGCTATATGTTACCAGCCAAATGGGAAAGTATGGTTCAGAATATGTTCTCACCATGGATTTATTGCACTATTTCACTAATATTTTTGTCTTTGGAAGGTCACTCCATGATGATAAATTGATAAATTTTCATATTCTTCTATGGAAGCAGGGTTTCATAGTCAGTTCCATCACTGGCAGTTGCCGCTTCTATGAAGCAACAGGTACATACCTCCCGAGTGTTGGGAGAATCTTGTCAATTTATGCCATATCAACTTGTCTTTTCCTGTTGAAGGCCTGAACTGGGTTTGTTGTTTTTACAGGCAGCAATATCCAATTAAATGCAGAGATACATTTCCAGGGTAGAAAGAAATCCTCTGGCAAGAAAATTACTGGCATTCAGGTTTCACTCTCTCAGGTCCTGCTGCTAAGAATACTATGCTTATGTTAATAATCTCAGTCATGTTAATGTGAAGTCTCATCCCTTCCCCGCAGTTCTCTCTGGAAGACTCTCAAAGAGTTATGATAACGTCAGAAGGTTCCAAGCTTCATATACTTGATGGGATTGATGTTGTCCAAAAATACAAAGGTATAGAATGGTTTAATCTTTAGTTCCTTGAACAAATCATATTGATAATTGCTGCTTTTTGACACAATCATCTACTGTATGCTTTGTAGAGTTTTATCTGCATTTAATAAAAACTTAATTGTGTTGTCATTAAAATGTTATAATGAATTTTAGTTTTATGAGGGAAAAATGTTAAATGATCTTAAGCTGTACTGTACAGATGATGTGTCCCAAGCTTGAAAAATTTCTGACTGATCATTCACTACTACCTATGGTAATTTCTAGCTTCTCTGGCGTGGATTAATAAGAACAGTTGTATACCTGAAACTGTCAATTTCCTGTGTAATTTACTTGGTCATAATACTCCCTAGTCCTTAGCTTGCAATCAAAAATATATATTATCCAATGCACGAGGCTCCTACCATTGCAGAGTCTGGGAAGGGCTAGATGTTGGCAGTCTTACGGAGAGACTGTTTCCGTGACTTGAACCCATGACTTTCAGGTCAAAATGGAGCAACTGTACCGTTGCGCCAAGGCTTGCCCTAGAAAAAACTAAAAATTTAGTTGCCTTACTGAAGCTAAAGAATATATCTAAATTTCTCTTATATTTTTCCTTGCTTTTGTGCACTACTACTCTAATACTTTGCTCATCAGATTGTATAGCTATGGTGGGCTTAATGAGTTGTCTTTCTCCCCTACTTGGCAAAAATCAGTGTTCAATGGGTTTTCCTTTTCATAAAAACTAATAGACAATTCTAAGTTTCCAACAGATTTCTGACTTTATTAATTCCTGCCTGGTATCCCCCTACTGGTTGTCCTAAGATTTGCACTAGAATTAAAAGTTTCTTAGTAACCAGTGGACTTTCTGAAGTATCCCAAGTTTATTTATGCATGAAATAATTGTTAAAATATTGTTTGCGAAGTCGGTTGCCAGATTATCTTGATTTTCTATATATCCATGTGCGAATTTGAATTTGCTTCATGAAAAGGTGTACCCCATTTACTACTATAACTCCTCTGTCATTCACTGTATCTAAACTACTTGAATAAATTATATATGAAGTTACCAGCCTGCACAGCTGTATCCGTAGTTGAAAATTGAAATTGTTAGTATTTACTTTGATGCATAGAGTTCTGCATCTTGGTTATCTAATCTAACACCTTACCATTTTGCCATTTTAATATTATGTAATCTACAAATAAACATGTTTTTTCAAGTCAGATGAACTGTAAGTTTCTAGAGTGATCATGTTTCTGTGCATACTGTCAGTTCAGATGTATTCATAGGTAGTTGTTAGCATTTACCTTTATTCATGTGTTTTCAATCCTTGGACATTTTTAATTATTATATTTGGTATGGTGCTGTCTTCTTAAATATATGATTTATATTGATCATCACAGGCCGTCCAAAGTCAGGAAGTCAGATGTCAGCTTCATTTACTTCAACCGGAAGACACATAATATCGGTCGGTGAGGATTCTCATGTTTATGTCTGGAACTATGACCTCTCCGTTCCACCTTCCAAACAAAAAAAATCTATACGTTCCTGTGAGCATTTTTTCTTCGAAGGTGTGTCAGTTGCAATTCCCTGGTCAGGCATGGGAACAGAACAAAAGGGTTCAAGTTGTGGCAGTCTGCAGTGTTGCTTACAGACACAGGAACACCAAGAGGCTTCTTCATGTATTAAGGATTCAGAGCGTTTTTCCTTGGCTAATTGGTTCTCCATGGATGGCTCGTGTAAGGGGTCTTCAACATGGCCAGAGGAGAAACTTCCCTCCTTGTGGGATGTACCAGTTGCAGAAAATGATCATCAAATTCATAACAGCAGCAGCCACACTTGCCCTGTTTTGTCAGCAACATGGGGTCTTGTCATTGTGACAGCAGGTTTGGATGGAATGATCAGGACATTCCACAATTATGGGTTGCCTGTAAGAATTTAGGAGCTCACATATATCATTCCACACTAGCAGAAAATAAGAGATATGTTTCACTTTAATGAACCCATGCAGCGTGAGCCACCTTCCCATTCATCAACGGTCATCTCGCGCACGAAGAATTGCCAGTGGAAATGGCCAAATGTTGTGGTACTGTGAAGCTCTATTGAGGATGTACATGTTGTGGTAGTTTTTTTTTTTTACTTGTATTTTTTGTGCTATAAATATATATCTCAGCAGAAGGCCAAGTGTTTTGGCCATGCTTTTTGTTCTTCCCTTTTGCCCTATTCAATGGGCTATTAAGCAGCCTAGATCATGGAAGCAGGCCATGCCAATGTATTCAATTTATTTTATTTTTTTGGTCCAATACTAAATTTAATTGACAGCACGATAATTAAAATTCGAAACTTCAGTTAAGAAATTGGCTTAAATATCGGCGGCTGTTATAGGATGACCTGCTGCATTGAGGCAATTTATGTTTGGATTCAATCCTAGTAAATAGTAATGTTTTAATGTTCAAGTTTTCTTCTTTGTTGTTTTAGCTAATTTGGGCACTGTAAACTTGGAGAAACACTAGTCGGCTATTTCTTCATTAATCGAATCAAAACTACAACAGATCAATTCCAACTAAAACAGACTAAAGTTAATTACTTTAAAATTAGGAGTTGCAACGGGCATTGAATAATAATTAGGTGATTTAAATTTCCAAATTTGAATCAGTTTCGATTTTGAATTCGAGAAAAAATCTAAATTAAACTTCAAAGGATTAGCCGGGATGGCAGCGTGAGGTAAGTACTTGTTACACTGATCTCTCAAGTTCAAATTTGACCGAGGATAATAACTTTTTGGGATCACTCTCAAGCTCTCATAAGAACATTGTAAATAAAGACTAATAAAGTAGGTCATATGATTACTATTCATTCTCACCACTAGAGGAGATGTATAGTTATAGTATCATACAAGCATATATATGATAAAAATAATCACAATTGTGTTAAACCGAGCAATGCACATATCAAATCAAAATAAAACTTATATAACAATCAAAGTATGGAAAAAAAATAAAAGCAGGAAACATGAATAAAGGATTAACATCATGATTTATAATGTATGGGAAAACTTGCAATGTTTTCTTTATTTCTTTCAAGTCTAAAGCAAACACACTTTTTTTTTTTTTGGATGAATTACTCACACGCACTGGCAAACTTCTCACAACCACCCACGGCCACTCTTTTTCTTTTTTTTTTTTTTTCCAATTTGGTGTTACTTTTTTATTATTCTACAAGTAAGTTTATTTATCTTTCTTATTCCTCAGAAGTTTTTCCTAAGGGTCAAAATTTAATTAGTATTGTTTTTTTTGGTAAGTTGTTTTATGAACATGTTATCTCTCAATTATTGAATATACTATTTTGGAAAAGCATGATTGATCGTGTTAAGTTCAATTGAATTTCTCATTAGCTTTATATGTTTATTTTAATCACATAATACATTAAAAACACTACTTTTCTATATCACTTCTTACAAATAATTTAAGCTTAGGTAACAAAAATATTCACTCTTTTTTCATACTTTTTTAAATTTGAGTATATTACATTGATTTGATTTCTCCTTCTCCTCCTGAAGTTCATCAATATTACACAAGAATCTCTAAACTTCTGATCAATGCATAAAGAAGGCATCATGACGAACTTTTGCCTCTCTTGTTTGGAATCTTCTACTAACTAGCCTGAAGAAATTTACATCTTATCCTATTCTCATTGCTCATCAACGCATGAACCCCAACCTTAGCTTTTCCTAAGAAACCCCCTCAACGAAAACTTAAATACATAAGTTCCATCCACATCAACAAAAGTTTAAATATATATGAAATTTACAACATGCATCACATCATCTCTACAAAGGAAATTGTTTCTGAGGCAAATAATAGTTGTTGGGCGAATGGCGAATTACCCGTAGTTTCTTTAGTAATATGAAAATTATGCAAAAATTCTCTTTTCTTAGTAATCAAAAAAATACTCCTTTTCTTGTTAGGTCGATAGATAGCTGTCAAGAAATTTCAATTAAGAAGGTTTGATGTCAAATTTGAACTGAATACAAGACATTGGTTAACAAGTTTTAATAAGCATAAACTTACATTTTATATATTCAAGTTGATTCTTCGTTTAAATCATTTTGATTTAAAGTTTCACCCTAAATTTTTAATTAAACATGTTATTATAATACAATAAGAGAGAGAAAATAAGAAAATAAGAAAGATTGAGAAGAGAATGAATCCAAGAGAGCGAAGAAAGCTCGAGAGAAAATCCTCAATATTCTAATATTGCTATTCAATAATTAAAGTCTACCCTTTTTCAAAACATCAATCCCTATATACAAGGAAATCCTAAATAAAAATAACTCCTAAAATAGAAAGTCCTAAATAAAATAAATTAAATACAAAAATTAAAATTTTCTCTAAGATCAAATACAATTGGCCCATGGGATTCTTGTTTCCCATCATTTCTCCCCAACTAAAAATGTTTCGACTCCAGCGAGTTAAGATGACGGTCATGCTGTAAAAGATCAAGAATATTGATAGGTCCCAACTCAGATATCACAAAATAATATAATAACTTGTTTTCTCTTCCGGTGAGAAAGTACCGTACAGTGCATAGATACGAATAATTTTCTTTTGATGCCTCTTTATTGATAACTCCTTGCTGCTTAAATAAGCAAGGCCATGAACACATTATCGAAAGTAAAGAGAACCTACAACAGAAATGCAAACACACGTACAACATAAAGCCTAACTAACGGAATAACCTGCATAAAATAAAACCCACTTCATGAAACGTAAAATGCTCAACTGCCAGTGGCCCAGTCCACCCCATGATGCATGCGTCCAAGCTCACGTCCCTTATTTTGCATGCATGCCGCATGCACCCAACTCTGCATGTCCATTTTCATCCCACGTATTTGGGATTGGGTTTAGGGACCCTTGCTGACCGTCGTGGCCTATCAATACCCCCCCCATTAGGTGGATCCTTAGCCTCAAGGTCCATGCTTGGGAATGATTCTAACAACTTCTTAGTGGGTTCCTATGTGGCATCTTCAGACGGCAGATTGTGCCAATGCACCAAACTCTCAAAGACCATCTGGGCGCCTTGTTTAATCCAACGGTGATCTAAACTAGCCTGGGGTGTCACCATGGCGACTCCGTCGTGGGTGAATGGGGGCAGCTCTGTACTGGGCGCCACTCCACTCTCGCCGCTAGTGTTGTATCGTTTGAGTAGCGAGACGTGAAAGACTGGGTGAATGCGTGCTTTCCTTGGTTAGTGGAGCTTGTATGCGACCGCGCTGATTTTCTCCAGAATTTTGTAGGGCCCATAGAAACGGCTAGCCAATTTCTGAATGGACTCGTTTGAAAACGGTTTGCTGGCGATAAGGATGCAACTTCAGAAGCACTAACTCACCAACTTCGAACGAGACATCACGTCGCTTTTGATCTGCTAAGTGCTTCATGAGATGAACCAATCATGCAAGGTTGGTCTTAAGTTGTTGAAGTAATTCATCTCGGTGCAGTAGTTGCTGATCAACTTCATGCACTGGTGAAAGGCCTTCGTTATACGAAGGAATGGTGGGTGGCAGCCTGCCATGCAGGGCTTGAATAGGGGTCATTCCCATGGAGATGTGGTAGGTGGTATTGTACCAGTATTCTGCCCAAGGCAGGTAGAAACTCCATTTGCGTGGCCACTGGTGGACAAAACATCTGAGATATTGTTCAATGCAGCGATTAACGGCTTCCGTTTGGCCATCGGTCTGTGGGTGATACGCTGGAACTGAGCTGCAGTTTAGTGCCCGACATCTTAAAGAATTCTTGCCAGAATTTGCTCACAAAAATAGGATCGCGATCACTAACGATTGTCTGAGGCATACCATGTAACTTAAGAACACCCTCCACAAACTTTTCTGCCACACCCTTAGCCGTAAAGGATGGGATAGAGGAAGAAAATGAGCTGATTTACTGAGCCGGTCGACGACGACCATGATGGTATCCTTGCCTTGAAAAGTGGGTAATCCCTCAATAAAATCTAATGTGATATCGTCCCACACTTGGCATGGAAGAGGTAGCGGTTGGAGGAGGCTGGCCGGCGCCAAAGTTTCTGTTTTCGTCTTCTGGCATACCATGCAACCTTGGATATATGCTTGGACCAAACTAAGCATTCTGGGCTAATAAAATTGTTGCCCCAATTTCTTGTATGTGCGCAGTACACTCGAGTGGCCTCCCATCGTGGTGTCATGCATCTCATGCAACAGCTTGGCACATAAAGCAGAATCAGCTGGTACGATAACCTTTCCCTTGTAGCACAGGAGGCCATTACGCCACACATAGTTGCCGTTAGATTGGTCAGTAGCTACACGGCTCATGGATTGGATATACGGATCTTCCTTGGCCGCTTGCTTAATGTCTTCCTAAACGCTGCACTGAGGAATGAAAATATGGTGAAGGACGGGGCTACCTTGCTTGCGTGAGAGAGCATCGGCTGCAGAATTTTCACTTCTCGGCCGGTACGTGATCTCGTAGTCATATCCTAAGAGTTTGGTGACCCACTTTTGTTGCTCCGGCGTGGTGATGTGCTACTCCAAAAAATACTTTAGACTCCGTTGATCAGTCTGAATATAAAATTTTCGGCCTAAGATATAAAGTCGCCACAAGCGTACTACTTTCACGATTGCTAACATTTCTTTAGCATAAGTGGACCAGGACTGTTTTGCCACCCCAAAGGCCCGACTCATGAATGCGACTAGTTTACCTTGTTAAGACAACACCGCTCCAATTCCTTCCCCGGATGCATTCGTTTCAATAGTAAAGAAATCGTTGAAGTTGGGCATTGCCAACGTTGGTGTAGTAGTCATGGCTTTTTTTAGTGCAAGAAAGGCAGCTTCCGCATCTTCATGCCACTCGAATTGGCCTTTCTTAAGGAGATTGGTAAGGCTCGTGCTATAATGCCATAATTTTTGACAAATTTTCTGTAATACTCGGTCAATCCTAAAAAACCACGCAGCTCCGAAATGTTAGTAGGCCTTGGCCAAGCCACCATAGCTGCAACTTTGCTCTTATCCACCTTTACGCCTTGACTGGTGACAATGTGGCCTAAGTACTCCAACTCTTGTTGCCCAAAGGCACACTTTCTAGCTTTGACAAAGAATTGTTGCTGCTTCAGAATTTCCAGAGTCTGTTTGACATGCAGCAAATGTTTGTCCCACATGGGACTATAGACTAATATGTCATCGAAGAAAACTAGTGTGAATTTTCTAAGATGAGGGCGGAAGATAGAGTTCATAATGGCTTGAAATGTTGACAGGGCATTGCACAAACCAAATGGTATAACCAAATATTCATAATGTCCGTCATGAGTACGAAATGCAAGTTTTTGGAATATCCGGCAGGTTTACTCGTACCTGATGGTACCCAACTCGCAGATCTAGCTTAGTGAAATACGACGCACCATAGAGCTTGTCCAATATATCATCAACCGTGGGAATGGGAAATCGGTCCTTAATGGTGGCAGCGTTAAGTGCACGATAGTCTATGCAAAAATGCCAGTTTCCGTCCTTCTTTTTCACTAATAATACTGGTGACGAAAATGGACTTGTGCTGGGTCGGACAAGACCTGAATTCAACATATCTTGAACTTGCTTCTCAATTTCTTCCTTTTGATAGGACGCATAGCGGTATGGACGGACATTAATGGGTTCGGTTCCTTCTTTGAGGGCGATACAGTGATCAACTTCTCTGATAGGCAGTAGACTTGAGGGTTCTTTAAATAATACTGAGTACTCCTGCAAGATTTTTTGCATATTAGGATGTATGTTCTCCTGCGGCTTTGTAGCGTCAACTTGTAGGCATAGTGCAAAAATGGAGTGGCTCCTGCGAGCCTCTTTTAATAGTTCCTTGAGTGATGCTGCTTGAATGGATTCACCATCAGTCGCTTGCAATTGCCTGAGTTGATTCTCCCAACGGAATTCCATGGTCAACTTCTTCCAGTCGCAAACCACGGTGCCCAACATCTCTAGCCACTGGATGCCCAGGACTAGATCCAACCCTGTCAGAGGAAGAGAATAGAGAGTTAAAGAGAAGGAAGTGCCTTGCAGGTCTACCTGTACCCCTTCGAACCGCCCCTGACAGGTCATTTGCTCTCCATTGGCTATGCGTACAGTGAAGGTTTTGGTTGGTATTACAAGTAGCCACAGCCCGGTGGCCAACCTCTCACTTATGAAGTTGTGAGTTGACCCACTGTCTATCAAGACGATGACGTCGTGGGATCCGATCCTGGCAGCAATCCGCATGGTCTTGGGTGCGGTCCATCCCGTTAATGCATGCAACGTAATTTCCGGCTTGATAGGCTCCTCCCGATGCTCCAGGGTCAGTTGTCCTTTAATGTCAATGTCACATAGAGGAGTGTCGCCGCCATCGTAACCCTCTAGCATGAGTATCCGCAGTCCTTAACATTTGTGACCTACAGTGAATCGGTCATTACAATTAAAACACAAGTTCTATGCTCGTCTCCGCTGCATTTTGTCCCAAGTGAGTCGCCGAACAGGGATGGCAGGGGCTGTTGGTGCGGCTCGATTGGTAGGTGGAAGAGCTAAGGGCGTCCGATTTGGTAGTGCAGGTCTGACCATCCGCCTTTGTCTGGCAAGTTGATCATCTTTCATTCGGGCCAAGCTGATGGCGTCCTTTAAGGTGTGAGGCTTAAACATTCAGATACCATTTGAGATGTCCGTTTTTAAGCCGCCCATGAAGGTTCCCACAAGAGCTCTCTGCGTCCAGCCTCGTACCCAGTTACCCAAACGCTCGAATTCCCGCTGGTAATCACGCAAGGAACCATCCTATCGTATCCGCGAAAGAGCTTCGTCAAAATCTTCGCAATCTGGAGGACCAAAACGGGCCCAAAGTTCATCTTCAAAACTCACCCATGAGAGTGCACGTCCTTCCTCTTGGAACGTCTTACAGACCCTACTGCCACCACTGGTTGGCTTCTCCCTCCAAGTGATAGGCAGCCAGTGCAACCTTGTGGTTGTCAGGAGTATTCTGAAATTCGAAGAATTGGTTCACATGACTGAACCATTCTGTCAGGTCATCGCCAGGTGAACCGAGGAAACTCCATTTTTGCCTTTTTGGAAGAGACAATCTGTCGTCCCCCATTATTGCCTTCATGGAGATGGAAGTTGTGGCTTGATGATTCCTGGGTGGAAAGCAACACATCAGAAAGGCGGTTGATGGTAGTTTCTAAATGATGAAGTTTGTCGGTCATACCGAGCTCCATCCTTTGCAACCCATCTTGTACATCTCCAAGCCCAGCTTCTAGCCGTTCGATGCGTTCTTTATTGGTTCCCATTGGCTCTGATACCATTGATAAGTCCCAACTCAGATATCACAAAATAATATAATAACTTGTTTTCTCTTCTGGTGAGAAAGTACCGTACAGTGCATAGATACGAATAATTTTCTTTTGATGCCTCTTCATTGATAACTCTTTGCTGCTTAAATAAGCAAGGCCACGTACACATTATCGAAAGTAAAGAGAACCTACAACGGAAATGCAAACACACGTACAACATAAAGCATAACTAACGGAATAACCTGCATAAAATAAAACCCACTTCATGGAACATAAAATGCTCAACTGCCAGTGGCCCAGTCCACCCCATGATGCATGCGTCCAAGCTCACGTCCCCCACTTTGCATGCATGCCGCATGCACCCAGCTCTGCATGTCCATTTTCATCCCATGTATTTGGGATTGGGTTTAGGGACCCTTGCCGACCGTCGTGGCCTATCAAATATCTACAAACTGATCTAAGTTGTATGAAAGAAATATTGGAAAAGTAACTGTGGATGCTAAGGAAGAAGTAAACATGAAAATTCCAACTACGTGTTTTGTGGTGATACAACATGAAAATTCCAACTGTGTCTCTGTGAGGAAATACATCTGCCACTTGAAAATTCAAATTAGTACTTACATTGAATGATAAGTCAAGTAAACATGCATTAAGGTCCAATTTATGGATAAGGCAAACAAGATAAAAAGTTTGAATATGTGGGGAAACATGAAAAATGTCATGAATGCTTTCATTAAATTCCAACTGCTTGTTGTGTGGTGATACAAAATGCTCATAATTTTTATTATCAAAAATAATTTTAGGGGAAATTACACTTACCTCCCTTCCCTTCTACTTTAATGTCAATAACAAAAACTCTCATCCGTTAGTCAACCGTTAATTAACCTAACAGATTATGCTAATGTCATCATATATATTTTCAAAAATACCAATTTTACCCCTCTTAAACTGTCACGCCCCTGACCTGCGGGACTGGACTATGGGGTCATTAGACATCAATAGGACTAACCATCCTAGTCAAGGTATAAAACATAGGCCATTTTTTTTTCAATTGATTTCCTTTAATTGGTTTCGGTTTGATTCCTTGATTAGACTTGTTCAAGTCCCGTAACAAGATTAAATGAAATTGATTACAATCAAATGGTGTATACCAATTATCCAACAATAGTATACAATATGGTGGTGTTCAGAGCTGACTCTACAATTCTTATATACATGACATATATATGAATAGTCTGAAGGGTACAAGCACCCTTAATAAATAAAAGAATAAATACAACAAGTAATTGGATGTTATAATGACTTCGGTCTATCATGTACTGTTTTTGCTTCTATCTTCCATCAAGCTAATACCTGTTCTTCCCATGAACAACATGAGTGAGCCATAATGCTTAGTAGGACTTCCCAAAACACACAAGCAAGCAGTGTGCAAAAACTAATGTAAGTCCAAAAAAGACAATTCTTAATGTCCAGTATACATCACAAACACACAATAATAACATCCATTATTCACAGGTGTAGATAATACAATCAATAAGATATGACACCAATTCATTTGGTATAACAATAATAACCAAGTAGTTAATATAAACAAAGTCGAACATGTGAAATGAGTATATCTATACCAATCTCACGACGTACCTCTATTTTTTGTTTAAAGTCACAAAAAAATATATTCGAAGCAGATTAGCAATACAACTAACATGGTCATCAATAAGATAAACCAACATGGTGTGATCACCACACAGTCCTAGTATATATTGAACACTAGCCATAACACAACGAGTCAATCATCATCTATTGCATTCATCTAAATAGCCAATGCAAACATTAAATGCTTATACGCAAACACTTTCATAAATACAATATGATATGCTTATGATTTCATGATGCCTTAAACACACGCACGGCCCCCGAAGCAGTTGTATCCTGTCAATTCATGAGTTACTAACTCATATGCCTAGGAAACCTCTTGCACGGGGTTATGGTCTGTAAACAAAAGGAGACACCATCCCCATAACAATATCGAGGCTCACATTTTCTCACTATCACATAATTCTGCATCATCAGATCCCCACAAATCTCACACCACTCCAGTATGATCAAAATTCTCAATTCTATATAATCTTGTACCACTCTAGTATGCTCGGTAGCCTCATATCTATTCAAGCTCGTATCGCTCTAGTATGCTCAACGTCATCATATCCACTCAAATCTCACACCACTTAAGCAGGCTCAATATTATTATATTCACTCAAATCTCACAACACTTAGGTATGCTCAATAGTTTAAACAATAGGAAACATTAAGTCCACAACAATAACTAATGAATGTAATACAGGATATTCAATTTACAAATAATCACATAAGCCACAATGATCATATATATGTATACATGACAGAACTATAACCAATAATAACCATCACGTTCACAATATGATACCCTGTAGGAGTCTAATATCATGATAGTCATAATAACAGTCATAAAAAACTAATAAATAAATGACAAGACATCTAATATAATGACAGACATACCCCAAATAACTCACGTGTATATATATATATATATATATATATATATATATATACATATCACTCGTATCACACGTATGCACATGTTTAGCATCGAAGACTAAATATAAAGTCTTAAAAGCTACTACCTCATTGATGAAGAACTATATATTAGAGAGAGAAAAAACAATCTAGAGAAAGAGAGCTTCCATATATTTCTCATGCCCATCTTTTTCCCTCACAGCTATTGTACAGACCCTCTTTTTCACGACTAAACTCCGTGTCCCTCCTTTTCTTTTAGTTGCCTTCATGGCTGATTTACACCTATCTATACACCATTACATACATTTGTATATGCATATAATGGTAGAGAGAGAGAAGCATTTTGAAATGATGAAAGGGGATGAGAGGGGTGGTTGGTGAGGAACGAGGGAAGGATATAAAGCTGAATTTAAAATAAAAAAAAGTGAGGTCTTCTTTTTGTCACATCATGCACAGTTTACTAGATAACTAATTGTAAAAGTAGTCGAGTGACGACACATGTATCAAATAATTTCTCACCTATGTGGCCTATTATCCAATGGATGAATGCTGCCTCAAAAGTCCTTCCAAAGCTTATTTGAGAAGTATTGTGCACATATCGAGGCATTACATAACCAGTTAATCAACTGTACCTGCACTGTTTAAATTAAAACTATCTCAGAATTATACTTAAATTTGATACACTAATTAGTTTCAGTGCTTTTATTTTAAATAGATAATTTATTTTTTAAAATTTTATTATTTAAGTTTTTATATTTATTTACATCTTATAAATAACTGTATAATCTTGAGATTCATACCAATTTTAAATAAATCATCAAAATTTTATTTTAATCATATTGATGATTTATTAACTTATTTTAAAATTTATGTGACATATTTTTAATTTATCTTTAATTTATTTTCAATTTATGTTAATAATTTACTTAAATTAATCTTAATAATTTTAATTTTTTTATATAAACTCAAATCTAAACACAGTTCACATTTTACCACCAAACAATCACAGCCATACTGGTCACATCTCCAAAAAATTCTTCTTTGATTTCAGCCCCCGCCCCCGCGCGTGCACACACACACACACACACACACACACACACACACATATATATATATATAAAGACATATTATACACATTAAAGTTGCAAATCCACCACCACCGTTCGTATTTTTTCCAAAAGCCCATCAAGAACGATTCTTTATCTTTGTAACACTATAAATTAAATTGCAAAGAAAACTCAAAACTGAGCTAACCCCACCCATGTAAGGGACCGTGAGAAGGAATCCATGGCGGCAACGTTCAGCATCTCGGTTGAAGGCATGGATTGTGGTGACAATTTTACTAATCATAATGCAGCAACCTCAAAAATTTTGCTCCCTCATCTGGAAATTCAACACCGGCAATCACAATGATGGCGTAATGCCTCGAAATTTTTTTTCTAATTAAATAAAAATATTATGTGTTAAGTGACAAAAAATAAATAAAATATAAAAAAAATTAATGTTATAGATAATTTCAGACTCGGGACATTTAGTATTGATGGCCTAATACTATTACTAGAGGGAATATTAATTTTCAGAAGTCATTCTTTTATTTGGTTGTGTCACATCCCCTTACCCACCCTGTGCGGATTAGGGGCATGCGACCTGCCAGTTAGGCACCCATCGGTTTTGATTCTTTTTTTTTTTATTTAGAAATCAAAATGTCGACGATAATCCTAACCACAGGCCATTCATCAGTAACATCCAAGTACAATGCATTCAATTAATATAAGTTGCAGCGGAACTAAGGGAATGCATAACACCTTGACAGAGCCATTAATACATCCATGGTTAACTATTACATCATTGTCCTACAAAAGATACGAGTCTTAGGCTTCAGTACATCACATTCAGAAATGGAGTTAGGTACAAAAATGGTTAATTCATAAGTTCTTCAAAAATAGTTCTCCGGGTCTCCAACCTGCTAATCCTGATCGCTAGGTCCCTCACCTGAAAAATGTTAGGGAAGGGGTGAGCTTTAAAAAGCCCAGTGAGTAACACGGGTCCCCTGTCATGGGTTTCAAACCATTGTTGTTTATAAAACAGGTGGTTGAATCAGGCATTTCAGAAGATATAGTTAAATACATTTCTTTGAAACAACATTTTAAATAGGGATACAGTTAAATCATCAGAGCGTCAGAACAGTTCAATCACGAGCAGAGCAAAATAGTATAACAGGATAACAGTATAGTATGCACAATTTAAACAGTGCAATATGCTCATATAGTGTTCAAGACTGAATTTGGTACCATGAGTCAGTTGTTCCTTTAGTAAAAATAAGAATAGTTTCATTTCAATACGGAACAGTGAAATCAGACAGGGTAAAATATAGTCATGCATTGAGTAGAAGCATGAAAGACAGTATATCAGTAGGAACAGTACAGTACAGTATTTAAAAATACAATAACTAGACGGTGTACTTATACACCAATTCAGGAGTCTAGGTTACTCACCTTGTGCGATAACGGGACTTAACTGAGAAGCCTTTCTCTTCTTCTTATCCTTCTTTATCCTAGAAAATTTATGAACATTTCGTAAATCTCACATGAATCTTAACTTGGTTTATTTTAATTCAAAATTCAACCTGAGTTAGACTATCTCGCTGTCTATGTGTTTTTATGATAATTGAAAATCACCTTTGCATCCAATCTTTCAGGGTTTCCGTGTCTTCTTGTTTCTTTAATTTAGCCTCTACGACCATTGCCTTGGTAGGCATTTTGTATATAAACGGTCGAACGGAGACTACCTCGGTTGTTTTGGCTATCCTTATGTGCCGTTCGATAATCTTTTGTTGCCATAATAGTTGTCGCATGAACTCCTGTTGCTTCTTGTCAGCTAGTCTTTCGGCTTTAGACATAATGGTAAATTTCTTGTTTTTCCCTTCCATGACTGGCTTGAGTTTTTATCCTATAGCATAATCCCAAGATGTCAGGATGTGTACTACCTCTAGGCAGTCCGGTCATGAAATTATTTAAGCTTTCATTGGATTAGTTCTTAGTTCATTCGTGTAACACCCCAACCCTGTATAATTAATGATTAATTATCTAATTATTAATTAGTACCGGCTTACAGAATAGTGAAGGGAATTAATCATAATCCCGGTGGTCATGATAGGCCGATGAAATAATTAAATATGTCTCGAGAAAGAGGGTATAATACCCGAACCCAAATTGCTGGTTAAATCGGTAAAATAATGCCGTTTTAACACTAACGGAACCCGAATTAGTTAACCCCGAAAATCCCGAATGATTAATAAATGACATAGAACCTCTGACACTGAAGCGAACTGAATTATGAAGCTCTCGGAAGAAACCGCATCGAAAAAGGAGCTACGGAATGAAAGTTATGTAGCAAACATGGAAAATTGAATTACTGTGCAACCAAACGTGGCCTTAACTGAAAATGTGGGAAAAATGGCCAAATGGGAGGCCAAGGGAATTGAACCCTTGACCTTTGAGTGAAAAGAAACCTCATCCAAAAATTACCAACTGGGCTACTATTATCTTTGTGTCCATATATACAACAGAAATGTATATAACACTGAATTATCCTAATCTGCCACCAAAACTGGCCAATGGCCAAGCATGCAACACCTCAGCATGAATCACCCTATGCCCCCTAGATCATCATGCCTATGTACCCATGATTACATCTCCTCCCAACCAAATTGTATGCAAATCCATCATGCACTTGGGGAGATGAAACACTAAAGACAAATCTGATTTTTGATAATCTCCATATATTCATGGAAGAAAATCAGATCTGTATAGAGAGCTGTGTGCACTGATCTATAGAGAGTTTGGGTGAGACCATGGAAATACAAGCATGGTGTGCATGATGTCTTCATTAGAAATGAACATAGGAGAGGAAGAACTGGGCCCTGTGTGACTGATCTGAGGCATGGCTGGATCTGAACAAGCACAACCAAGGCACTGAACTGAGCTGAGAAGGAGGAACAGTGGCCGTTTATGAGGTAAACACCTCAACTGCAAAATTTTCTGTTTTGATTTATTGGTACTGCTCTGATTATTTTTAATCCATATGAATCATATATACATGCCCCTGAGAGACCCTAGAACTAATCTGGAACAATTGGGACAGTCGGATGGTAATGAAAACCCCAGAACTGTAACACGGCCGCCATTAATGACCTTGAGGTTGCAGGTCTGAATTGACCTCAACCAAACCAACTACTGATGGTCTGAACATGAACTAGATCTTCCTAGGGTTACAAATACCACCATCCGCGACCTGAAACCACACTGGAGGACCCTCAAATTGGGCATTATTCTTTTCAGCCATGGAACCCAAACTCGGAAATAGGCCTCTAGACCACGATTTTGGAACGGTAGTTTGATCCCCATGGACGCACGATCACATCAGACCAAACCTTGTGTCATTTGGTGGAGAAATGAGGGCTTGATAGCCAAATTATTGTTTCGGCTATTCCCCCATATATCAAGCTGTTGAGCTTGATTCGAAGCATAAAATCGACGCCAAACCGTTGGCATGACATCCAGAAGATGTTTGAAACCAAAACAGGCCGAAAGCCGTGCTTGAAATGGCACGAAATAGAGAAAAACCGAAACTGAAATTAGGGCAAAAACTAGGGAGAAGATGAAGAAGATGGAGTTGACTCGCCCAACTCAGTCAAATCTACCGTGTCAACGCGGACACGTGTCAGCCTGCGATATAATCCACCGCATTAATGAAACGGCACAGTTTTGGTTTTAATGTTTTAAAATTCTGAAATCCGACTGTTTGGTAACACAGTAATGAAATTAGAAATTGAATTGGGGCATGACATAGACACGGATAAGGACTGAAATTGGAATATGAGGGATATGTTATCCCGATTTTCTGAAGAAAGGTGAACCGGCTGGTTCATCAAGGGTTTGGACCGGTCTAGGGTTTGGCTTGGTAAACCTAACGGTCCAGGGGCTTAATTGAAAGAAAATTAAAACCAGAACTTCTATAAATTGCACTATGACCCCAAAACCTTCTGAATGTCCTGTTCTGGCCCAGTTTTTGAAAATCTTGTACATTTAAGCCCCTGCCAAATTAACTAAATAATAAAATAATTATTTTATTATTTTATTAGGTAAAATTACGATTTTACCCCTAGACATTAAATATGTCAAACGGAGTCCAAATAAATTAAATAAATAGTGTATTTTCACTATTTCAAACATTCCGGACTCAATGGTACAGTCCGATTTTGGAAATACAGTACCGAAAAATACAGACCTGTAAGTGATAAATTACTGTACTGCCCCTGATGGCACCAGACCCAAATAAAAATAAAAGACAGTCTATTTTGACTATGTCAGGCGTTCTGAACTCAACGGTGAGGTCCGTTTAATAAACCGAAGTCCCGAAAAATACAGACACAAAAAGTGTAAATGACCATACTACCCCTAATGATTCCCAGGGTCAGTTAAACATAACAGATAGTCCAACTCAACTATGTCGGACGCTCTGGACCCAATGGTGAGGTCCATTCTGTGAACTGAGGCACCGAAAAATATGACGTATGAAATTACCAAAATACCCCTGACACTGAACGAAGCCCAAATGACATCCGATTCAGACAAAACTGATACCGATAGAAACCCGAACACTTGTGAAGCTGTATACTTGACTAAATGATGAATCAGGGCCAGAATCTCACAAAGCGTGAAATTACCAAAATGCCCCTAGTGTTATACAAGACCTAAATGAAGTCCGTTTGGGACGAAACTGATACCGGCAGGAGCTCAGACACTGGTGAGACTGTATACTTGATTAGATGACGAATCGAGGGTCAGAATTACACAAAACGTAAAATGACCAAAATACCCCTGAGCACTGTAAGTGCAAAGTAGAGGTCGAATAAAGGTCAAACTGATCTGATAAATTATCATAAGGATAATTATGAACACTGAAGGGCTAAATAAGACTCCGAAACAGTTAACGCGTAAAACGAGAAACGACTAATGTGTCCTGATGACCAAAAGCAGATACCAAACGAAATCCAAAGGACTTAGAAAATCATATCTAAGATATGTGGACTATTCTGAGGACCACGATAGGGTCCGGGACAAGAATGGACAAATTACCATTTTGTCCCTAAGGCTAAATAAGCACTTAACTGATAGCGATTCAAGTCTAAAAGAGTTAGAACTTCATGTATACGATATATGGGATATTCTGAGAACCACGACTGGGTCCGGGGCAAGAATAACAAAATTACCATTTTGCCCCTATGGTTAAAATAAGAACCTAACTGATACCGATTGGAGTCTAAAAGACGTAGAACTATATATTTAATATATAAAGACTATTCTGAGGGCCTTGACAGGGTCCGAGGCAAGAGTGATAAAATGACCATTTTGCCCCTAAGGCTGAAAAAGTAACTGGCTGATGACGATTGAAGTCTAAATGACTTGGGTTATAATCCTGATGACTGCTAAGCCTAATTTAAGAATAAAATAGCCCCGGATGAAACCCGATGAGAGGGCGATAGGCTACTAGGCTATCTTAGGTAAACCGATAGATACCTAAGATGACAAATGAGACCTGAATGGATGAGTTCTGATCTGTATATGATTGATGATTATTGTTCAGGATATACATGGAGATGCCTGACGTATCTGGAGGTTATCGGATTGTTTGCGCAAGGAGATAACCGTAACAGTTTGTGAGTAACTTGGAACTTCTGGCTTGGTGTATAAGTACACCGTCTAGTTACTGTATTTTGATTCACTGTACTGTTTTGAACGTTATACTGTTTAAAAAGCATATATTTAAAGTAGCATATGCCTTGTTCTGATTGATATATTGTTCCGACATGTTCAGTTCCGATATGTCTTGATCTGATTGATGTATTGTTTCGTTTTGTTCCGTCATGTTCAGTTCCGATATGACTTGTCCTGATTGATATTGTACCATTTTGTTCCGTCATGTTCAGTTCCGATATGACTTGTCCTGATTGATATTGTTTCATTTTGTTCCGTCATGTTCAGTTCCGATATGACTTGTCCTGATTGATATTGTTTCGTTTTGTTCCGTCATGTTCAGTTCCGATATGACTTGTCCTGATTGATATTGTTTCATTTTGTTCCGTCATGTTCAGTTCCGATATGACTTGTCCTGATTGATATTGTTTCGTTTTGTTCCGTCATGTTCAGTTCCGATATGACTTGTCCTGATTGACATTAGTTTCAGTTTTGTTCCGTCATGTTCAGTTCCGATATGACTCGTCCTGATTGATATTGTACCGTTTTGATCCGCCATGTTCAGTTTCGATATGTCTTGTTCTGATTGATGTATTGCTCTGCTTTGTTCCGTTATGATCCGTCCTGTTATGCCTCTGTCCTTGATTATGCCTGTGACTTGAACTGGTGTTTTGTTCCGTCTGATCTCATTATGTACCGTCCGTTAATAATCTGTCTGTCTTGATTGATACATGGTCCAGTTCCGTTATGATCTGTCCGAATTCTTTACATGGTATATAAGTTACTGCATAGATACTGTATTTTGATGCACTGTACGGTTTTAAAAAGTTATACTGTCTGAATGCATGTTTTTAAATGCAAACTTTTATACTGTATTGTACGCGGTATGATTTTGTCCCGTCCTACTATTGTTTTGTTCGGTCTGTCTTGTTCCGTTTTATGGTCTATCTGATTTTGTTCTGCTATGATGTGTCTGACTCTGGATACCATTCTGATTATGAGCGGTCTGGCATAAGTAGGCTTGATTACGCGCCTAACTGATATATTATTGTTATGCCCTGTTATATTCCGCCCAATACTGATCTGTTCTAATATTGAATTAATTGCCTATACTCTCGTTGATATATTGGCATCATGCACTATTCCGTCTGTTCTGATTTGTTGTTCCGTTTAGTTCAGTCCTGTTTTATTCTACTGAAACTGCATTTAAAGTAGATTTATAAAACTGCTATTTCAGAAACAACTGAACTACCCTCGTGCTTTGTAAACAAGAAATGGTTTTGAAACGCTTGACAGGGAACCTGTGTTACTCATTGGGCTTTTCGAAGCTCACCCCATTCCCTAACATTTTTCAGGAATGATATCTGTTGGATCTGATGGCACTGATCTGTGGAGACTGGATTACTGAGGATTGAATCTGTTTAATCAGGTGAGTGATGTAATACGACTGACTTGACTGATATGTACTAGATATAGACATGGCTCATGGATTTAAACGGTACTCTAGAGATTATAGTTCTGCTCTGTTGTTATATGTCGGATTATAGATATGCTCTGAGGTTAGAATTGTTAGCTGTTGGATTTTAGACTGGCTCTGTGGTACATAACCTTACAGTGAATACATGAGTTGCATTCCCCTGACAAAAAAAAAGTTTTAAATTCCGCTGCATCTGACCCTACAGTCGGAGTGCAATTCACTGAAAAGTTCAGAAATTGCCTTCGGTTGGTCGCGTGGCGGCTGACTGGCATCACGTCATCGACATCTGCGTAGGGTGGGGTTTGGGATGTGACAATTCGGATGTTATCTAACTTGATACAGGGCTAGGGGTATTTTGGTCATTTCACAGTTGTGAAGTTTGATTCCGATTCGTCATCCGATCACGTGTATAGTCCCATACGTGTCAGGGTTTCTATTGTTTTCAGTTTCGTCTCAATCGGACTTGTTTGGGTTCTAAACAGTGTCAGGGGAAATTTGGTAATTTCATGTATTATATTTTTGGCACTTTATCTGCTAATACGGACCTCACCGTTGAGTCCGGAATGTCCGACATAGTCAAAATAGACTATCTTTTAGTTGTATTTGGGTTCGGGTATCATCAGGGGTAGTATGGTCATTTACTCCTATGTGTTTGTATTTTTCGGGACTTAATTTCCCAAATCAGACTCCACCATTGAGTCCAGGAATGTTTGAAATAGTGAAAATACACTATTTATTTGACTTATTTGGACTTTATTTGACCTATTAATGACCTAGGGGTAATTTGGTCATTTTTATTTAATTAATAAATTAATTAAATAATTTAATTTATTATTTATTAAATTATCAGGGGTATAAATGAATTAAAATTTCAGAATCTGGGCCAGAGTCAAATTTCCCTAAAACTGTTGGGGTCTTTATGTAATTTCCAGAAAATTTAAACTGAACCAAGAGGTTCAGTCCATATTCAACTGAACCAGACTGGTCCAATCCGGTTCTAACCGATTCAGGGTAATGTGCTGACGTCAGGCTGACGTCAGCCCTCAAATTTAAAAATTTAATAACAGTTATCAAAACGACACAGTTTGGTTTATGGGTTATATCCGTTTTATCCGGGTCGGGGCCCGACCCGAAGACCCGATCCAAGACCCGTTACTGTTCATCGTCCCTACCCGTATAGGGCCACTGTTGCCCTAGAAATTTCAGAAATTTCTCCTTCAATTTCATGGAGTTTTATGCATCGATTCTTACTAGTTTTTGTTCTAAAATGTTTCTGGGAGTAATGTCATTCGTTTGGCATCAATTTCAAGCATCGAATTCAACAATAGGAGGTCTGTTTCAACCGATTATCGTGGAGAGTTACAGTTGGGTCATACGGCCTTGTTTTTCAACCATTTTGCATGAGGTTTGATCCTCCGCAACCCTTACAACATGAGCTTCCATTCCCAACTCATCAATCTCGGTTTAGAGGTCAGATTTAAAGATTTCATTTTTGGGCCGAAAAGAATAGTGTCGATTTTGAGGGTTTAAACCTAGGTTTCTAGGTCGCGGATGGTGTTTTTCAAGGTCCTACAGTGTTCTATTTCATGTATTGACCATTAAAAGTTCGGTTGGTTGGGGTCGGATCAGACCTGCAACTCAAGCTCCATCAATGGCGGTTTTTACAGTTTCTGTGTTTTAGGGCAGTTTTATAGGTTCAAATCATTCACAACCAACCCAGTTCTTAAGTTAAAATACTACACATGCATTAACAGTCTTAAATCTATAAAAAAATAGCTGAATCTAGTAGGAAAATTTCCTAAAAATTTTGAACACTAACCTTGAACAGTGGTCTCTCCCTCACGGCTGTGCTCAAATGGAAGCCTCAACAGTTGGATCTGATCCCCTCCGTGCAGTCCTTGGCTTCCTCTAAGCTCCTTCAATGGCTCACCAATGCACACACACACTTGTGTATATCTCTCTCTCTCTCTAGGATTCTCTCCCTCTAACCAGTTTCTCTCTCTATAGTACAGTGCACAAGGTTCTCTACAGATCTGATTTTCTTCCCTCCATGCATATATGGAGATGGTATATCAATAATCACATTTCTCTTGCCCCTTCATCTCCCCAAATGCATGATTATCTTGCATGAAATCTGGTTGGAAGAGAGGTTTCATCATGAGACTATAGGCATGATGGCTATGGCATAGGGTGATGCATGCTGATGTGTTGCATGTTTGGTTATTGGTCACTTTGGGGAAAGGCCAAATCTGATTGCTATTTAAATATATATCTTTGCATATATATGCACAAAGGTGCTCTTAGCTTAGTTGGTAAATTTTTGGTAACCCAAATTCTGCCTAGTTTGGTCAAGGGATCAAATCCTCTTGGCCACATTTTTGGTTATTTTCCATACTTCAGGCTTAGGCCCTGTTTGGCTACGCATTAATGCAGTTTCACTGTTTTCTTCCTAACTTTCATTCTGTAGCCTATTTTTCGACGTGGTTTCTTCCGGTCAACTCCTAGTTAGGTTAGCTTCAGTGTCTAAGGGTTCAGTGACAGTAATCAGTTTCTCAGAATTTTGAAATCAGCTAACATGGGTTTTGTCAGTGTTAAACAGTTGAATTTAAACAGTTTAAATGCCAGATCAGATTTCAGAAAGAGTTTTTCATTACATAATTTAATAATTAAGTCTGGGATATTACAGGTTGTATCCCTTATAATCTTATGTTTGAAAATTTATAAATTAATATAGTTGAATAAATAAACAAATAATCAGTTTATAAATTTATACAATAAAATAAAATAAAATAAGATTGTGAGTATTAAAATAAGATTGAGATGTGTGTCAATTTATAATTGGTTGTTGCCTTGCGTCAACATTTAATTAAAAAACATGAAGAAAAAAAAAATGACGTTGACTTTAGAACAAAGCTGCACATGGCAGCACTGTGCGCTGCTCAAGGCAGCTTGTGTGTGGGAAAGGTGTCATATATATATATATATATATATTTATATCTCTGCACATTTTTGAACAAATATCAAAAATACTTGTCTTACACAATGCAAGATTGAGTGGACACAAAAAAAAATATAATAATAACATATATATATATATATGTATATGGATGAGTATTGACTCAATCAATTATACAGAAAGGAGGAAAAAGTCTTCCTTGCTTTTTAAAAATTAACCGAGTTTTGATATTTTTATGTATTTCTTGGAGACTACTAAGTCAGCTGACTGAAGCAATGAGCAAAGCCCAGGTTGTATATTCGCATAGTTTTAAATAGGGTCTCTCTTCAGACTTAGAAAGCCTCCCAAACTTTTCCGGGTCTTGACAGCCGGGTCTTCCAAATTCTTTCTCAATAACTTCCTCACCTTTCGTCATTAAAGACCTCTTTAAATACTTAAGAAATTATGAATGATTGGAATATTATTTATTTTTAACTTTTACGTCAAATTTATTATTTTTGGTTGGTAAAATATTTCAAGAAGATTAAGAAAAAATTCTAAATTTTACTACATTAATTTAAGAGGTAGGAGTTTCTAATCTAAGATTGAAAATGAAATGTCTAAGATACTATTTGATATTATTATAATTTTATTTATACTTGTTGATATTAAAAATATTTGATATACTTCACATTTCATTAGTGATGTATAATTTTCATCTAATTCATGTTAATATTATTTTTATCTTTTATAAAGGTCTCTTGTATTCAAAGTAGATTAAAAATGCATTATGTTGAATAAATGGTAGTTATTCTCACATATGTTGATTATATGATTATAAATGTTGAAGCATGCATATCAAGTACTTATTAAAATGCCAATATAAATTCATTTAATTATTTTTAGCTTGATATTAATTACTGATTTTTTGATAATTTATCTTGTGTGAATATTTTGTTGTGGCTCATTAAACTTAAATATTAAAGGGAGATTGGGTATGTCAATATAGATATTTTTTTGTGACTTAATATGCCAATAAAAATTAGTGCTCGAGACCCGGAATATACATTGTGTTTGGGATTCTGTCTCCCTTCGGCCTTATCCGTAAACTCAAGTGGGAGGTTGCCTTGGTCTTTTAGGTTAGTAGCCCGAGAGCAGCTGATTTGATACTACAGGTCCATATTGTGTCAATATTGAGGTTAATCCTAAATTTTTAGTAGCAATTTGGTTGGTAGTAAGATGGTTTAGTAAATAAATATAGAATTTGAGAATGAAAAATTAGAATATGCTTGTGATGATCTTGTGACAATTTCTCATGATTTGATATAAATTATATATTTTATTTGGTACTAATAAATTATGTGCATATTAGAATTAATATGTTGAACATCACTATATTAGCACAAACATCCACTTTCACCATTTATATTTTTTCTTTTGTTAGATTCTCCTACGAGGTGTTGTTTTAACCCCCTACTATTTTCAAAACATGGCAGGGAATCCAAAACTTGATGACTTGACCACCTTTTTTGGGGATAGTTATTTTGTAGCATGCACTCTTTTGTCATAAGGAAATGTTATTTATTTCATGCTATTTAAATTTGAAATTTGTGAACTTAATATTTCTATTTTGGAGAACTTTGAGAGATTACGAGTTGAGAACTTAGATCCTATTTATTAACTTACTCGTATGATGAGAAATTGATGATTCAATTGAAGAATGACGATTAATATTTAAAAAATCAAGAAAATATTATTATTTTGACTAATTAAAATGCCAACTAGCTTGTGTTATTGGCTTTTAAATTTTGGGGCCTAACATATGGAGAGACCAAAGCCGCAAAGGTGTTGTTGGAGATGATGGGATGAAATCAATTTCTTCATTTATCCTTTAAATTCCTAGCTACCAAAAAGAGATTTTGATTTGCAGTCTTGTTTGTCCATGGTTGAAAGTAAGAAGTCCATATGAAAACCCAGATCTGTAAATCCTTCCAAAGTTTTCATTGAATGGATTTTGTACAAGTTACACAACCCCAACCAAATCGTACAACCAATAAACACAAGACCCTTGGTTTCAAGGGACCTAAGAGGACATGGTGGATGCAGCAAACCGCCATGAATGACGGCTAAGCAAAACTTGTGAAACCCATGAACCAACACCTCAATCCTCCAATTGAATGCCAATTTTTTGACACACAAACCAAATCGCCATGATCGGTAACCAAAACACAAAACCGACAACAAAGCCACCTTAGACGGCGATGAAAAGAAAGTCAACGTCTCCATTGGGAGTGTCAATCGTAAAACCATGGCCGGCGAACCTATAAGTCGGCAATTACAACAAAAAATTTCTTCAAATCTTTCCCAAATTCAATATCATGGATGATTGTAAGAGCTCTGTTGATTTCAATTCTCAAGGCACATCGGTGATGGGTATGGGTGACAATAGAGAGAAGAATCAACAGGTTTTTCACAGAACAAGGTCGGCTACTTTCTCCGGTAACTGATATGGGTGAGAATAAAGAGCGAAAAGATGAGATTTTTTTCATTTTAATTTGTTGGTTTAAATAATTAAAATAAAGAGAAAATATAAGGGTAATAAGGTAATTTTAATTTTTTCACTAACGTCGTTGGAAGACAAACTCTGACCGGGTAGGTTAGTGTAATTTTTTAAAGTACAAGGGTCTATATGTAATATTGATAAACTTTAAGGAAGGTTAGTGTAATTTTCTCATAATTTTATAACGCACATAGATTAGTGTAATTTTCTAAAGTACAAGGGTCTATATGTAACATAGATAAACTTTAAGGAAAGTTAGTGTAATTTATCCATAATTTTATAACAAACATCGGCATGGAGATCATGAAATTGTTGAGTGAAAGAAACTGAAGATGCTAATGGAAGGGACTCCATTAGCAAATGAACAAGGCCAACTGATAGAGGAGAGTATGCAGGAGGTGGACCAAAGGCCACTAGCTTGGCGATGTAATAGCCAATAAATTCTCTTATAAAGAGGCTTACTAGGGATAAAAAATTTGCATGTGACTTTACCTTTATTAATAACATTGCTATCAACACTTATTTTCAAAGGAGCAGAAATGACATGTGCACTACTACAATTTGGACCCTTTGGTGAAATCCCTATGAAGGTACCAATCAAGTTAAAGAGTCAAAAATTGGCATATTAGTTCATAGTTATGGACTATTTAAGGTAGATGCAAGTGAGTCCATTCTGGGAATGTTTACTCACTTAGTAATATTATTAACTCTTTGAAGGTTCTTGGCAAAAACGATACTAATGTTGAGATGCTAAAAGAATTCTTAGGTTTCCATCAATAACTAAGGAAGCTAATGTGACGGCTATCTAAGAAACAAAAAATCTCAACAAGCTAATTCTTAATGAGCTTTTTGGGTCTCTCATGAGCTCACCATAAGAATCCATAAAGAAGAGAACAAGTCAAATAAGAATCTTGCCCTCAAATCTTAATCTCATAAAAGTAAAGATAAAGAATAAGAAGATCAATGAAGTGATGAAGACATAGCATTCATCACATGAAATTTCAAAAGTTACCCAAGAATGAAGCAACAAAATAGGGAATCAAGCAAGAAAAAAACTCCAACTTTCTATAAATGTCACAAGCTGAGACACATAAAGGCGGAATGTCCTCAACTAAAAGGAACAAGAAGGATAACTAAGAAGAATGCAATGAAAGCTACTTGGGATGATTTGGAGGAAGAATCAAGTAACCAATAAATAACCAACTTTTGTCCCATGACTCAAGAAGATAAGGTAAACTCTAACCTTGACTCATGTCCTTCTTATTAAGAATTCTAAATGCCTTTGAGGAATTGTGTGAAGAGCTTGAGAAAGTCCTCTTTAAAAACAAAGAAGATATCTTCTCTTTCAAATGATCTACAAATTTCAAATTATAAAAATGAGGTTTTAAAGGAAGGAAAAGATTCGTTGTGTTTAAAGAATGGATCTTGAAGAGGAAAATACCTTTCTTAAAAAAAGATGGGTCATCTAAATTTCACTGTAAGAAAATTTACCAAAGGTAGTAAAATTTTAGATAGATCATCTTACAACAAAGGTGCGTCGTTGATAAAGCGGATTTGGGATATAATGTTCATACTGAACAAAATTTTTATCAAAACTTCTTTGTTAGAGCCTCTAATTCTAATGCAACTATTCATGCACAATTTTCAAGAAAATCTAGAAAAGGAATGAAAGATAAAGGAAAGATGATTTGGGTTCCAAAAGAAAGATCTTTACCTAAGACTAACCCAAAAGGGCCCAAAAAGGTTTGGGTACCAAAAGAAATGACTTGAGTTGTTTTTGTAGGTGTGCTTGAAGTCTTCCTCAAGTAAATAGTTCCTTGATAATGGATACTCAAGGCACATGATTAGAGACAAAACTAAGTTCACATCTTTCCCTTCAATAGATGGTAGATATGTGAGTTTTGAAGACAATTCAAAAAGTAAAATCATAGGCATTGGATGTATAGGTAAAAATTCATCTTCATTTATTGAAAATATGCTTCTAGTTGATGGCTTGAAACAAAACTTTCTTAGCATTAGCCAATTATGTGATAAAGGTTATATTGTCATTTTTTAAGTCAATAAATGCCTAATTAAATATGCATGCAACCATGAAAATGTAGTATTTGTTACATTTAGGGATAATAACATCTATTGCATTAACTTTGATGATATTGCATCACAAAATGTTAAATTCTTTGCAGCCATAAATAAAAATAGTTAGTTATGGCATAGGAGACTAGGTCATGCAAGTGCAAACTTGATTTCAAGCTTGTCTAGATATGAATTAGTTAAAGGCCTACCCAAAATCAAATTTGTAAAAGATGGCGTTTGTGGTGCTTTCCAACTAGGAAAATAAGTAAAATTTTCCTTCAAAAAGAAGAAGGATATCTTAAAAAAATAGGTCATTACAACTCTTACATTTAGGCCTCTTTGCGCTAATTAGGGTTGCAAGCTTAGGAGAAAAATATTATGCCTTTATGATTGTTGATGACTATTCAAGATATACTTGAGTGTTATTTCTTTCTCATAAATGAGACAAGTGAAGCCTTACAAAACAATGTAGGAGAATCCAAAATGATAAAGGCTATTTCATTAATAATGTTAGAAGTGATAGAGAAGAGAATTTGATAACAAAGACATAGAAAATTATTATGATGAATGTGAAATTGGTCATAATTTCTCAACAAAATAGAGTAGTTGAAAGGAAAAATAGATCACTTCAAAAAATAGAAAGAACAATTCTTAATGAGCATAACCTACTCAAATATTTTTGAGCTGAAATAATAAACATTCCTTGTTATGTGATAAATATAGTAAGTATAAGGCCAAACCTTAATAAAACACCATATGACTTTTGGAATAGCAAAAAGTCAACCATTAGTTATTTTCATGAATTTGGTTGTAAATGTTATATGCTAAATGATAAAGAGAACTAGGAAAATTTTGATGCTAAATCCAATGATAAAGTTTTTCTAGGATATTCTACTATAAGCAAGGCATATAGAATCTTCAATAAAATAACTCTAACATTGAAAAAATCTGTACATGTTATATTTGATGAATCTTGTCCTTACTCCTTAAAGAAAAATGTGAATAATGATGATATACAAAATTATTCAAATATAAATGAACTACTTCAAGATGACAATGATTTAAATAATCAAAATCTTGAAGAAAGAAAAGAAGAAAAAGAAGAAGAAGATAAAATATAAAACAAAAATGTAACTCAAAATGTTGGATTAGACCCTTCCAAAGAATGGAAGTTTGTCAAAGATCTACCCAAAGATCAAATCATAGGTTAACCAACTCAAAGAGTTGCTACTAGAGCTTCATTAAGAGATGTGTGTAATAATCTAGCATTTCTATTTCAAGTTGAATCTAAAAATAATCAAAAGCTGAAAATGTTGAGTCTTGGATATTAACTATGCAAGATGAAGAAACATTTGTCTCGATTGCTAGATTAGAATCCACAAAATGTTACTTGCCTTTACATGACATAAGAATTTCAAACTCTATCAAATAGATGGAAAAAGTGCATTCTCGATTGGATTCATATACAAAAAAGTATATGTGGAACAACCTCCTAGATTTAAAAATCTTGAAATTCGAAACCATGTATATAAGCTAACAAATGTCTTATATGGTTTGAAGAAAACTCCAAGATCTTGGTATGAAAGACTTAATGGATTCCTCACCAAGCATGAAAGCATGAATTCGTTAGAAGAAAAATAGATATTGCTTTGTTCATAAAAACAAAAGGGAAGAAAAATCTCATTATGCAAATATATGTTTATGACATTACATTTGGTTCAACAAATAAAGATCTATGCAAAGATTTTGCTAAGTGTATACAAGATGAATTTGAAATGAGCATGATGAGAGAATTAAACCTCTTTTTAGGATTACAAATTAAACAATCTAAAGAAGAAACATTCATTAATCATTCTAAATACATTAAAGAATTACTTAAGAAGTTTGGAATGGAAGACACAAAACCCATGAGTATGCTACCACCAAAGTTGAAAAGAATGACAAAAAAATGATGTAGACCTTAAGAAATATAGAGATATGATTAGAAGTCTCTTGTATCTCACAACAAGTAGACTGAACATTATGTTTAGTGTACGTTTATGTGCAAAATCTTAATCATGTCCTAAGAAATCACACCTAAAAATTGTAAAAAGAGTTTTTAGGTACTTAATAAGAATTACAAACATATGATTATTCTACCTTAGAAACACATCTTTTAATTTCTTAAGCTATTTAGATGTTGATTTTTCTAGAGCAAAGTTGATAGAAAGAACACAAACGAGACTTGTCACTTTCTAAAACACTATCTTGTGTCATGGTTTAGCAAGAAGTAAAATTTTGCAGCATTATTTACGACCAAAACTGAATATGTATTAGTGATGACTTGCATGATTTAGAATATTTTGTCACCTCTTAACTCTAAACTTTAGTCTAATTTTATTTATTTTCTGATTGATTTTAGGCTTCATTGTTATCATTTAAATTTTATTTCAGATTTGAAGAATTTGAAGCAGCCCATCGTCTATGGACTCTTTCATTCAATAAAGAGGCACTTTGTAAATTATGGGCTCGATCCATGACTACTTGGGCTGGACAATCTGATAATTAGGCCCGTGAGCTCCTCACCACCATGGCTGATCTAAAATGGATTCAAGCCATCCAACCAAAAGCCCAGGTAGAAACACTAGAACCTGGAGGCTGCTACTAGCATCTAGGGCTAAAGAGGTCTAAGGTTTAAAAGCGGCAGAAGGAGAAGAAGAAAAAAAAAAAAAAGAGGCGGCGGGAAAAAGGGGTTATATGGCTTTAAAAAGGAGGTTGCGGCAGAGATTTGGGAGAGAAACGCTATAGTTGCTGGGAACAGAAAGAAATAGAGAAAGCAGAGAAAAAAGGGAAAAAAAGAAAGTTGTGGCAGAAATGAGAAAGCAAAAGGAAGGTGCTACGCAGGAAAGAAAAAGAAGAAAAAAAGAGGCGGCGGCAAAAAGTTGAAAGAAGAAAAAGAAACTGTTGCGGCTAGGAAGAGAAAAAAGCATAAAAACAGAAGTTGCGGCTGGAGGAGTATTTCTTTTAGTGTTTATTTACTTCCGTTCATCTCAGAAAAAAATTATGGTGAATTCCTTTACGTTGAATTTAATTTTTAGCATGAACTAAATTTTCGTTATTCTAGGAAAACGATGTAATCTAGTCTCAAACTATGCTTGCTTTTCTATGCTAATTTGAAGTAATTCTCTTTTATGTTTGTCTGATTTATTCTGAGCTTATTGCTTCTAATTAACTGGCCATTAATTAGATGATTCTGATATTGTAATTTGCTGTCAAAAGAGGGAATTATAGGATAGATCTTGGATATTTCAGCATAGGTGAATGTAGAGATCGAAAGACTTGTATGAACCTATGTAGTATTAAAATCATTGGTCTTATTGTTTTTCTATAAAACTACGATACTGTGCACTTGCAGTTTTGCACCAATCAATCAGGTCGAAGTTATTGTGCTCAAACTCTCTATATGAAGCAACAACTTCAATATTTTAAGTTTAATTATGATCACGTTCTAATTAAGTGTGATAACACTAGTGCCATAAATAGAAGTAAAAATCCTATACAACCGTCTAGAACCAAACATATAGAGATTAGACAACATTTTCTTAAGGATCATGTGTAAAATGATGATGTAATCCTTAAGTTTGTGGTTGTAAACCATCAATTACCGGATATATTCACCAAATCACTCCAAGATGAGAGATTTTACTTCATTAGAAGAGAACTAGGAATGATTGATTCAAAAGACTCGAGTAACTGAGTGATAAAAATTATTGCTACTCAAATCAGTCGACTATTTCTGAGAACTAGTTAACTAATAGCAAGTATAATCGATCATAAGGTCTACTAACCTCAGTTAATCAAACAAGAAATTCACCACTGGTCAAGTTAGTCGACCTGCCAATCGACTAATGGTGAGGACTAATAAAAGGAATGAGAAAACCAGTCGACTGATCAAGTTTTTAAAGAGAGAATTATAGGTACTAGTTAAACCAATTGACCACCCCAAAACTAGGGCGGCACAACTAGTCAACTGATTGTACAAAATTGTCAACTGATTTGGTCGAATCAATAAAAATTGAAGTAGTTTTCAAACATTTCAAAAAGTGCGCCATGCAACCTTTCAACTTCTTTTTTCATCTAACCATTCGAAACCTCTCAAAATTTCTTTCAAACCTTCGAATCTCTTTTCTGTGGCTCTCAAAACCAAGAATCCATCATCTAAATCAATAAGGAAGCGCCCTAGGGATGATCTCGATCCTGATCCCAAACATCGTATCAAATCTAGGCACGATAGGCAAACCTTTCTAAATCTCACCATAGATTAAAAGTTTAGCAATGACATCAAGTATCGTACTACTAAGTATGGAAAGACCATCACACCATTTTTTTTTAAATCAATCTATCTTTATTGGGTATCTTTTCGGTTATCTTGGGTGGACCAAGTTCCTCTCCACTTCTAATATCCAATACACACACCTTATCTGACTTTTCTACGCACACTTTGAGATGCCTAAGGACCTCAATTCATCATCTTGGATCTGCAACACTTCCATCTCACTCAATCTTGACTCTATCTTCGAAATCTTTCAAATTCTCCCAAGGGAATTCCAAGAGTTTACTACTAACTCTTAAGTTGAACGTGAAGGGTTTAACCCTTTCACGGCTGTACAACATATGTGCAGTGACCCCACCATTTATGAACCCTTCAAACTAAAGGCCTCTCAACTCACTTCGAGAGTCGTCTCATCTACCACATCATCACCTACAATATCCTCCCATGTTTTGGTGGATGAGACTTTGTCTCGTACATGGACATCTTCCTCATTTGGTCTGTCTTAAACCACTAAAAGGTTCACCTCACTCACATTATCCTCCACTACATGAACGATTTCCTTAAAAAGAAGAAAGGCATACTTTCTTACGTCAACCACCTTACCACACTCTTCAAACACTAGAAAATTGACCTTGGTAGTGAAACTAACATTTACTCCCCCATCCACATTAATTTCTACTCCAAAGGGACTTTTAAGTCCATGGGGTTCAAAAAAATTGAGCATGGATGGGTTCCTAAATCCGCCACCATAACACAACCCGAGCAACCCCAAAAGCCTCTCTCACCTATTCACCCTACCACATAAAACCCAACTCCTCCTCCTCTGGCTCTGACCCCGTACTCCACCTCCGTCACTAACCTACATCAGGAGATGGATTCCAGACTCCGTAGCCAACTTTGATGCATCGAAACCAACCTCTCCAAGACACTGACCTCGATGACTAAGCGCATTGATGCCATTGAGAATGACATGCACGTCCTTAAAATACGTGTCGACGCTTTCTATGAGCATAATGAATGTAAACACAGAGTGACAAATATGGAAGTGCTCAAGGTCAAGGATTTGCTTGAGCACATCCTTAACAGAAGACATAAACCACCACCTCCCCAACAACCCTAAGTCTCTTTTGAAGATGACAAAAGGGAAGAAAAATAAGGAGAAGAAGAATAACATAAGAAAATTTAGAATTTTTGTACTAGGTCTTTTGTGATTTGTTTTTGTTTTGCTTGATTATGATTTATTTTATGTAAAGAAAGAAATACTTAGAATTCATGCGTTTGATCTCACTTGTAAAAAGATCAATTTTATTGAATAGAAAATCAAATTTTGTTATATCTATCATTTGTGTTTTATACATTGGGCAATGTGTATTCAATCATGACATAACATTTAAATGCACAAACAAAGCATTAAATGTGATATAACTCTCTAACCTTAACTTGTAATAATTACATAATGATAGGGGGAGAATATAAAAGATATGCCTAAATGTTAATCTATTCATTTTGAGGCATGAATTCAAATTTAAATATTAATAGTAGGGATGACAATTTGTCCCGTCCTGCCCCTAATGGGACGGGTATGGGGTGTTAATAAACGGGGTCGGGGTCGGGCATTTAAAACCCTGTCGGGTTCGGGGCAGATTCGGGGGGATGGTCATCCCGCCCCCTTTATATATTATTATTTGTATTTATTCTTATATAAATTATATTTATCAATAAACAATACTATAAAAAAAAATTAGTTTAAAGGTTTTTCATTTCACACTCATAGTATTTTTTCTTATGTTAGTTATTTTGACAATAAAATTTAATTTATCTATCAAAATAAAAGTGTTAACTAACTTAATATATATATATATATATATCACGGTTCGGGTTCTGGTTCGGGGCAAAGCTGGGCGGGGGGAGTCGAGGAATATAAACGGTGTCGGGGTCGGGGTCGAAGTTGGGGTTGGGGTAAACCTCTTAACAGGGTGGGGCAGAACAGGGAATATAAACGGGGCCGGGGTCAGGGAAAGGTCACCCCATCCCAAACTCGTCCCGTTACCATTCCTAATTAATAGGGGAGAAATATATATAAATTCATTATTCTTTATCAAATTTCTTTCTATATATTGTTATTTGCAATAAAAGAAATAATGTTTTGTCATAAAAAAAATGGGCAATTATTAGCTCTAAGGGTTTTTAACTAAGGGCATCTCAGTAATTTTAATGATAACAAGGCATTTTCTATGTGAAGTATTGTTTATCAAGTGAAAATGCAAATAGATCATCTAGGTTAAAGAAAATTGTTGACCAAGAAATGAAAAAGTTCATCAAGCATAAAGATGCCACTCAAAGCACGAGCTTTAAAATCAAAACCCAATTGAGTGGAATGCTCTCATTAATGATCCAAACAAAAAGATACACTCAAGTCCAAGGAATCAAGACAAGTCAAGAGAAGACATTTTATTTTCCTTATTTTAGGTTTTTAGTGATTTAGGATTAGATTGATCATCGAGTGTAAGCTATTAATATTTAAAAAAGATTAACTAGAACTAATCTTAAAATGATTTTTCAATACAACACATTAATATACTTCAAGTTTTGAAAAATCAAAGGTTTTGAGAAAATGAACACTGTGAAAATAAGCAAGAAGGCTTATTATGTCAAAACCAGTCGACCAGCTCCAAGAACCAATTGATTGAATGGTCATTATAAGTATGAAGCCTAAACTTACTATCTAAATCAGTCGGCCTATTTGAAAACTCATTCGACTAACTTTTAAAGGCAAAAATAGTGTACATTAGAACTAGCTGACTGATCGGTCTTGCACACATGAACCTTAAACCCTCTGGACAAATCAGTTGAGCTAATCAATCAAATACATCTTCATTTATTCGATTGATTGGTGAATATAGTCGACTTCTTTTATCAATCTGGCAAACAAAAATTTAAATTTTGAACAAATGAAAATAGGGAAATGACTCTATTTTGAAATCCAATGAACATATTCATTTGAGCACTATAAATAGAGGTTCTCTAAAACATTTATTGTTATCTATTTACAAGATTAAAACTCTACATATTTATTCTTGACTTTAGATCTGATCATTATAAACCTAGATCTAAAAGTTCTACTTAATATTCTGAGCTTGCACTTGATCAATCTAGAGAGAGTGAAATTTATTACATTAATCTACTATTGAAGAGGGTGCTTATTGGTAAAAAACTTTGTATCTTCTCATTGTGGTGAGATTTGCCGGTAGGTGCTACCCTTGTGAGGCAAAATGGGATAGTTTGCTACGCAAAGAGCTAAGAACTCTTATTGTAAAGGTTTGACCTCCACATGAGAAGGAGATCAAGATAGTACAAAAACTCAAATGAGGATGCTTGAGTCAAGGACATACAAAATTTTTCAAACCTCATAAAAAGAACTATGTTTGCTCTTTCATTACTCTTTTACATACTTGTACATATCTTGCATTCATTTTTAAAGTTTATAAAAGTTATAAATATTTGTAAAATATCCTATTCATCCCCTCTAGAGTAAATATCTAGGTTAAAACAATTGTTGGTAACTTGGTTAGGGATAACTATTGGACTAGGCCACATTTCAAAAACTTGGATTCTACTTCCCCTAATTGATGTTGGAGAAAAACATTTTTTACTTCTCATGTCTTGATCGAACAGTGTCCTAAAGATTCGTCCAAAAAAGGAAAACTCAATTGGCTCTTGTTAGTCCTAAAGGTTTTCAATCATGGGCATCTCAATAGTTTTGATAATAACAAGGCATTGTCCATGTGGACTAATATTTTATTCAAGTGACAATGCAAATAGGTCATCTAGGTCAAAGAAGATTATTGACCAAAAAATGACAAAGTCCATTAAGCTAAAAGATCCCATTCAAGTACATGCTTCAAAGTTGAAATCAAATCGTATTTTACTTTCACGATGATTCAAGCAAATGGATATACTCAAGTCTAAGGAATCAAGACAAGTTAAAAGAAGATTTTTTATTTTTCTTATTTTAGGTTTTGAGTAATTTAAGATTAGATTGATCATTGGTCGTAAGATCTTACTATTTAAAATGATCAACTAAGAACTAACCTCAAAATGATTTTTCGAAAAAAAATATTGCCACACGTTAAGTTTAGAAAGATTAAACGGTTTTAATAATAGTACATTGTGAAAAATAAGTAAGAAGGTATCTATTGTCCAAACCAGTCGACTAGTTCATAGAACCAGATGACTGATTCTTAAAGCTTAATTTTACACTAATTAAACCAGTTGATCAGTTCCTATAACCAGTTGACTGAGTATCCATTTTCATAACAAAAGCGTGAACCGACTGTCCATTTCAACCAACCTCAATGATGATTTAGTTGACTATTTTTCAAAAGCTAAAATAGTGTACATCAGAACTAGTTGATTGATCATAAAGACCAGATGATTTATTGTGCTTGAACGATTGAATCTCACCCTATGAACAATTTAGTTGATTTGATCAACCAACCATATCTTGATCTAGTCAATTGGTTGATGATTCAATCGACTTGAATTTGTCAATCTAGCATTTTGAAATTCAAATTTTGAACAAACAAAAAAAAGAAGAATGACTCTATTTTGAAATACAAGAGCTATATTCTTTTACGGGTTAAAAATAGAGGTTCACTAAAGAATTTATTGTTATCTCTTTACAAGCTTACATTTCTACATCTCTATTATTGACTTAAGATGTGACCATTGAAAACCTAGATCTAAAAGTCCTACTTATCTTAAATACTCTAAGCTTATACCAGATCTATTTATAAAGAGTGAACATATATTACACCAATCTACTCTTGAAGAGACTGGTTGTTGGTAAACAAACTTTGTATCTTTTCATTGCGATGAGATTTACGAGTAAGTGCTACACTTGTGAGGCAAAATGGGCTATTTTGCTAGGAAATGAGTGATGAACACGTGTTGTAAAGGTTTGATCTCCACCTACAAAGAGATCAAGATGGTGAAAAACTCAAGTGAGGATGCTTGAGTCGAGGACGCAGAATGTTTTCCGAATGTCGTAAAAATTGTTGCATGTGTTTGCTCTCTCTTTCTTTCTTTGCTCTTTTACATACATGTGTATTATCAACATACACTTTTAAAGTTTATAAAAGTTGTCAATATTTGTTAAATACCCTATTCACGCCCCTCTCTAGGGTAAATATCTGGGCAAAAATTTTGATTAAAAATCAAATACTTCATCACAAAAAATACCTAGAGTCTCCTACTTCATTATTGGAATATCTAGAGTCCTCTACTTCATCATAGAAATACATAGACGAATTAAAGTGGTATTTTATTTGGAGAATGCTTAAAATACTTTTCCCAATACCTAACTTATATATGAAAAGATCTAAAGGTACTCCCCTTTCACCTTTAAAGAACCTAAAGTATTTATCATGTAATGATCTCTTGGTTGGGTCACCCTAGGATAGTTCATTGGATCCTCTCTAATAGATCTATATTTTTGTTGCATGACATCAGAAATAGATATTTGTTTTATATCTTGCTATTTTTTTCCTCACAAAATCAAACTACGAATAAATAAAAGAATGAAAGAAAGAAAGATGTCAATATATGCTTTAAAATATCCTGAGTAAATTAAATTATAAACTATTACAAAATTAACACACAAGAAATAAAAATTTGAAAGAAAAAGAACAATGGAAAATCTAATGCTACATAGTATGGTTAGATACAAAAGTCAAGGGTGATGGTATTGTAGGAACAATCAAAGACAAGCATGAGTCTAAACAAGGCCCAAGGTTGAAGGACCTTTTTTTGCAAAAATTACCTACTCATCAAATTAAATATAGTACTAATCATAAGTTTCAAGAGAGTGTGCATACTTATTTCGAGGTCGGAGATTTTATTAAGTGGGTTCTTGATTCTCGAAGTTTTTTGAGTTTTGGAGGCCTTCTCTGAAAACAAAAAAAAAAATTGAAGTTGTGGGGGCTAATTTGGGAAACAAATGTTTTTTGGGTTAAGTTGTAAATTTTAGTTCTTAGGTCAAATAGGTCGGGCCTTGGACTAGATCTAAACAAGGTTAAAGGGTCGGGCCAACTTGGTTGCTTGGATTTTCTTGAATGCTAGACTTTCTCTTTCTCTAGCTCTTGTTGGATTGTCAGTCTGTAACAAAGGTTCTATAGCCAAGTTTTGGTTTCAAGTTGGATTTGGATTCAGATTAGAAAAGAGTTAGGTTAAATGGGCTGGGTTTAAATTTTGTGATGGGTAGTAGGGGAACAGATTTGGGTAGAATGAATATGGTTTAAACTAAGTTGGGTTGGGTGTCCATTGGGTTGGACTATTTGGTTTAATTGAAAGTTGTTGGATAAGTATATGGGTTGGTGGGTTAATAAAAGTGGCTGATATGGGCCTAGTGTCACTAGTTTAATGAGTTTTGTTCTTGGGTTCTTGGATTGGTCAAATGGTTCTTGGTTTTGGGTAAACTAAACTTGGATCGGGTTGGATGGTTGGCTTGTTTCTAAGTATGTTATCTTTGTAATTTGCAAAGCTAGGGATTTGAAACCTTTGCATAGTGCTGCGTGAGTAAAGACAACAACAACAATGGCAATGGAAAACAATTGAGGTTGATTTCAAAGGCAAGATGATGAGGACTACTGATGTAGTTCAACAACTATAATGTGACGTTATGGTCGCAACAATAATGGGTCGTGTTTGTAGTCAGTAAAGTTTTGTGATGATAATTGGGTTCTGGCTACGATTTGTGATGGCAACAATAGTAGAAGATAAAGACAATAATAACAGTCACCATTGGTCATGATTGACAATGGCAATGGTTTGTTGTTGGGTTAAACTCTTTTACTTCCTCTTCCATTACACAATCATAGGATTTCAATGTTCTTATGTTCTAGTTTCTTATAGTTGTGTTTAATGATGGGCTTGCATGGATTGATGCCGATGATAACCAAACTTAATGATGGCAAGCTCTAAAATGATGTTGATGGGTTATTGATGTGTAGAGATCTGAAAAAAAAAATTAAAGAAATAAAGAAAGGAAAAGAATAGAAGAAAAAAAAAAGGGGGAAGAAGAAAAAAAGCTAGAAAAAGAACGAATAAAATTAAAAAAAAAAAGAAGTAAAAGAAAAGGGAAACAGGTGTATGCAACGTGTGGTGTGTGTGTATGTTTCATATATTATATATTATACATATCTATACATATCGATGTGAACAAAAAACAAAAAAAGAAAAAGAAAAAAAAGGTAGAAAGGGTAAGTCAAACAAGGTGTGTTGTATGTGTGATGTGTAGTTATAATATATTATACAATATATGCATATAATATATAAATGGAGCAAGAAAGCAAGAAAAAAAAAAGTAGAAAGCAGGATAAGAATAGAAAAAGTGGAATGGAAAGTTAGTGACTTGGGGTGGCAGCCGAGACTGCTGAAGATTGAAAAAAAAAATAGAGAAAAAGTGGTGCTACAGGTTGCGTATAGTAGAGAACATGATATATATATATATATATATATATATATATTGTGTGGTTGTGGATAGCTTGCAGTGTAGCGTACATAAAAAGAAGGAGAAAAGATATATTTACATGTGTGTGTCTGTAGCGTACAACAGAACAGGAGAAATCAAAGGAGAGTAGCCAATGGAGAAATAGAAAAATTGGGACAAATCTTGAAAAAATTAGAAAATGCAGTAGCAGCAGGAACTGCTGTTGCAAGATGAGTTACGTCAATGACTGGCACCGGATGGATGGAGGTAGATCGTGCAGCTGCTAGAGCAGCAGCCGCTTGAGTGCAGCAAATGGCAAACCAATGGATGGCGTGGTGAGTGGCTGCCGCTACTATCCAGTGCAGTGCGTAGGTGTTTATCTATTTGGATATGTATGTGTGTAGTGAGAACAACAAGAGAAAAATGGAGAAATTGAGAGAGTGCAACGGCTAGGCGCAGTACAGGTGTGATGGGAGCAGAGAAAATGGCTGTACAGGTAGTGTTATAGCAGAAAAATGGTGTATATCCATATATGTATGTGTGTGTGGGTTTAACGGTGCAGCAGGGATTTTATATATATATATATATATAAATATGTGTGTTTGTGTAATGGGGGAAATAAAAGGGTAGTACAACATATTTGTGCTATGGCTACAGCAGTTACAGAGTGAGTGGGGTTCGGTTTGGATGCTATTGAAGCATCAAGTAGGAACAGTTCACTTTTTTGGAGTAGATTTGGATGTGTGTTGGCCGGTTACTGCTGCAAATCAAGAGCAGGGCTGGTAATTGGGTAGTTTGGTCCCGGGGAATCATTGAAGATGGTCTCAGACCATGCTATTATTTCCTCATTGGAAATGAAAAAAAAAAAAAATGAGCAAATGATGGTGATGGCTTATACCAAGAATGAGGGTAGACTTGCTGAGTAAATTTCTAAGCAGCAGAGCAGTTGTCCCATTGAGGGATTTGGGTTTGAATACATAAGGGTTTTGATTCAGGCACAAGTTGATGAGGAAGCAACTCTTGGATTAATGCTGGTAGAATATCGATGGGAGCCCAACAAGGTTAGAATTAATTTTTGCTCAGCTATTTCAAATTAAAATGGAAGTTTGTAAAATTATGATTATGCCCAGAAATTATGGTTAATTGTGAATCGACCCAAGTAATAAACTAATATTCAAATTAAATAATTTAATTAACTAGATTAATTAAATTAAATGTGCCGAAATAACCCGAAGTTCAAATGGGACAAGTTATTAGTAAATTTTGACTATCTTGGACCTCCTAAGACCAACGGTGAGGTCCATGACAGGAGACGAGGTCCCGAAAAATCAAAGACCCGTAGAACCCTTGAAAATTACCAAAATGTCGCTGAGTCAAAAACTAGTCAAACGAACCTCGATTAAAATAAAAGAATAGTGAAACTTTATTATTTCGAACATTTTGGACTCAACAGTGGAGTCCGATTCACGAGAAGGGGTCTCGGGATGTAAGAACCCGTAAAAGTGTAAAATGATCGTTTTACCCTTTTTAGTACAGAAACCCAAATTGAGTTCCGCGAAAGCCTAAACCTATTTTCTTCAACGTTTCGGACCCAATGGTAGAATTTATTTTGCCAAAATAGAAACCAATAAAATAAAGACATAAAATTTGATGAATAGTATCACTCAAGTGAAAAACGAACTGAGTTATGTTTCATGGTCTTAGGGACACTGAAAGGCAAAGAAAAGGCAGTCTAACCTTCTACATTCTCGCTGCTAGTTCACTACACCGCGAGTACTACTTCTTAGGGTTGAGATCAACCTGTCAGGTATGATATTTTGCTAAATAAGAAATAAGATTAAGTTTAGGAGTAATTAACATGATTGACTTAATGATTCACATGTTTTGTTTGATTGCTTACATGCTTATGTGCCTTTTGTTATCTTTCTGAAAGTTTAGTTAAGTGATACATGTGGGACATGACTATATGTATATTCCATGTGTTGGTGCAATGTGTGACTTATGTTTTTAGAGAATTGGCAAGATAGGGAATGTGTAAACTAAACATGCGATTAAATTGATTGTTCATGATATACAGACTTGTGGAAAGAGCCTTATGATTTAATGTCATTGTTGCTTCAAGTAGAATATGTATTACTTAAAGCATGCTTCATTTGTTGATGAACTGTTTTGTTGAGATTACATCATTGCATGGTGGAATTAGGGCATATTGGCATAGTGTGATTCCTCGACAGCATAGTGTGAGTTGAGCACTTGGTGCTATGCATTATGAGGGCGTAGATCCTGTGGTGAAAAACCCAAAATCGGCCATGGCTCTCACGCCAGCGGGGACGGATCGTAAAGTGAAACATAGTACTCAGGCTATCGGGAAAGGACCGTAAGATGAGACATGTGTGGCATAGAGTTTGCACACTTGATCATGTACTGCATTGATGACATCGGATGACATGTAGAGATAAATGTACACTTGTATATGCCACGCCTTAATTTTGTTTCTTGCATTAACATTATATTATACCAGCAGTTGAGCTGACCCATTCGTGGGATAATATTTCAAATGACGCTTTAGCTACATGAGATTCAGTGGTGTCTTAGTGAATGAAAGAACTTAAAGTGTTTTGGCCCTTGGGGCATATTGTGATGATTGTACAAGGGCTTAAGCCCTAGACTATTTCATGATTTTTGTATGTATTAAGGTAACAGGCAAGACCTTATGAATTGTGCCAGAACAGGTGTTGGGTTAGTGTGTGGAATATATGTGATTACCCTGGATTGTACTTTACTTCTTTATTATTTTATTTTCCCTTGTCTCGTTATTCGTGCCTCGGGTTCACTGGAATTCAGGGCGTGACACGATGGGAGATATGTTACTTTTTATTTTCTATGACGTCCTACTTAAACTTTTTTTGGAAGTTCTATTTTAAGCTTTTTTTTACTTCTTTAATACTAAAATAAAATAAGAATCATTTTTTTCTTTTTTACTCAATATCAATTAATCGGACAAACAAAAGAAAAGACATTATCACTTTCCCTCCTTAAACTTTTCATTTTTCTTACCATTTCCTTTTGCAGTTTTCAATTTTCCATCTCTTTTAAGAAGAAAAAATAAAAACAAAATACAAATAAAAAACGTAACGTTATTGGATATAACTTTGTATCACGCCAACCGAATACCCATCTCCCATCACCTATGAACGTATTACTACCCATATTATAGGTATACAATTTGATTGGTAAAGCATTGTGCTATTTAGAATTGGTATCCCCCCCTTTTTTTTAATGGAATTCTAGAAGTCGATCGTACAATATAACTAGCGTTTGTCCAAACTTTTAATAGGCATTTGAAATGAAATTATTTTCATTTGACTTGGGTATTTTCTGGTTTTGACCAGGTATTTTACTTGAAAATGAAATTTAGGAACTGTTTGGGAAGCTCTAGAACCATACTTATTAGATATAGAGGTGGTCCAATTGTGTTGGGCCTAAATTTGGTAACCTTATTTTAGCTAAAAACCAGTTCTCATCAAATCTAATTTCAGCCCTAAAGTGGGCCGTGTGTGATCCAAGGAGGAGGTGGTTTTCTCCAGAACTAATTCTTATCTACCAAATCGCGAGGAAAAAACAATCAATGAGAGAGATTGAAATTTTTTGAAACTAAAAGGAGCGAAATAGTGAGAGATTGAAAAGAAATCATGGCAGTTTCTCTTGTCTCTCACCACCAACAAAGAAGAAATTAACAGAGGGTTTGAATCAATCCACATAGAATGATTCTCCAAGTATTTCTCTATCTTTTTCTTCTCCTTGGGAAAAAAATCGGTATATATCTCTATCTCTTTCTTCTCCATGGGCAGTTTCTCTTTCTTCTCCATCTCTTTGATTATTTTCTAATTTCTGATACAACGTATTTAGCTTCTCTTTTTCTTCTTTTTTTTTTCAAAATATAAATTATGTAATTTATTGGATATTTGTCTACATACATGGTTTTTGTTAAAAAACATTCAGGGCTTTATTTTTTCAAAAGGAAATTTTACATATTCATGCCTAAAAAGTAATAGCTTTCTTTGTTTGTTTGGGTTTTTTTTTTGGTCTTGTTTGTTTTATCTTTCTTTGGGAATTAAACTCTGATGATTGATGAATCAAGTGGTATTAAGGTTGAGATGGAGCTATGGAGGTTTGGAAAATGAAGAACAATGGTTGTCATGAAAGGTTGTTTGGTGCCGGATAGTAGCATGCTTGTCTGTATAGAAAATGTGTATAATGTGAAACCCTAAACATAAATTCAGATTATGTTACCAGACTATTTGCACTCCTAAACCACTTCAAATCAATATTTGTTTTTACATGACTTTATTTACTGAAATTGAGTAGAACTAAACTAGCTCAATTTTTTAAACACCCAAACAGGCCCTTAAAGTCTATTTTAAGCCGGTGAATGAATCTGGCTCACAAATTCAATTTTTTTCTTAAATTTATGAAAAATTATTTATCATAAATTTTTAAAAAATTTAGAACTTTGTGAGTTGCAATCACGTGGTTTCTTGGAGTGACGATACTATTTTAGGGTAACGCTCTAGCTTTTATAGTTGAATGTTAATGCAAAGATCTAGTTATGCCACTTCTTATAAAATTTTTCTAAAATTTTGTTTTTAACGGGCACATAGCTAAATGCATTTTTAATACTAAATGGTATTTAGTATATTTTGAAATTTTTATTTCAATCCTTAAATGCTATATTTTTAATAATAACTAATTTTTTTTCAACTAGCCATCGAAATGATTGGATGAAATAGGCAGGGTGAATGAAGTAACAGACAGTTTATTGAAACAATTAATATCATATTTTAAGAGATGAAATAGTAATTTATTGAAACAATTCATTTTTTAGCCCAATCAAATTTTAGAATTGGCAATTCATTTGACACGTGCATTGTTGGAAAAATGAGTTTTAGAGTAGAATTTTTGGTCCACTTTGAGCTACAAAAAAAATAGCGTCACACATTATTTGAAATGAGTTCATATAGAAACGCGTTCTCTTTCGTGAAGAGATCAAGAGCATATATTAGATTGTTCAAAATCATTAAAGATTAAATGATAAATTAAATTTAAATATCACTATTTGAAAATGATAACAAACTGTAAAACTTGTAAAAAGTTTGTGTCTCATATAGGTTTGACACAAGGTTTTGAAAGAATATATATATACAATTACCTTGAATGATGATTTGGCCCCAAAGGGCATGCAAGATTTGTAGATGGAATATGACTTGGCTCAAGCTGGGTTTATCACACACGTGCGTCAGCACCCTACCTTGGACCGAATTGGGTCAGTTAGGATTCGAGTTTGGGATTAGCCTGTTGTATATATATTTTTTTAGTGAAAATTTATTTAAGTAAGTTTAACTAATTATTTAAATTTTCCTAAACACTATTGTTCTTGTTATCATTCAAATTATATTAAAACACTGTCATTTTAGTCATAAATAAATAGTTGTGTTTGTTTGTTAAAATTGAACAGCAACAACTATTCATTATTAACATAGGTGACTCTAAGATCAAATCAGTGTAACCCTTGGTCTCATGATTATACTGAACAATCATTATATCTTCGGTAAACACTTACACCATTTATAGCATATTATCAATTCGAGAAACCTACATATTCCGTAAGGGAGTTTAATTTATATCTTTTGGTTTATCAGACGTACAAATTTACAGTGCTTCAATTATGCATGCTCAAATTATTGTATCTTAGGAAGGAAATGTTAAGTACTCGTAAGCATCACTACAAAAAACGTAAATTGCTTTAAGGATATAATGTAAAACATTAGTCTTGATCATTTTCTACGATCTATTTTTGTAACTCAAAATTTATGGTTTTTGGTTTCCATCTGTATTTTGTTTTGTTTTTTCCTTACAGAATTTGTTTTACAATTTTTGTTTTTCCAGTTTTTGTTTTACCAAATTTATATTATTTTTGGTTTAAAAAACAATTTTTGTTTTCAAAAAACAGTTTCAATTTTCTATACTTTTTTGGTTTAAAAAACAATTTTTATTTTCAAAAACAGTTTCTATTTTATGAAAATAAAACTGATACTGTTTTACTAGCATGCATTTGGAGAAGATCTGAGCAAACTAATTTGTAATTAACCAGTTATTGTATCCATGCCCGTTTTATAACACGTCAATCCCAACTCCGTCGCTCTTACCAGCAGGAGACGACATGTAATTTGAAAATAGCCGGTTGACACGTGGCAGAATGTCACCAGCAAATCCATCTATTTATATTTGACTAAGAAGTTTTAACAAAAGAATTTCTACGGATAAATTAATAATATTGTATTAATTTTATATTATTTAATGATGTGATATGAAATTAGTATAATCTTACTATCTAATTTGTGTAAATATTTTTTGTAAAACGCAATATCTGTAACATAGTATTACAATAACATAAAACACATTTTATCGAAAACTAATGTTACTATAAGTTTGAATTAGGAATGATAATTTAACCTGTATCGTTGAGAATCTATTAATCATGTCTTGGGTTCTGGAAAAAGTATTTTCAACTTGTTAAAATTTGGAACGAGTTTGAGAAGAAGATACCTCGTCCTGTTATGCTCCATTCTAATTATATAAAATAAAATAATAATTTTTTTTTATATTTCATAATTAATATTTATAATTTTATAATAAAATATTTGAATCACTTATTAAAAAGTTATATAAACTTAAGTAAAAAATAATGTCATTTTAATTTTTTATTAATATATATATATTTTTTATTTATACATGTATTGTCTTGTTAAAAATATATTAATTATAATTAATTTATTAAAATAAATAAATAAATAAGAATTTAAAAATAAATAGTGACTGATGAAAATTCATTCCACTTATCAGATGTTTAAATGAGCTTGAGATAAACTTTTTTTCATAGGCCGGATCGAATTTGGGGGAAGGATTCTTTCTTCCAAACCCACCTTATTCCCGTTTTTTAGTTTGAGTGCATGTGTGACCGAGTGTTTTAACTTAATTAAGTAGTTAAAAATTAAAATTTTTTTTTATCTCAATTACTTTAACAGTTTATTTGATAATCCAATTAATGCACTTAATGATTTTGATTACCACATCAAACAGAGCCGATTAAGCATTTTTAGTTCCAACTTGTTCTCCACGCTTTACCACTGCCAGGAGCGGTGGTTTCTAGTCGCTCTCACTCTCTCTCTCTCTCTCTCTCTCTCTGTCTCTCCATTAAACGCCCGTATGTCTAACGCTTGAACTCGCTCTTCGGTTTTTGTTCTGCTTTCTTTTACTATTATCACTTCTGGATATGGGAGTGAATTCTAATCTCTATCTTCTGATCTTCTCTCTTCTCGCTGTGTTTTTTTTAATGTGTCTCTCTGTTGCCTTACCTTAACTTCATTTGACGCCGTGTTGGGTTGAAGCAATTGCAGTAATGGCGTCTTCTTCTTCCGAGTTCGGTGTCCGAAGGGTAGACTTGCTTTGCCATTCAATTTTTGTATTATATCATCTTGGTTTTCAACACTAGTTGTTACTTTATCTTAATTTTTAATTTTAATCCCTTTCTTCTGATTTCATGAAATTATTTGTATTTTATAGCTTTTGGTCCTTTCATACATACATTGATGCTGCATGATGAAATATACCTACTAACCCCATCGCTTGTCCACACGCTCACACTAGGGCACTTCGGCTGATTTTATGGTTACTACACACATTTGGGGTGGACCTAAATTGTAGATTGTCGTTGGAGGTTTCTTTTTCTTCATGAATGTTCTGTTTGATTGATGGGAAAATTGTTGCACTACAAAGCTAATTTAAATTTTGAAACACAGCATGTTTTATATTTGGGACCCAACAAGGCCTACTCAAGACAATATGAGGCATAAAGTGATAATTGGAAATGAGTTTTATTTTTTAATATTAATGTTAATATTTTTTATTGAAATTTTATATATATATCTATTATAATATAAAATTGTAATTGTATTCAGTACCCAGTACCTCATATATAGATACTGATTAAAACTCTAATAATAGAGTTCTTGCATAATACGATAAGTTGAGCAATAAAATTTTTAAAATAAAACTTTAATAATGGAATTTACAAAAACTATAAACTAGGTAATATAAAAGAAATATTTAGGTTTTTTTTTTATGTAAACAAAAACAATAGAAAGCGAGATTAATTTGTAATAAGTCTACTAAGAAAATTTATAGGTACAAAAAAACTATTCACCTTTTCAAATGATTAGTCTGGCTTGTATTTTTTTCCTGGACTTAAAATTTTATTGGCCTTTTGTGTGGGCTTAGATTTTTATAAGTCTTCAACTTCTAGTTTAGATTATACTATAAGCATATGTAAAATTTGGGGACTTCTTTATAGGTGGGGCTTAAAGTCATTGCTTTACTCGCATAATGGTAGAGTTGGCCCTAGGACACAAGAAAACCAAAAAATCTTTGAGCTAATACAATTATACAAATGATTGGTTCTATTAACAATTGATTTGTATATTGTAAAAATCTAAATTATAGGTTTTGTGTTCTTTGAAAATCTAAACCACCTAAAACATAAGTTTCTCTAGTTTATTTCCGAAAACAAATGGAGAGCTACAGAATTTTCTGTTTTTGACCTAACACGGCTACATTTGGAAGCGAGTAATTTTCATACTTTAAATATTACTAATATTCTGAGGAAGTTTTAATAGTGTCCAGCTTGGGTTGCTTTTACTCCATCTCAAACTGGAAACTAGGGATATCAATGAACAGGATTTTTGAGTAACCTCGTCTTGCTCCTGATGGGACGGGTTCGGAGAAATGAAATTGAACCTTAATAGTGTTAGAGGTGGGTTTGGAAAAAGAAAGTTTAAACCCATCTAGCCCTGATTATAATATGAAATTACTTAAATACCCTTTATATAAATTTTAAAATACCTATTCAATCCACAAATATACATAATTGATGAACAATAGTACTAAATAAAAAATAATTTTTTAAAAACTAAAAAAATAAATTTAGTATAATCGGGGTGGGATGGGTATGTGCTTAGTATAATAGGGGCGGAGCGTAACGGAATAGATATGAGATAATAATTGGGACATGGTGGGGAGGGTTTGGAAAGGTTTTCTTTAAGTGGGGCAGGTTTGGAATAGAGGCACCACATCCTATAATTGCCCCGCTGACATTCCTACTTGCAAGTCCAACATTACTTTTCTAAGATTTGAGTTGTGGACGAACATGTGTAGTTTCTATACTTTGTTTATACCAGTGATGAACCACTCATTGAGTCAATTAAATTGAAGCTCGGAAGGTACAATCATGCTAGTTAGGCCCAATATAAGTCCTTTGACCAAGATGGGCTTGTGATTTGGTTAAGAGCTGATAAAATGATAATTTAGATATGGTAATAGATTTTTATTATTATCTTAGTAATCAGTGAATTATTTTGGTTTGTGTTTGACTTGAATCAGTTCTATGGAGAATACACAGTCTGTCTGCATTCTATCTGTTCTATAAGCATGTACAAGAGAGAAGAAGAATCTACCAATCACTTTCTTCTTCATTGTATGATGGCGAGGGAGGTGTGGACTATGATTTTTGTGATTTTTGAGGTGTATTGAACAATGCCAGGGTCAGTGAACACTTTTTTGATGTTAAGTGGCAGCCTGTTCTAAAATGGTTAGGAAAGCATGGTGATCGGATCCTTCATTTGTAATGTGATGCATTTGGTGGGAGCGCAATTGGTGAATGTTTGAGGAATTAGAGATTCCTATTTATCATCTAAAGGAAAAACTAAATAGTTTTAGACTCTTTGCATTTTTGGATAGTAGGAAAAATTTTCATTTCTCTATCCTCTTTTGTAGATTTTCTAGAGGAGATGAATTGTATAGATCGGTCATAGGTCCTATTATTCTTTTTTGGTTGTAATTGGGTTGTGTGCCCTTTGAGGCTCTCTTTTCATAATACAACTTTTCTTTACGTATAAATAAAATAAAAATAAAATCTATATGAGCACTGTAACTCTGTTGATTACCAAGAAAAAAAATCTCAATTTTTATTATGATTTTCTCTTATAACAATATTAACAACTAGTTTTGAGTTGCTAATGCAATTTTTTTTTTTTTTTTTTATGATTTTGAGAGAAGTTTGTTTGTATGTTAATATAGAGGTTTCTATAATCATTGGGCAGGCATATGAGTCACCTCTGTAAAACTCATTTGATTTGTGTATTTGATCTGCTTAGGAACAATTTGATTGCTTTTGAAGTTCGTTTGTCTGTTAATATAGATGTTTCTATAGTCATTTGGCAGGGGCTCACCTCTGTATAATTCATTTGACTTATGTATTTGACCTGCTTAGGACCAGTTTGATTGCTCAAATTGATTGTTCTCTGTTTTGTATCATAACTTGGTGGATGTTTGTTTTTGTGGCCATATATTTGTGTGCGTTTGTGTGCATGTTTCTTTGTTAAATCTTTATTTATATATGTGGAGTCAGCCATATGAGTTTATTCAGCCTATGTTGACTTCCAGAAGCCATTTCATAGCTCTCAACTGCTTTTTTTTCACTTTTTTTCTTGAATGTTCTGCATGCAGCATTTAAATATTACAATGTCAAGGGCTTGGTAAAATTATTATAGATTCTTGTTGATTTATAAAGAAATATTCTGATCATGAGTGTGTAGTCCTAAAAATCACCCCTCCTCTCTCTCTCTCTCTTTCAAAATCCACAATGAATGTGGTATAAAATGCAGTTAACTTTTTATTTTGTTGTTTCAGACAACTGTTTGTCAGACCTGTGGTGACAATGGTGATATGCACCTTCTAATCTACTGTATGAAGTGTCAGGATTCTGCTGTGCATCAGTACGTTTATGACTGAATTCATTTCTTTGAATGTTTGTCTAATTATGAGCGATGTTTGATATATATATATATATTATTTCATTTCGTGTGTGTGTGTTGTTTTTTTTTTTTGGGTGGGGGGAGGGGATAACCATGCATACTACAGATAGAGAATGCATCTAGCCCTGGCAATCCCTCTTAACACTTTTGCAATTTTTCCCAAATTACGTGACAAATTATCAGGCTAAAATAGTATTGAGCAAAAATATTAAACTTTTTCCAAATATAATTTCACTCATACAATAAAATGTTATATGAGTTTTATTAATATAGGTTGGAGCCATTCAAGATATAATGTATCTTTTAATTACAATCCTTTGTTTCAATGGAAAACCCTTTGATTCCAATTATGATTATTGCAAATGTTTGTTTATTTGATGTTGGGTCTGGACCTAGGTTAATTCCCTAGCTGCCTACGTACCCATTATTGGGATCAAGCCAACTTGTAGTTCCTTGAATGAAATTATTTATTTTTTGATGATCAAGGGTAGATGACCCATTGACCTTCTATGAGTTTGAAATTCAATGAATTTTAATTGAGTGTATGACTCAATAGAATTTAGAATTTTGTTAAGAATAAATTTGTGATCAAGGGTGGATGACCTTTGATATTTTTACATGGGTGTATCATGTACGACCCATTAAATTTAAAATTGGACTTGTGACTGCACCTAGTTAAACTAGGTTGTCTACGTATCCCAAGTGGAATCAAGTCAACTGTAGTTCTTAGAACATTTGAAATAAATTGAAATTTAATTTAAATTGAGCTTGTGACTGCATCTAGTGTAGATGCTGGTTTGCCTACGTATCCCTAATGGAATCAAGTCAACCGTAGTTCTCGTGAACAAAAAACTTAGAATTTTTGGAATAAATAATGGGTAAATGACCCATTACTTAAATTTTGGAATTTTAGAATTTGAGAAGAAAAGAAATTTAAAATGAATAATGAGTAAATACTCATGACTCATATTTTTATAATTTTGGAATTTGAGTTTGGAGTACAATAGGCTTATGACCTATTGACTCTAAAATTTGATGAACAATTTTCTTTGATAAGTGAACCAAAGATTCACTTTAAATATAAAATTTAATTCATTAATTAGTAAATTAACTAATTAATCAATCATTGAATTTGACTTTTAAATTTAATGGGTTTGAAACAAACCCAATTCATATTCGTATTTTTTTAATGGAGATAAAAGACTCCAAAAATAAAAGACTCCAAAAATTTGATTTACTTTAAATATGAAATTTAATTAATTAATTAGTAAATTAACTAATCATTGAATTTGACTTTTAAATTTAATGAATAAGGGTTTGAAACAAACCCAAATCATATTCGTATTTTTTTAATAGAGTTAAAGGACTCCAAAAATAAATTTAATTGATTGATTAATTAATTATTCATTGAGTTGGACTTCTGAATTTCATGGATATGGGTTTGAGACAAACCCAATTCATGATTTTAATGGACTGTCCCAATTTAAAATTGATGACTTTATGTCAAATTAATTAACTAATGAAAATGATGTTCATGGGTTGCTCATTATGACTCTGTGTCAAAATTTATTTTAATTAATTTTAAAGGTGGAGTCTAAAGACTCCATTTAGTTTGAATTTTCCAACCAATCATTGTGTAAGACCAATATAATTTACTCTAATCTTATACTCTCAAAATATAATTTAGTTTTCTTCTTTTGTAGTCCAGAGAGTAAATTGGGATTTGGATTGCAATAACTGTAAGGGCCCATCAATATATGCATATGCATCTTGATGTCCAAGATTGGCCTTGGTCAAAGAATGAAATCAAAGGTATAAATTGAATTTTAGGTTACATTCCATAATGTCCACATGTTTATCATGTAGAGGAATGATAATAATGGTTGGAGGATTAGACTCCAAACTTAAAAATCATGTTGCTTTGACCTGTACTTGCCTAGCGGTTGGGCAAAGGAGTCTAAAGACTCCATATTAAACAAAATTTGGTACTGGTATTTCTATAGAGTCGGAAACTCCATCAATCAAAATTTTATTCCAGCAATCCATAAAAGAGTAAAATACTCCAAATCTTATCCAACCGTGAGAGAGATTTATTTGTGGAAAGAAAATCTCTCTCTAATTTATTTGGATCATTTGTCTTGCACACAAAATCAAACAACTTGTAAAAAAAAAAATACCCACCCCATAGAATTTACGTAAAGGAGTGGAATCAAAGATTCCAATGTATTTTAAAATTTGTAGACAAGTTGTTAATCCAAAGAGATGGAAACTTTCAGTGACCAAATCAAGTGAATATTCACTTATAAATGATTTTCATGAGAGTCAAAGGCTCTTTATGAGAAAGGAGTCAGGGAGTCAAATACTTCATTTTTACCATGGGAGTTAGAAACTCCATTTATGAGGAGTCAAAGACTTCATTTTTAGAGTGGGAGTCAGAGACTCCATTTTGATTGAGATTTGAGAGGGAGTTAGAGACTCCATTTTGGGCAGCAAGTTTAAAGAGTCAGAGACTCTTTGGTCTTCTTTAGAATTTCCTGCAAGAATCCGAGAGAGAATCCCACCATTTGTTTTTAAGAGTCAAAAACTTATTTAAGATGGAAAAGTTTCCTGCAACAACCAATTAAAAAGAGTCAAGAAAGACATAGTGAAGATATATAAATTATTGTACTTTCCTTGTAAACTTTCTCTTCTTGGACGCTCTTTCAAACTCTTCTAAAAGATTTTCAGTTACTCTCAAACTCTCTCTTTCTCCCTGCTGATCTCCCAACACGCCCCAAAACTTCCCCTGCATCAAACACTTTAATCCCCTTATAATAGGTAAGTTACATATTTGGAAACTGGGGCAACGTGATGGTTGCTTCTAAACTTCCACCATGTGAGAGGGTTATTTCTTAACTTCCACGTTTTGCCACTTTTTTTTTCTTTTCGATAACACGCCATTTTTTATTTTTTTTTACTTTAACAAATAGATACAGATGAGCATTGCTTTTAAGTGGTTAAGCCAGTTTTACTGAAAAATTATATTTGTTGGCATGAACTCATGTTATACTTCATACTAGCCAAGGGAATAGGTATTTTATCAATGTCACAACCAACATTTTCTGGTTATGAATGTCTTAATAATTTCATGATTGCATGTCATTCCTAATGAACTAAATAGTACATTCACTTTGGTATTCCATTAAAGCTGGTTAGTGTTGTGTTCAAATAATAAACACATTCAATGGATCTTTTACATGCACAAGTTTTTGTTAACAATAGTATGCTTTAAAAGCTTAACCGTTTAGGGCAGTTAGTTGTTAACATGGTATCAAAGCATGTAGCTCTTGATCTCGAATTTCACTACTTCTTGGATAACTATAATACTGATTTGTGATGTGGGGCAGCTTTACATAACTTTGAATAAAGCCCGCTTATGGATGGTTTTCAGTGGGTTTTAGTCGTGGAAAGCTCGAAGGTTTAGGGTTTTAAATGATAGAAAAAAAGGTATATGGTTTGTATGTTAGATGGGCTTGGGGTTGGCTTTTATTTCGAAGTGGTTGGTCACAAGAATTTCAGAAAAAAATGACTTATTGGAATCTCTAGGCAGTAGTTATTTTATGATCTTTGGTGTGAACTTGAAGGCCAAAGGATAGGCGAAGGGGTTATGGTTGATCAGGACTTTGATAGGGTAAAGGTTTTGCGGGGTAAAATAAGGTTTTTTTCTAAGGATTGTTGACACTAATTCGAGAATAGTGATTTTAAGAAAAAGAGAGAGAGTACTTGGGAGTCACCCCCTGTGGCTTGTATCTCACTTACAATATTTGATTCCCTAAAACTCAATTATGTTGAATAGAATAATTACATAAATATTTCTAGGTTGTAATACCCGTGAAAAATAATAATAAAATATAAACAAAAAATAATTATTTAATAATATTAATTATCTAAAGAAAAGAGGGGATTTGTGATAATAAAAATCACTATGGGGATTTATCAATAAAAAGATAAAATAGAATCATAATTGGTTACAATTTATGTTATTAATAAAAAAAGAAGAAAACTATAAAACCCTAATCCTTCTATAACTCCAACAAACCTAATAAAGAAGAGAAAGGAAAGGATATGTGGTTGAGGCAAAGGAAAAAGGAAGAAGCCTTCTATTTCATTAACTTTTGATTTTATTATATATTAAAATGATAAATCTCAAGATGTCATCGGAGTCAAATATTTTTATTCTTCTTGTATTTAAATTCATGTGTGTATATATAATTAATCAATGGGGTGTGTATATATATATATATATATATATAATTAATCAATGAGGTGTGTGCAGTCGCATGCGTGAATGTGTTTTGTGTGAGTGTGTGCATTTGTTAATTGTGTATTGTGTTTGTAGCAGAGGCGATGGGTCAAAAGATAGAGAGAAAAAAGAAAAGAAAAAGAAAATCAACTTATGCAGTGAACAGTATGCGTGCCTGTGTGTTCTATGTGTGAATCCGTGTGTGTTGGTTGTATATATTTGTGTAGTGTGTGATGATTGTCAGATTGTGTATGGAAAGATGTGTAGTAATAACAAACAAAGGCCTCTTCTTGCGTTCTCTTTCTTGAACTTTCAAAATTAGGTAATGAATAACAACAAAAGAAAACTTCTTGCTTCCTTGTCTTTCGAATCAAGATCACACAATAATTGTAACGTTAGTAGTAAAGCGTTAGTCTTTATCCAATGCGAATTTCCTTGAGTGCCAAGCTAATGCCCAATCCTCTTATACTTGGAGGAGTGTGATTAAAGGGCAAGATGTTTTGAAGCGTGGCCTTAAATGGGTTATTGGCAATGGTAGAACAGTGAAATTTTGGGTTGAGAATGTCAATATGTGATGTGAAGGGGTGTTAATGTTTGCCTGCTTGGTAGTGAAGACATAGATTTTATGGTAAATTACACTGATCTCTCCTGAGGTTTCTGACAATTATACTGACCTCCCTAAAATTTTTGAAATTACACCGACTTCTCTTATTTTACCTGTTAATATACATATACCCGTTTAGTTAATTTTTTTCTTCAAATGACAAAACTCCCCCTTTCATTTGTTTATTTTTACAGTTTTTCAATTTTGACCAATTTTTTCTAACTTTTTTAAAAATATTTTTATTATTATTTTATTTAAAAATAAATTTAAGTTAATAACTTATTTTTATTTTGTATAAAAATAATTTAAATTTTTTATCATTATTTATTTGGAAAATGAAAAAAAAATTGGTCAAACTTTAAAAAATTGAAAAAAAAAACATGAAAGGGGTAAAAAAAAAAATTGACTTGGGGGGGGGGTATCTGTATATTGTTAGGTAAAGCTGGAGAGGTCAGTGTAATAGTCAAAAACCTCAGGGAAGGTCAGTATAATTTATCCTAGAGTTTAAATTGATATTATATAACTTGGGTTGGCTAATGCAATTGCAAGGCTGATTTGTGAATAGTGGAGTACATAATCATAATTATAGGTGAACATCTAAAGAAAAAAATAATAAATTACATGACAAAAGTGATAAGAAAGTTGTAATTATAGGATAGTAAAACTAAAAATAAAAAAACTATTTAAATAAAAATTATAAGGAAAACTTTAGTGGGGATTTATGTTAGTGTAGGAGTTTAAATTAAGACTTGTTGATGCTTTGTTTTAATAGTTCTGTTATGTTATTGTTAAGATTGTGAGAGAGTTGTATTGAGAGCTTTGGACTTTAGTTGGGCTACGGAGGTAAGCGACCTACCAACTTGCTATTTATTTTTATAAAAAAATGATTTATAAATCTTGAAATTATTTGTTTTGAAACAATTGATGATAAATTTCAATAGTGTTATTTATGATGATTGGAACCACTTGAAAAATTATTCTCTTATGCTTGTCAACATGCAACTTCGAATGTGACTTTTGAAAATTGTTTGAATATGCACTTTGTTATCAAATATTTGTATGAAAATTGAGTTTATTTGTGGACTCTTAGTTTGACTATGATTGGGACCCTGTCAATGGGAATCATAAACACTAGTGTTAGGATGCCACCCAATGATCAAAGTTTCATTTCTTTTTTATTGAAACGGCCGAAACGTTTCCGTTTCTCAATTAAGCAAAACAAAACATTAGTGAAATACTGAAATTCACATGTTTCTATGGAAATAAAGTTGTTTCCGTCGAAACATACTGAAACTAGTGGGAAGACCCTGAAAAGGTGAACATTTTTTTCTTATTAGTAATAATTCTAGAAGTTAATAAAAGATAATATTTATTTTTTTTTCAAATGAAGGATGACATTGAAGTATTAAGACCCAAAATTACAAGAAGATATTTCTATTTTTTTCAAAAACCAAAAGACAATGAAAAGTAGTAGTGGAAATAAAATATAGATAAACAATTTATTTTAATACTTAGTTACTTATTATAATAGGCTTAATTTTTTTTTTTTTACTTATTATTTTATATGTAACTTATGTCAAATTGTTTAATTCATGGATATTACAATGTATATATTGTATTGCATTTAATTATAATAATTTTACATATTTTATGAAAATATATAACAATTTCATATTACATAAAAAAAATTAGCTTTACATTTTCAGATATGTACCCTAAAACATTTTCAGATAATTATAATATATATCTTTACACATTTATATATTTTACTTTATGTTTTCAAGTGTTTCTACACATTTTAATTTTTTTCATTGTTTCCACTATGTTTCCGAAATGTTTCTTTTCTGTGGGTGACCGAAACAACACTATGAAATGAAATTTTGATCCTTGGCGCCACCAATAGGGAATGATAAATGTTAGTATTGGGACCTTATCAATGTGGAATGATAAATGTTGGTGTTGGGACCTTATTGAGTTACGATTTAAATATGTTTTTTTGTTTAATTGCAAATCTATTTGGAATCATATGAGAATTGTTTGAAAAGTTGAAATTTCAAAATATACTATTGTTTGAACTTGTTTTATAAGCATGCTTGATCTGGCTAGTCAAGACTAATGGTTATTTGTTGAGTTGACTAGTTTATCCCAATTTACCCCCATCCCAAGAAGGACAAATACAGTCACGGGATACGGATACGACACGACATGGACACGAAGACACGTTATTTCTCAAAAAAGTAGGACACAGACACGTTGAATATATATAAATTTTTTATATTTTTGTATGACCATATAATAAAAATTTAATGTTATTTTAATTAAAATTAAAATTGACATAAAAATACACAAATTTAAAAAATATTAGTAAGATATTAAAATAACAAAGTCATTAAATAAAAAATAAAGAACTTCTTCATTTTATCATTAACCTTCATGATTCAAGTGTTCGGACACGTGTCCGGGAAGTGTCCGAAAGTGTCGGTGTCCAACACGTGAGCCAAAATAAAGTGTCCGTGCTTCATAGCCCAGCCCCCATCAGATTATGGAGGTTACTAGCAGGATGAACATCTTAGTCTAATGGAGGTTAGTAGGCAAATCGAGAGGGAACCAAGAATTGAATAAATTATGAATTACATTTAGATTTGTTTAAGAGATTTTTCTTTGTTAGACCATTTATTTATTTTGTAATGAATATTGGATATTGTTAATATTAGTTTAGTAGTTTGTTTCATTGAATCATAAATAAGAAGATTTTATTTGTGTTGATTTGTACCACTATTTATTATGGGATGTGATTTTAGATTTGTTTGGAAAATTACATGATGGAGCCTTGCATGTTTATACAGATTTGCTTATAGATATGCAGTGATTGTCATGTATTGACTCGTACATTCAGGTTGGTCACACTCAAAGCATACAATAGTAATCCAATGGCAACTCTTCCCTTATAGTAACCCCCACACCTAAGACATTGGGATGTTCCAGATATGACAACTGTTGCACTTGATGAGAAGGTGAGAAATGCTTCATATATGTTACATGGACGACATATGATTGGTTGATGTTAGAGTAGAAGTACACTTGGCAGATGTTAAAGGTTGCCTTTTATGGGAAGTACTTCCCTAGAAGTATTCATCTCCAGAAAGAAAGGGAATTCATCAAGTTACAGCAGGGAGCAGAATAGTAGCTCAATACCAAGAGTTCACTAAGCTGGCACAATTTGCTCCTAGATTAGTGGCAGATGAGGGGAGCTTAGCTCGTAGGTTTGAGGCCTAGGATTGACAACATTTGGAATAAAGCTTTATTAGTTGAACGAGGGCTTAATGAGGTCCAACAAAATCGAGATAGCAATCAAAAGGAAAGGTTTAGATAAACACAAACATAAGACGATCAAAGCTCAGGTGCAAATGACAACTAGTGTTTTAGGAGTTGGGGTTACTATAAGGGGAAGAGTAGCCATTGGATTACTGATGTATGCTGAGTGTGGCCAACCCCAATGTACGAGTCAAGACATGACAACTGCCGCACATCTATACGCACATCCATATAAACTTGCAAGGCTCCATTGTGTAATTTTTCACAACTAATATAAAATCACTTCCCATAACAAATAGTGGTACAAATCAACACAAATAAAATCTTCTTATTTATGATTCAATGAAGCAAACTACCAAGCTAATATTAACAATATCCAATATTCATTACAAAATAAATAACGATCTAACAAAGAAAAATATCTTACACAAATGTAAATGTAATTCATAATTTATTCAATCCTTGGTTCCCTCTATCTTCCTAATATGCTCCATTAAACCAAGATGCCCATCTTGCTAGTAACCTCCCTAATCTGATAGGGGAAAAATTGGGGTAAGCTTGTCAGCTCAACAAATAACCATCAACCTTAACTAGTCGGATCAAGCATGCTATCAAAACATTTTAGAGAAAAAGTTCAAACAATAGTATATGTTAGGTGATTTCAACTTTTCGAACAATTCTCATATGATTCCAAATAGACTTGCAATTAAACAGAAAATATATTTAAATTATAACTCAACTGTCAATAAGATTATGACCACAATTTGTCATGTGACAAGACCCAAGCTGTTCAATGATTTGTTCCGAAACAATACCAACATTTATCATTCGCTATTGATGGGGTCCTAACACCGAGGTTTATCATTCCCAATTAGCTGCATCCTAAAACCAACGTTTATCATTCCTCATTGGCGGGGTTCCAATCATAGTCAAATTGAGATTCTAAAAATCAACTCAATTTTCAAACAAATATTTGATAACAAAGTGCATATTCAAACAATTTTTAGAAGTCACAATCGACTTGCTTGTTGATTAAAATTTTGAAACAAGTATAAGAGAAAAAATAGTTTTTATCATAAATTGTTCAAAATAAATAATTTCAAGATTTATAAATTATTATTTTTTTTATAAAAATAAATAGCAAGGTGGAAGGTCACTTACCTTAGTAGCCCAACTAAAATCCAAAGCTCTCAATACAATCCTCTCACAGCCCTAATAATCACATAACAGAACTATTAAAACAAGGCATTAATAAGTCTTCAGTTAAACTCCTAAACTAACAAAAATCCCAACTAAAGTTTTCCTTATAATTTTTATTTCAATAATTTAATTTTTTTTGAATTTTTAGTTTTACTATATATATAAATATATCCTATAATTATGGCTTTCTTATTACTTTTGTCATATAATTTATTAATTTTTTTCTTTAAATGTTCACTTATAATTATGATTATCTAGTCCACTATTCACAAATCGGCCTTGATACTGCATTAGTTAACCCAAGTTTTATAATATTAATTTAAAATCTATTTCTTCTTACAAACATTCAATTCCATACACAATTTGACAATCATCACATGCCACGTAAATATATACAACCAATACACATGGATTCACACAAAACACAGAGGCACGCATACCTTTCATTGCATGAGTTTATTTTCTTTTCTTTTTTAAATTTTTTTTCCTTTCTTTTGACCCATCGTCTCTTTACAAACACAATAAACACACAAATTCATTCACACATGCCATTGCACACACCTCACTAATTAATTAATTATATATCTATATATATATATATATTTGAATACAAAAGAACAAGGGTAAATTACATTGACCTTTCCTGAGATTTCTGATAATTGTAGATGTTCACTCCCCTTGTTTCTGAAATTACATTGCACACCTAACTTTTTAATGTTGTTAACAACCCACCCCATGTCGTCTAGTGCCGTTAGTGACTTAAACAGAAATTGATGACATCATAGTAATAATTTTTTTTAAATGCTAAATTTACCCTTCTTTAACTATTTTCTAGAACACTCTCTCTCAAAAATCTGAATCATTTTCTCCTCGCCGTAGACTGAAAACAACCCATTTGTTGAAGAGGGAGCTTGTGCACAACCTAACTAGTGCCTGGACTTCACTACAATATGCCATCAAAATCATCTTAACCTTGCAAATTACAAATCCAAATTCAAACACCACCATACAAAATAATCAGTAAAGAAATAAACATCTAAACCACATGGAGATTCACCAAACTCCCGAATCACCCAACAAGAAATCAAAGTAAAAATCAGAGATTCAACAATTTTTCTTGGATATACATATACATGTACTTTGATTATTGGATGGTAAAAATCTAAAATAATTTCTTTGATTAAATGTATATACACTATATGTCTGCACCATTTAAGCTCTATAAAAAAGCTTCAATTCATGGTTGTTCTTTTTTCTTCTTCTTCTTGAACAGAGATTGAAATATATATATATATATATATATATATATATATATATATATAAACACTAGTTATAGGCACATGCTAGGCATGTGCTAACACAGGTATATCAATATTATCATATTTGTGGGATGCAAAACTGATATTATTTCAGGATTAGCAGCCTTTTGTTTCAACATTTAAATGGCCAATTCTAAGTGTTGGAAATCACAAGGGCAGGGGGTGTGTATAAAGTAAAAAATTTCACCAGATCCACTCTCACACAGTCACACTGCCTCTGTATGTAGAGGCGGGGGAGGGGGGCAAAGAGCACTAGAAAAGATCATCTGTTACAGAGATATTTTATCCACATGTGATGAAGGATAGATACTTTCAGGTAATTCATGCAACTAAAACAAAGAACAGGATGAAATATCTTCATCCCTCCACATTTCTGTTTTTTAGCATCTCTCCTTGGTTCCTCTCTAAAACAATTTCATCTCTTTTACAAGAAACCCCTCTCTTTCTCTCTCCAACCCCCTCTAAACTCTCAGCAACTCTCTGTCTTCACCTCTCATCTCTCAATCTCCCTCTCTACAAACCTATCTCTCATCTTTCACAATTTCCTCTCTACAAACCCGATCTCTACTCCAACATATAAACCTCCTCTTCTATTGTCATTCTTCAGTTTATGGTGCATACTTAGTCAAGTATAATGCTACTCAAGTGTTGGTGACGATTGTCGATCATCACGAACGTCTCAAAGCTCCGTTCAACTGCCGATCATTTAAAGAATGTTCGCCCAAATCGGGGACAAATCCTTTGACGTAGTTCATGAAGTGGAGTTGTTGGGTGAGCTCTTTCAAATCGTTGAAAGGGGTCCAGGCGTGGTCAGAAGGATATGGGTATTAAGGTGGGAACTGGAATGGATCTGCAACACCTTAGAGACTCTTTCAACAGGAAAATGCAGAGTTGTGTTTCCAATTGGTGTGCATGGGAGAAACAGAAGCCTCTTCTTGTGGAAAGGCTCAAATCGAAGGGGGAGCTTCATGCGGCTAGAAGGTCGATCTCAGAGGGGGATTTGACTCTTATTTTTACCGGAAGACCATGCGAAAGGGGGATGGTCAATCTATGGTCAGGCATTCAGATCGTTAGGATTATCTAAACCAAGAACTGCCACGATCCTTAAGGGTTTAAGGGTTCATACTTGGATGCCTGCAGAATCGACGAATGGCCTTTGGAACCTGTGTTGGTGGAATTGCAACAGAAAATGTCCGTGAAGACATAGAGGTCCACATGGGTTCTTGCGGAAGTCGCTTCAAACATCTTCGCCGATGCTTAATCAGTAGATTCGGAGATCTAAACACTCCAGTCCCAGACAAGTTAAAGATACAAAGATGGGCCCTCAAGAACTGGGGGGAAGAAGGTTCTAGACTTGAACGGTGCCTGGTTTCTCTTCGAGTTGCCGTCGGAAGAGGAGGCTAATCGGATTCTCAAACGAAGGAATTGGTCCTTCGAAGGGTTATCAGTGACTCTGCAACCTTGGTCCCCGTCGGGTTGCTGTTCAGGGTTGGAAGAAAATGGTTTAATCTGGCTAAGGTTTATGGGCTTACCACCTTTTTTGTGGAGTATGGAAGTCTTCCGTGCTATGGGGGATCGCTACGGCCACTTTTTGACACTAGATGAGGACACAGCCGAGCGTTGTCACTTGAGATGGGCAAGAATACTGGTCAGAAGTCGACCGGAGGATATCCTTGCATCCTTCAGCATCAAGTGTGGGAAATGGTCCTTCTCTATCCCGGTTTGGTCGGAAGCTAGCCCGACGTGCTTTGAGGCTGATCCAAGTCGGCCGGAAGTTGCAGCGACTAAGGGAAGAGTCGGAAATGCAGCTTTGGGTGTCCACGCGCCAAGGGCGTGTCCGATCTCTAGAACCCATCCTGACAGGGGAGGGCTACGTGGTGATCACCGGCAGGTCGTCTCCTCTCCTCGCACAGGAGATTTAAATTTCAAACATAAAAAGAGTGTGAGATGGATGCGTGGCACAAGGAAGGATCCAGAAGGCTTGCGAAAATGGGGCTTCGGCCATACGTCCACTAACAGAGTTGGGCCGTCTGGGCTGTGACAACACCAATAGAAAAGAGACTTTAGAAGAGACTCGGGCCACCCATTCAGGCCTGGGGCATTATCTAATGGGCTGTATAAGGGGCGCCCATTTTTGGCCCAAAGGGATGGATATTTTAAGGGATGGACTGGGGCGGCCCATGCTGATGTGGCCGAGCCCAGCTCGGGGCGCAACGCCATTAAAGGTGATTCCTTCAACCCCCCTGATATTACTCTGACGCTTGCTGAGAGGACCGAAGATGGAAACACAATAGAGAATGCTTCTGCAACCATCGAAGAGGGCTCCAGGGGACTTGCGAAGGGGCGGGAAAAGAAAAAGGAAAGAAAAGAGAAGCAGGCAGCGCAAACAGATGCCATCTCAGAGTGGCATGATTTCGACCATAACAGCATGTTGGATGAGCGCGAGTTTCTTCAATATCTAGAAAGCAACTGTTGTAAAGATGTCCTCCAAAACAATTGGGTAGCAGATTGCTCTTTTGCAGCAGAGGTTGAGTCGATCACAGCACAGGACATGCAGACTATGCCCGTAGATCAGGGGGGCGAAGTGGTGTTGCGGAGTCAGGAAATCTCTGAGAACTTGGAGGACTATAATCCATTAGCAGTCGTCTTGCCGGTTGGGTGTTCGAACGGTTCCACTCAGATTCAAGAGGTGTACTCAGCAGACCTCCTATGTCATCAATAGAAGCTAACAGTGGGGTGGGTGCTCTGAAAATTGGGAAAGGTGAGTAAACTGCTAGGTGTCCCTTGCGTAGGCTTTGAGGACCGTCTGATGGATCTATTCAGAGAAATAACGATGTGCAATTCTCTATCAAGACCCTGTTCTAGTAATGCTGCTGAGAAAGATAAGGATGATAAATCAGGCAAAAAGAATGAAAAGAGTAATGAAAGAGCTGTCCTGCTCGGTTAACTATGGGGGCAGCAAATCGATGGAGGCCTTTGTGGAAGGCATCGAGAGGTTCTAACCATTCTTTGTCTTATGAATTTAAAAATTTTGTCTTGAAATGTGAGGGGGTTAAATGATCCAGACAAGCGTATAGTCGTCAAAGGTTTACTGCATGAATGGAGGCCTGCAATCATTTGCCTTCAGGAAACTAAAATGGAAAGTATTTCGAGGAGTTTTGTTCTCTCCATTTGGGGATTTAGATGTGTCAAGTGGGCTACTTTGAATGCCCAGGACACTGCAGGAGGTATTCTCGTGGCTTGGGACTCCCAATTGGTCACTTGTATAGAGCACAGAGTGGGTGAGTTCTCTATCTCGTGCAAGTTTAATCTGGTTTCCAATTCTTTGGTGTGGGGCTTTTGTGGGGTTTACGGGCCAGTTGTTGATGGTGCTAGAAGTTTGTTCTGGGATGAGTTACAGTCGTCGCTTTCCTCCTGGCAAGTCCCTTGGTGCTTGGGGGGGGGGGACTTCAATATTGTGCGGAACCCGGATGAGAGATTGGGGAGTGGAAGGCTGACCTCGACTATGAGAAACTTCAACGAGTTCATAAATTCTCAAAGCCTAGTGGATTTACATTTGGAGGGAGGGAGATTCACTTGGTCTAGAGGAGGTCATCAATCAGCTATGTCTCGTTTGGATAGATTTCTGGTGTCGAACAATTGAGAGAATGTTTTTCCAGGTATCTTCCAAAAGTATCTTCCGCGGCCTTGTTCTGACCATCACCCTATCATGCTGTATTGCGAGGGGTTTTAGCGCAGGAAAAAGTCCCTTTAGATTTGAAAACATGTTGCTAGAAAATGAAGGCTTTGTGGATTTGGTGAGAAATTGGTGGGAATCTTATGTTGTGAATAGGTTTCCAAGTTTTTGCATTGCCAGAAAGTTGAAACTCCTCAAAGAAGACCTTAGGAGGTGGAATCGTGAGGTCTTTGGTTCACTTCAGGATAGGAAACAGTCTTTGCTGAATAACCTGATGGAATTGGACAAGGAAGATCAGCGGGGCTCCCTTTTTACTGAAAACAAGGTTGAGAGAGATGGCCTAAAGGGCCAAGTTGGGCAGATTCTTAAGAAGGAGGAAATCTTTTGGAGGCAGAAATCTCGTGCCGTTTGGCTTAAAGAGGGTGACCGCAACACAAAATTCTTTCACAGAATGGCTTCTTCTCACTACAGGAAGAATAAAATCTCTTCTATTGTTATTAATGATCAAGTTCTCATCGAGGAGGAGCCCATCAGAAGGGGAATTGTTGACTTTTATTCTAGCCTTTACATAGAGCCGTGCAGCTGGAGACCCGGGGTGGATGATATCCTCTTGAAAAGACTGAACGGAGATGAAGCCTCTAATCTGGAGATCCCTTTCTCGGAAGATAAAGTGGTGAGAGCTTTAGAGGCGTGCAATGGGGATGAAGCTCCAGGTCCAGATGGGTTCACCATGGCCTTCTTTAAAAAATGTTGAGATGTGTTGAAAGCGGATGTGATGGCGGTTTTTGGGACTTTTCACAAGGAGGGGGGCTTTGAGCAAAGCCTCAATACTTCTTTCATTGCCCTCATTCCTAAAAGGGAGGGAGCTAATAGCATCAAGGACTTCCGCCCTATAAGTCTAGTGAGCAGTGTTTACAAACTGATCGCAAAGGTTCTTTCCTTAAGGCTAAAGAAGATTATAGGTAGTATCATCTCTCCTAGCCAAAATGCTTTTGTGGAGGGTCGACAAATCCTGGATGCGGCTCTCATTGTTAATGAATGCATTGACTCTAGGTTAAAACAGAAAAGGGTGCAAACTGGATATTGAAAAGGCCTTTGACCATGTTAACTGGAGTTTCTTGTTGGGTATGTTGGCTAAGATGGGTTTTGGGGGCAAGTGGAGGAAGTGGATTCAGTCGTGCATATCCATAGTCTCCTTTTCGATCCTCGTCAATGGGTCCCCTACAGGTTTTTTCCGTTCTTCTAGAGGTTTGAGATAGGGGGATCTCCTATCCGCTTTTCTCTTCGTGATTGCTATGGAGGCTCTGAGTCACTTCATGTTCCATGCTGAGAAAGTTAGCCTCATCAAAGGCTTCCAGGTGGGGGACAAAAGGGGTGGAGCTGCTGTCATTACCCACCTGTTGTTTGTTGACGACACTATCATTTTTTGTGACCCTTCAGTGCGTCAGCTTCACTTTGTCCGTTGTATTCTAGTATGTTTTGAAGCTGTGTCAGGTTTGCAGATCAATATTGCAAAAAGCAGCATTACCCCGGTAGGGCCGATTCAAGAGATGGACATGTTAGCCAACACTTTGGGCTGCAGAGTGGGCTGCTTTCCCTTGGTTTACTTGGGTCTTCCATTGGGAGCTCTCTCGAGATCTATTGGGGTTTGAGATCCTGTGGTTGAAAGGTTTTTTAGCAAGCTGTCAGGTTGGAAAGGCCAACTCCTTTCTAAGGGAGGCAGGCTCACCCTTCTTAAAAGTACCTTGGCAAACCTCACTACCTATTTCATGTCTCTCTTCCCTATGCCAAAGACAGTTAGCAGAAGATTGGAGAAGATTCAAAGGGATTTCTTATGGGGCCACCACGGTGATTGTAGAAAGATTCACTTTGTTGCTTGGGATAAAATCAAGAAACCAGTGTCTCTCGGGGGTTTAGGGGTGAAGGATTTGAGAATCTTCAATACATGCCTCTTAAGCAAATGGTTATGGAAATTTGGTGAAAGTGATTGGGAGCTTTGGAGGGAGATCATTGTTTCCAAGTACGGGTGTGATAATGGAGGTTGGTGTTCGGGCAATGTGGAGGGTCCGAGGGGATGTGGTCTTTGGGGTTACATTAGAAGTGACTGGAGGATTTTCAAGGAAAGATGTAGTTTTGTTATTGGGAATGGTCGTAGGGTGAAATTCTGGGATGATGTCTGGAATGGGGTCGAGTTGTTGAGGGCGAAATTCCCTATGTTATACAGTCTGGCTAGCAATAAGGTGGCTTGGGCTAGCGAGTGTATGGAGAGAGTTGGGAATAAGCTTATCTGGACTCCCTACTTTAGGAGAGGCTTTTTTGATTGGGAACTTGAAGAGGTGGGCTCTTTCCTTTGTCACATCAACAATTTTCGGGCTATGGAAGGTAGGGAGGATAAGAAGGTTTGGATGCCGGATAAGAAATCTTTTTTGTTAGCTCCTTCTACAAGAGCATGTTTGATTCTGAAAACCCTCTCTTTGCTTGAAAACTCATTTGGCACTCAAAAGCCTCCTTTAAAGCCTCATTCTTTGCCTGGAAAGCTTCTTGGAAGGTCATCTTAATTGCAAAAAATTTAGAAAAAAAGAGGCTTTCTTTTGGCTAGCAGATGCTATTTTTGTAAGAATGATGAGAAAATGGTGGATCACGTTTTCATCCACTGTTATGTTTCTTGGAGTTGTTGGAATCTTGTTCTTGCCCTATTTGGTTTCTCCTAGGTTATGTCAGGCTCCGTCAAAGACCTTCTGTTGGCTTGGGAGGGGTGCAACCTTCCAAAAGAGATTAAGAGGATTTGGAGACTGGCCCCAATTTGCCTTTTGTGGTGTATTTAGATTGAAATGAACAATCATATCTTTAAAGATCTGGAACTCTCTACTCCTTACTTTAAAGATGCCTTTTTGCGCTTATTATTTTTTTGGGCCAAAAAAGCTTTTCCGGTAAATGTCTCTTCTTTTGTTGATTTTTTGGGTTCTCTGAAATAGATGTAAGCTTTTGGGGTTTTTGCCCTTGATGCTTTCCTTGGGCACCTTTATTTATACAATTCTTATCAAAAAAAAAAAAAAAAAAAAACAAAGAACAGGATTCCACAATTCAAAAAATCCTAAATTATGAAATACCATACAAATGACAATTAATCTCAATTCTCTTTTGATAAAGCTAGAATCTGAATTTCATTTCTACTTTAACCATTGAGGCATATAAACTTGCTAAGTGTACATCAACAAATATGCTATGATTTCCTCTGATTCAGGCAAGATAGCTAACCTGACATAAAAAAGATAGCTGACATCCGTGCGTTCATTCATCCATTCTCTAACACATCAATATGTTTCTGAAACTTTGGAGTAAAAGAAACTGTGATCAGAACATATTAAAAGTGAGTATTCTGCAATCAGATAATTAGTTTTAATTGTGGTTGTTTTTTATTTAATATACTGTATTTTTTTTTCTTTTGGTTGTTGGATTTATAATATAAGTTCATGATTCATTATTTTTTTTGTTTATTTCTTCAGATTCCCTGTGGTGTCTTTATAATTCTTTAAGAGAATGATTTGTTATATTTTTCGTTTCTTTCTTGAGATCCCTTGTGGCTTCTTTATATTTCTTCAGTTCACAACAATGATCTCTCTCATTCTAGGTATTTGTCAATTTCCTTCCCTTCTTCTTCTTTTGTCGCAACTGACTTTTGGGTTTGTTCAATTCTATTCCTCTAATTTATTTGTGAAGGACAATTGACGTGTTTCTTTTTTCTTTTTTCTAACCAATACAACTACCATGTTCACTCCTTTGTATTTTTTTTTTTTTTTTGTTTATTATTTGAAACAACTTAGGATACTGTGTTGAAATCTCAGTACTAGAAGTAATTAGATTTGATTTTCGAAGCTTGAATGGTTAATTTATAGAATTTAGTTTTTTTTTTTTTTTTTTTATTTTCTTCTTGAATGATATTATTTTCAAAATTTGGATTGAATGTGCTGTTGATATAGCTCTAGAGTTATTGAGATTCGGAGAGTTCCCCAAATATAGTAGTGTTGTCAAAGGTGACCGGTCGCTTGCCTAGGTGATAAGGTGAGGCGAGGTAACACCTCAACATACTTCAGGCAAGGCGATTTTAATAAGGCACTGAAACTTATTTTACTTGAATGTACTCACATTTCTTATCTTGTTGTTTTAGGATTAAAGTTATTTTTGTTTAGACAATATTTAACAAATATTAAAGTAGTAAAAAGGAAAGAAAAAGTTTAGAATAGTCTCTTTGCTTAAAACTTAATTATGTTATGCCATCTTTTATATTAATTTTTTTGTATTAAAAGAGAATTGTCACATAAAATATTGTTTAACTTAGAATAAATGAATATATAATATATCTTTTTAATTATTTTTGTAAGTTAGCGCCTTACTTTCATTCACGCTAGCGCTTTTTTGTCATTTTGTTTTTCAGGCAATATAGGAACCTTAGAGCTTTGAAGGCGCTTTTTGCCTTTACCTATACTGTATACTAGTGAATTAGCTCTTCAGTTTTCTTTTATTTGGCCTTACCGGAGTCTTGTTTAAATCCACCATCAAATTTTATTTTCACGACAGTTTATGAATGTGTTCATGTAGCTGTTTATGTTTCCCAACCATCAATTAGTTGTTCTGTTTTCTTCTTGAATATTATTAACCCAATGTTCATCTAATGTCAACATCCATGATTTCCCATGCAAAAAGAAGTTTTAAGTCTTAAATGTGCAAAGTAGCTATGGATAATATGTTTAACTGCTTGTTTTGTTAATGCTTTACTGAGGGATGCTAAAGGATTTTTCCTAAAAAAGTACCTTTTTCACAAAGGCAGCTTTGGCTATTAGTAGCCCCCTGGACTGAGTAATACCTTTGATGATTCATGTGAATTGAGTCAGCAAGCTTTCTCCTCTTTGGCTCCCTTTCCACCACCAAGGTACCAACAAAAGCGAAGCGTAGCGACCAAATCGAAGAAGAGAAGTAAGCCCAGCCTTAGTAGAAGTGGGTAGCGGCACTGGGTGGACGGTCTATCCGCCCTTAAGTGGTATTACCAGCCATTCTGGAGGAGCAGTTGATTCAGCAATTTCTAGTCCTCATCTATCTGGTGTTTCATCCATTTTAGGTTCTATCAATTTTATAACAACTATCTCCAACATGCGTGGACCTGGAATGACTATGCATAGATCACCCCTATTTGTGTGGTCCGTTCCGACAGAGTCATTACCAGCAGCCCAAAATCTTTTAATTACGGATCTGTAAGTAAGGAGCTTACCTTGGATGACTTGTTCCTCGCCTCAGGGTCATCAACTGAAACTACTGATGCTTACTCATATGCTGGCCGGTCTGGTTATATCAAATTGGATCTGCTGCTGGGCTAATCACTAACCTACGTAGAACACAAATAACAGATTGTATAGATTAAGAACAAAAGGTATTTGGGGGCTTTTTTTAAGAAGCGCTTGGTTGTAGGAATTTCAGAAAAATATCTGCTGCAATCTCCAAACAGCAGTTATTTTATGGTTTTTGGTGTGAACTTGAAGGCCAAAGGGCAGGGGAAGTGGTTAGGGTTGGTCTAGACTTGACAGACAAGGTTTTGGGGGTAAAATAGGGACTGTTCTAGGTTTTGTAGCCAGTGGGAGAGGGGACAATTGCCCTCTCTCAAATTCTGTAAAATCTAGGGTTTTTAGTATGTATAATGTATGATAGGTATGAAACCCTGTGTTGCTCCTAAAATTTTAATGAAAATTAATACTTATCCAAAACAAAATTCTAATGGAAAGTTAATGAGGTATATAAAATTTTGAGCTAACTTCACAAAAATAGAGGACGAGGAAAACAAAGAGTATCATAAAGTATAATTCTTTTGTTTTCAATCTTTGCAATAAGTCAGGAGCCACAATTACAAATGTGTGTTGCTTCTAGTTCCAGTCTCGTGATTCGGGGAACTAGGCAAGTGAGTGGGCTTGGACTGCTAGTTGGTGATTGGAGAAAATATTAAGAAACACAATTGAAAGGCTCTGAAATAAAGCTTTGGCAAATTTGAGTTCCGCGTGCACCAATTACATCTATATTTGTATTAAGCTACACCTTGATTTTTCTCACTGATAATTTTAGTGTCTGAGCATTCTTGGCCTGACAAAACTTCCCTTCTAAACAGTTCCCACTTAGCAATATGAGCTTTGTTCCTATTATGTTTATCTCCTAATTTCCTATTTTCTCTCCCTCTCTATCTCTCTCTCTCTTTCAAAAAATCTCACCCGTGTACTCACATAGTGAGTGCCATCCATCTAGTGTTGATAAAACATGCAAAAAATTGTGAAAAAAAGGAACAAAGAGAGAGAGAAAGAAAAAAAAGAGGAAAGATAATAATCAGGGGTTCTCAAATGATTGTAACTGTTCTTGATTATTATTTTTTTTGTAAAATTTTCTTGTGAATATTCATATTGGTAAGTTGATGGGCTTGTCAAGATTATTGACAATTATGTAATTAATGTGTTCTTATTGAACTTGTCAATTTAGCGACACAAAATCTTGTCAAATTCTAATTGCAATTGAGCATGACTGTGCTGAAGAACCTTGTCTTGGTGATGATGTTGTTCCCAAAAGCAAAATTCTGGCTGCACCATTGCCCATGGTATGTTGACTCCTGTGGCATTTGAACTTGTTGAAATGTGGAGAAGAAAACTGAATATTCCACTGACATATGAAAAAAAATTACATTCCCTTTAAATAGATGATAATTCTCATCTAATTACTAGGGATATTTACAACCTACTAAAAATAGAATATCCTATTCAAAATGGAAAGCAGTAAAATAGGAAAGACTATCTATAGAATTGAGTAACATGCTACCCAAATCCCCTAGGATCGTGGAACCAAAAATAGCTAACAAATCAACTGATTTGTTAGCTGTAAATTTCCTAAAGATCAGCCTTTAATAAAGGTTGACAGATATCTAATAATTCTACACTCCCCCTCAAGTTGGGCTGTAAATATTGATTAGGCCCAGCTTGGAACTCAGATCATCAAAAATCTTTCTTGGCAGAGCCTTGGTAAGGATATCAGCTGTTTGGACACATGTAGGCACATACACCATCTTGATTATTCCTTCCTCTATTTTTTCTTTTATGAAATGTCGATCAATCTCCAAGTGTTTTGTTCTGTCATGATGCACTGGATTCTTTGCAATGCTGATGGCTGACTGATTGTCATAGAACATCTTCACGGGTTCTTCACCTGAAATCTTTAATTCCTTTAGAAGCCTTCTTAGCCATAGTCCTTCACAGATGCCATGTGCCATTGCCCTGAATTCAGCTTCTGCACTGCTTCTTGACACAACTGATTGCTTCTTACTTCGCCATGTAACTAGGTTTCCCCACACATATGCAGTACCCAGAAGTTGACCTTCGATCGTGTATTGATCCTGCCCAATCTGCATCACTGAATACATCAATATCTCTTCTTTGATTCTTCTCAAAAAATAATCCTTTACCTGGTGTTAGCTTCAGATATCGTAGGATTCTATAAATTGCCTCCATATGTTCTTCATTGGGATTTTTCATGAATTGACTCACTATACTGACAGATAAGCCAATATCAGGTCGGGTGTGAGACAAATATATAAGTTTTCCAACTAGTCTTTGATATCTTCCTTTATCCACTGGTGCACGGTCTTCCTTGGCTCCTAGTTTGGTTGTTGAATCTATAGGAGTATCTACTGGCTTGCATCCAAGCATCTCAGTCTCTTTCAAAAGATCTAGAACATATTTCCTTTGGGAGACAAAGATTCCCTTCCTTGACCGTGCCACTTCCATGCCTAGGAAGTATTTGAGATTCCCAAGGTCCTTGATTTAAAATTCTTTAGCTAGAAGACTTTTGAGACTACTCATTTCTTCCTCATAATCTCCTGTTAGAATGATGTCGTCCACATATACAATGAGGATAGAAATTTTTCCTTCAGGAGAGTATTTAACATATAGTGTATGATCTGATTGACATTGAGAATAGCCATACTTCTTGACTACCTTTGTGAATCTCTTGAACATGGCTTTTGGGGATTGCTTGAGCCCATATAAAGATCTTATGAGTTTGCAGACTTTGTTGTGTGTAGCTTGTGTCTCGAATCTAGGAGGAATTTCCATGTAGACTTCTTCAGCTAGGTCTCTATTGAGGAAGGCATTCTTGACATCTAGTTGGTGAAGAGGCCAGTCTAAATTTGCTGCCACAGATAAAAGGACCCGCATTGTATTTAACTTGGCTACAGGGGCAAATGTCTCTTCGTAGTCAATTCCATATGATTGAGTGAATCCCTTTGCTACCAACCGAGCTTTGAATCGGTTAACACTTCCATATTCATTGTATTTCACAGTGAATATCCATTTTGCAACCTACTAGACATTTTCCAGTTGGTAATTCTGTGATCTCCCATGTTCAATTCTTTTCTAGTGCACTGATTTTTTCCCAGACAGTAGACTTCCATTTAGGTGTACTGAGAGCCTCTTGTATGTTATTAGGAACCTAGATTTTGTCGAGGTTGGCAACAAAAGATCTAAAATTTGATGACAGTCCTTGATATGACACAAAAGTGTATATTGGGTGTTTTGTGCATGATCTCACACCTTTTCTCACAACAATAGGACAATCACTATCATCATTAGTTAACTCATTATGGGAAGTCTCAGGATTAGAGTTACCTGGTGGTATTTCACTTGATCTAGGGCTTGGATCAGACTCTTGGATTTGCTCAAGAGATGCTTGTTGTTTTATCTCCTTTTGGTTCCTTCTCCTCCGTGAATAGGTAATCAACTCATCATTTTTTATTGGTTGAATAGTGTCCAGATGCTGATGTTTCACGGGAGATTCTAAGAAGGGATGTGAAGGAGAAATGGAGTCAATAGTTGGAATAGATTCAGAACTTTGTGATAGGTGAGAAGGGCCAGAATCGGAAGAAGCGTGAGATAACTCTTCAATATTCCAAAGCTGGAATTCCTGTGTAATCTCCCCCTGAATTTCAGATTTGGGGTAATATGGTTGTTGCTTAAAAAAGGTGACATCCATGGAGTGATAATATCTTTTAGTAGCTGGTGAATAGCATTTATAACCCTTTTGGTTTGGAGAGTACTTGAGAAAAATTCACTTAAGGGCCCCAGGATCAAGTTCACCCCGGTGTTGACTATGAACATGAACAAAAGCTGAGCACCTGAATACTTTGAAGGGAATAGTGGAAATGAGTCGAGTATTGGGAAAGGACTGAAGTAGAGTTTGACAGGGAGTGTGGAATTTGGGAACGCGAGAGGGCATCCTGTTTATGAGGTAGGTTGCAGTGAGAATGGCGTCACCCCAAAAGTGTTTTGGTACATGTGTAGAGAACATGAGGGAGTGGGCAACATCTAGTAGGTGCCGGTTTTTTCTTTTGGCAATTCCATTTTGTTGAGGAGTGTTGACACAGGCACTTTGGTGTATTATACCTCGACTCAAGAGATAATCATCAAGAATGGATTTGAAATATTCTTTGGCATTATCAGTTTTCACAATCTGTATCTTTGCTTGGAATTGTGTTTGGATCATGGTGTTAAAATTTTTGAAAATCTGACCTGCCTCTGATTTTTCTTTCATGAGGAATATCCAGGTAAGTCTAGTGTGATCATCTATAAAAGATAAACCAGCGAGATCCAGTAATATTCTTAATCCTAAATGGCCCCCACACATCACTATGAATCATTGAAAAGGGTTGGGATGCTTTGTAGGGTCGGTGGGGATAAGAGTTGCAAACATGTTTTGAAATTGACACATCTCACACTGAAAATCATTTGGATTTTTATTATTGAATAATGAAGGAAAGAGTTTCTCGAGATACAAGAAATTTGGATGTGCTAACCTATAGCGTCACAACATAATTGCACTATCATTATTAGAACGAATGTCAAAAAAATAACTTTGACTTCTAGACACTAAACAATCGGATTTGTGAGTTGTTCCTTGAGGAGGATCATTAACCTCGAGAAGATAGAGCCCCGAACACATCTTAGCACTGCCAATCGTCTTCCCCGAATCCAAGTCCTGAAATTCACACATATTTGGGAAAAATTTAGTAACACAATTGAGATCCCGAGTGAGTTTACTAATAGACAGTAAATTGCAATCCAAATTTGGCACTAATAGAACTGAGTTGAGTGTTAGGTTCTCTGAAATTTTAACAGAACCTGTACCAGCCACCTTTGAGAGTGAACCATCTGCTATCCTGACTGTGAAATTTTCATAGCAGGGACTATAAGTAGAAAACATTTTGCCATCTCCGGTCATATGGTCCGATGCTCCTGAGTCTATAATCCATGGACCTAGCTTCTCCTTTTTAACATTAAGAGTACTTAAAAAATTACCTTTGTATGCCAAAGAACCGGTACCAACCACAGTAGTAGGGGCTGCTGAAGATTGGCTGAACATTTTCTGCAATAATTCTAGTTGCTCCTTGCTGAAAAGACTGGGCTTGGGTGGTGTCGGTTTTTCATCTATTGAGACGAGATTTTCCCGTCCTTCTCTGTCGTTGGCAAAGCGGGAAGGTTTCCAATCTGCGGGTTTACCGTGGATTTTCTAGTAGGTGTCTTTGGTGTGACCAAGACATCGACAATGGTCACACCACGGCCTCCCTTTCTTCGGTCTACTGTCACTGTTGTTATATGGATTTCCTCGAACCGCAAGGGCTGAACTTTCCAGGTTTGTTGCAAAATCTTGAGGGCCCATCATTATCTTCTTTCGACTCTCCTCTTGGCGAACTTCTGAAAACGCTTCTCGGATGTTTAGCAGTGGTTTGGATCCTAGGATTTTTTCTCGTACTTCATCAAGATTTTTATTTAATCCAATAAGAAATTTGTATATTCTTTTCTTTTCAACAATTTGTTTATACCTTGATTCCATCTTCGGGACAGCTCCAATTGTGCTTCTCGAATAAGTCCAGTTGTTGCCAGTAGCGGTTGAGGGTGTTGAAGTATTGGGTCAGTGTCAAATCTTCTTGGCGCAAGTCATGGAGAACACTTTCCACCTCGAATAATTCAGATGTATTCTCATTGTTAGAATACGTTTCCTTGGTAGCTTCCCAAATCTCCTTTGTCGTTCCGTAGAGAAGAAAATTTTCTCCAATGTCATTTGTCATGGAGTTAATGAGCCACGACACGACCATGTTATTTTCCGATTTCCATGTTTTGAATTTCGCATCATCCTTGCTTGGTTGGGCTGCAACTCCTGTGAGATAATCATCCTTTCCCTTTCCGCATATAAACATCATCACGGAATGGGACCATTGGAGATAGTTATTCCCAATTAAGTTTGTGTCCTGTAATGGGCATGAGGCTGCTATCTGAACTGCTGCTGTTGCCTGAGACCATGGCTTCCTGATTGGTGGTGACGTTGAGACTGAAGAGGTGGAGTCGCATCTCCCGGTGGCCATACTGTATTTGGTCATATGGGAAAATTAGGGTTCAGAGGATGCTCTGATACCATGTTGAAATGTGGAGAAGAAAATTGAATATTCCACTGACATATGAAAAAGATTACATTCCTTTTAACTAGATGATAATTCTCATCTAATTACTAGGGATATTTACAACCTACTGAAAATAGAATATCCTATTCAAAATGGAAAGCAGTAAAATAGGAAAGACTATCTACAGAATTGAGTAACATGCTACCCAAATCCCCTAGGATCGTGGAACCAAAAATAGCTAACAAATCAACTGATTTGTTCGCTGTAAATTTCCTAAAGATCAGCCTCTAATAAAGGCTGACAGATATCTAATAATTCTACAGAACTGATACTCTTTCTTATTTCTCTCACCTTTAGATTTGATTTCTTTATTTATTTTTGATAGATAAAGTTGATCTTTTTAGTTTTCTCAATATTTCTGCTGAACCAGGCCATTAAGAACTTCAATATTTATTTTATAGTTTGTTGCATTACGATTTGGGTGTGCGCTTTATGTATATGAAGAACTTGTGCATTCATGCTTGAGTGAATTAAATAGAATATTTCATTTTTTAACTACATTTTTATTGTGCTTGACTAACCTATATATTTGGTCAGCTATTGTCTAGACAAATTTTCCCCTGATGATGATGAGATTGCTTGGATGTGTGAGGAATGTGCCCCCAAGTTTGCTATGGCTGCAACATCTAGAAAAAGTGGGCGAATAAATTTAAGAAAAGGCCGAGCTCTTGAAGTTCATATGAGTTGGAAGAAGAGGCTAAACAAGAACAGTTCATTTACAGCCAAGAGACTGGTACATATGAAGGAAGAAGTGGCTGAAACAGCTCAATTAGCAGATGATTGTTCTCTACCATACACAGAGATAAAGAACCTACACTCATGTGATGAGATTCATGGAAGTCAAGAGCCTAGAAAGCAGAGGAGAAGGTTGTTGCTCATAGACGAGGACAGTCCAGAAGAAGAATTCGAATCAGTTAAAGCTGAGGGCTCTTCATTAGCTCCCTACGGCCATTATGGTCCATTGAACATAGCTTGCAGTCAGATGGCGATGGAATCTGATAACTATGTCCCTGCACAACCAATTATGGATCCAATTTGGAGGTAAGATTTTTCTGTAGGGTAGTTTAACCACATGCTAATTTGTAGTTGGCCCTCTTTGTGATCTCTTTCTTGCTTGTCAGCTTACAAATTAGGGGTAATCATGTTTCATTCATTATTTTATGCAATATTTTTGAAATGATCACTACCTTTTTAAAAAAGTAGAAGAAAATATACTTAAAAAAATTATTAATCAGTCAAACTTTTATTGTTCGTTTATCAAAACAGCAGGAATGCCCTTAATCAAAAGTACATCATTTTGACACATCTTCCAACCCTAACCTATCACCCCACCAATGCTGCACCTCCCTCTGCCACATCCATCTTCATCCCCACCACCCCCTCTCCATCTCCATCTCAACCCGATCTTAGCCTGAATTTTTTAGGTCTTAGATTTCATTTTTTACACTTTGGTATGAGCGATGTTTGAAACTTAGATTTTTTGGCAAATTGAAAAAGGAACCAGGTCACCGGTTCAACTGTTGGGTCAACCGGAATCAAACTATGACATCATAATTACATCATAAATGTATTTATTATTAATATAAATGGGGTAAATTACACTAACTTTTCCTGAGGTTAGGTGGTATTACACACGGCTCCCATTTGGTTTGAGAAATTACACCGACGGCGCTTTTTATTTGGTATTTAGACAGTGGACAACACCTTTTAATTATTAAGAAGATGTAAACAAAATATCAGAAAATTTAAAAGACAAACTTTCCCTCCACAGTCCACTCTCCCTTTTCTTCTTCCTCAATCCATTTTACACAAACCTAACCCCAATCCTAACCTAGCCTCAATTAGTCAATTGTCCTCCTACATTGAGGATGCATTTGCTGCTAGTCCTGACTTCTGTTGACCTTTTTCTTTTAAATGTTTAGGGGACGCTTTAGTACTAAGAATGAAACCCATTTTGGACTTATGGCGCATTTATCGAGTAAAGCTTGCTCCAAAGTGTCTGATGCAACAAATTTGCTGCCGCCGGTACTCGATATGGAAATTCTGCCTAGATGTGATGCATGGCCGAAGACTTTCCAGAGGTTTCCCCCCACTGATGATTGGATTGCTCTTTATTTCTTTCCAGAATATGAAAGGTATATCTAACTGATTTTAGCATGTCTTGCTTATTTTCTGGAAGCCTTGTTTGATTGTTTATATATTCTCTCGAAGGGATGAAAAAGTTTTTGACCATCTGCTGGATGAGATAATTGAGCTCAACCTCGCTTTGAAGGCTGTGATCAATGATGTGGAGCTCTTGGTTTTCTCATCTCTTGAATTGCCACAGCAACACTGGAGTAAGTACAAATAATCTGTCTTGATTCTTACTTTTTGTCTATATTGCTAGTGGAACGAAAGTGGTTTTATTTTCTTAATGAAGTTGAAATATCTTGAGCCAATTGATTTGCAGGATTCCGAAGAAAGTATTATATGTGGGGGGTGTTTAGGAAAAAACGGGTTTCTTCTGCCCTTGTACCAACCAGCCATTCAGTTGTCAGAAGTAGCAATGGTCGGTGTGTTACACTATGCAAGGGCACAAATCAAGCAGAAAGCCTTGCTAAAACCATGACTATTGAGAGTCCCCACAGTCATCTAAGCAACGGTAGTAGCCATGCATCTAATCCATCATATTCTCCTTTCCTACCCAAGGCTACATATTCCTCACCCCATTTAGGATTTGACAAGACAGTGCAAGGATATCATAGCATGGGACCTTAATATTCAGCACGGACAACAAATCAATAAAGAGAGAAAATAGAAGCATTTGAAGATGGCTTGAAGGTGGCTTCTTGCATTGTCTCATCATTCCAATATAATCCAATGATGGGATCGAAGTATCATGCATTCAATCTCATTGACGTGTATGGGCAATTTTGGGATACCGCCATGGTTTGGTATTTCACGTCTCTTTTCGCAAGGGCATCATCTGCTATTTTGGAGATGGCATAATGTATGTCCTTTTAGTCCCAGTATAGTGATGGTGGCACTAGTGTTTTTTTCCCTTCTTTTGTTTAAAAGCTTGCTTTGGCCTTGTGCCTTAATATCCTGTAGTGTAATTTTGGCACATTCATTGTATGATATACATACTTATCTTTATAAATGAAAGAAAAAGATGGCGTGTGTTTAGTAACATAGAAAGGATGAAGCTGTGTGGTAACAAATTCAGTTGCACAAAAAAAGATTAGAAGATTGCTTAGGCTTTGTTGTGTCTTGTGACTAGCTTTGTTTGAGTTATTTGCCTTGAAAGATGAACACAAGAAGTATGATTGGGAGTGTAATGCTGTGGTACTCATATGGTGGAGTAGATCAGTCACCCTGAAAGTGATCGAAGGATCAAAATATTGTTTCGATGTATAGTTTCGGTCTGTTTGGAAACAGAAACGTTTCGGAAATATAATGGAAACGGAGAAAAAATTAGAAATATGTAGAAACATAACTTAAAATTTATTTATTTATACAAATAAGTCTATTTATTGAATATTTGTGCATGTTTAAGGCATATACATCATATTCATAATAAATGACATAATAGATATATACTATGTAATATCCACACGAATTAGATAATTTGACACAAGTTACATATAAAATAAAAAGTAAAACAAATAGCGATTTAAACCTATTATAATTAATAACTTAGTATTAAAATAGTTATTTCTCTACACTTTATTTTCCCTACTACTTTTCTATTATTTTATGAAAAATAATAGAAATATCTTCTTGTAATTTTGAGTCTTAATCCTTGAAAAATAAATGGATATTATTTTTTACTAACTTCTAGAATTATTGTTGATACAAAAGAAATGTTTCCTCTGATTCGACATGTTTCCACTAGCTTCGGTATGTTTCCATGGAAACATGTGAATTTTGATATTACACTAATGTTTCGTTTCGGTTCCCTGAGAAACAGAAACGTTGTGGCCGTTTCGATGGAAAAAAAACGAAATTTTAATCCTTGAAGTGATCCTTGGATGCGTAGCTTGAACATATTTATGCCAATAACATTTGTTTACTTTGAAAAATTTGCCTTTTTATTTATTTTATTTATATTTGAAGTTATTGTATTGCCTCATTTTTTGTCATACTTGGATAAAGTGTGTTTCATTTCAATATTGTCAAGAGAATGCCAACCAAATAATACACCCACCCGTGTTTTAGAAGCACAACGGTATGGTCAAGACTCAAGGAAGCTACCAAGCAAGCTTTGATATACATGTTAAAATCCGAACTTAACTCAAAGCTGAAGCACGTTATACCTCAGCATTAGAAGGTGGGAGTCGGCAAGGAATTGGAATTGGAATTGAAAATGGCAGTTGGATGGATGCCCTATTCGGATTTGGTGCAACATTATCCAAAAAGAAGGCTCTTCTTTTAATTCTTTAGTTTGTAGGAGTTCAGTAAAATGGGTCTTCTTTGTTTCCTAGTTTGCAGGACTTGAATTGAGAGTTCTACCAAATATGTAGAATGTAGAAGTTAGTTGTGTTTCAGTTTTTATTTTATCTCATAAAGGTACAAGTGTGATAGGATGTTAATTTTTTTAATAAATTATGTCATTAGTTAGATTGTATACTTTTAAGACTAAAGTAATTGACTAATTAAGGCTAGTCCAGTTAGTCATTCATATATTTTTTAAAAGAGAGGTCATGGATTCAAGTCTTACTTTTCACTATGTATTTGTGAGCATTTAACTCAAAATGTATTTTCTTCACTGTTCTCTTCACAATATTAGTGGGTCACATATGCACTCATATGTATTAACATGTGCATTGCATTAGTGGGTCCTGTATGTACTCACATGTATATCATGTGACTATCTAGTTTTAACAAAAAACTAAAAAAAAAATAAATAAAAAAAACACATGTGAATTGCATGTGAGTGCATACGTGACCCATTAAGATTGTGACACATACGTGGATAGGAGGAGGTTTTTCCTACCTGGTTTGGAGCTAAGTATTATCCTTCTCTTATTATATTTTTATAGACCAAATGATAAAAGGCTCTTTAACTCCCCACTTTTTTAAAAATGGGTTATACAAATGATACTTATTGTACTAGTATTATGGTTTGTATATTAGAGTTGTTAGTGGGAAATAACACCCACAAGGAGACATTATGACTTTAAGATCACGCCCTTGGCATTCCTCTTTAATCAATGACAAATAAGTTTGTCACGGTTTATTTGTTTATGGGTAACGCTATTAGCTTATTAAGAACTTACATGCAAACGATACTCTTATTCATTAAATATTTTAAAAATTGAAGTGTATTCAGATATTAAAGTGATTTTAATAAATAAAACTTCAATCTCTAAAATATTTAATAAATAAGAATCTCGTTCACACATGTAAATGAACTCTTAATAGCATTACCCTTTGTTTATCTAATTTTATTTTGGTGTTTACTTTTATTCATTTGGTTAGTAATTTAATTTTGTGACGGTTAGCGACAGAGACAGAAAATTAAATATCTTTTCATATGTGGTTTATCCTAAAACATCTTATGATTTATTTTTTGACCACACTTTTTAATTTTTACAAACATTAGAGGGGTAAAAACTTAAATATCATATATAAACATATATTATTTTTTAAATTTAAGTGAGATTGAGTGACCCACTCACTCATGTGGCTCCACTCATGATTATTGTTGATAATTTATTTTAGGAAAAATGTTATTTGTGTAAAATTATAAAATTATGTCCTAACAACACCTAAGTAAAATCATAGGATGTTATTGTCAAGTGTGTGTTTGAATGAAAAGAATTTTAGAAGTTTAAATCCCAAATAGAATATAATAAATGTGTCTCTTACCTATTCAAAATAAATAGAGTAATGAATGATTCAAGACTCAGATGTCCTTCTCTCATTTGCAATTTGTGTAAAAAGTAAAAGAATCACACTATGGCTTTTTTTTGGGGGGGTTAAGAAATGCCCTTTCAAGTTGGGATCACAATGTAATTTGATGGCTAGAAATATTTAAGCTTATATTGTAAATGATAATATTTCAGTAATTTTGAATGTCTTCTTCACCTTTATTGAGTTTTATCCCGACCTAAGTTTAATTCTTCGTTTAAAAGTCAAATTCTTGCAAAAAGATTTTCCACTAAGAAAAAGATGATAAGTTGTTTCATTCCCAAGCCGGCAGGAGATATTTTTCACGAGAAAACGACATTATCTAAAGAACCCACAAATTGAAAGAAAAAGAAACTGAGATAATACACGCCTGAGTTAATTGAAAAAGCTTGGCAGTGGGAATTGATAACACGTTTAGTGGAATTCAGTTCAGCTTACTGTTTCAGATGGCAATCTCTACCTCCTTCAGCCGCCCCACTATCTCTTTCAATGCAATGTCTTCATCATATGTACCATCTTTGTGTAGTTTTAAACCCCACCACAACAATCTGATGATGATGGGCTATCAGAGTTCATATGGAAGGATGGTGATCAAGTGCTCTTCTTCTGAGTTGGGTCCCACCTCAGACCTCGTGAATATCAGGTATTAATACTTATTGTTCATTGTGCATTTGTGTATATATGTCCTTGTATGTATGAATTTATGTATATGAGTTTGTGTTCACGTCTATGAATCTATGTATACAAGTTTCTGTTCTTGTTTATGTGTGTGTATTCATAAGGCTATGATGGTTTATGAGGGGCAATGGGTTGCTTGTGAGGTTTGAAAGGAATTATGGGTTTAGGTGTTCTTGTTAAATTTACGCTGTGAATGGTAGGACGTTCCTGGTTATTATTAATCATGATTTCTGAATGCTTTTTGTGAAAAATATTTATGCATTTGGTGAATTTGGCATATTGAAATGTTCCAGTGAATGTGTATTTAGTAAATTTAACAAAGTCTCTACTGTATTCATACTTGTGAAGAATGCGCATAGTCTTCATGAGTCTAAGAATTGGATGTGCATGGGAATTAGAAGTGATATTATTTGAATTTTCTTGTAGCTAGGATTCTGCTAGGATTGTAAAGGGATAGACAATGATGGTAGTTGACAAGGTTTCTTTAATATGATTTTTTCTCTCTTTTCAAAGAGGAACTATGAAATCCTGCAATAAGTGGCTGTTGTTGGAAATTCATATTCAAGAAATTTGAGAAAGTATTGTGCCATGCTCAAATCTAATTTTTGCAGGGGGTAATTGGTTGGATCATGGAGTGACGATTTTTATATTTGACAATGATTTCCGTGGGTGGGAAAGTAGGGGATAGAGTTGCCCCCCTCTCCCCCCAAAAACAAGAAAGAGAAAAGAAAATGTATATTATCTATTCAAAGAAGCCGATTGTACCCATGATTGTGCTATTGGTTAGGTAGACCATTTAAAGATTTGTATAAGATGAGAAGAATAAGGGTGGTCTGCCCATCCTATTTGTGGGAAAGTGGACCCCTAACAATAAAGAGTAGGGTGCTTTAAATCATTTTGAAGGGTGGAATTCATATAAACAAACTGCCTATAATCTAGCATTGGATTGCAACATAAATGCTGTTTCTGGAAAAATAGTTCACTCCAGCTACTCTCATTCTTGGGGTAAATATATACAGGTTTATAATTTTAGTAAGAGTTTTGAACTTTCAAGTTTCAACCTTTACGTCCAGACTTTAGGTTTTAAAAAATGCTCTCTCTCTCTCTCTCTCTACTTTACGCCATTAATTCTCATGTCATGTGTTTGTACTAAATGTGTGCTCAAAATCACTAATACGAGTCCCGACTCTAATTTCTAAATATAGTCACATTTAGTATGTGGATTCCATTGTTTAGGAAAATCAAGGAGTGCATTTTTCCAGAAATTGATGGACTGTATTAATAAGCAACGAAGAAGCCAAAGTGGTATTATTCAAATTCATATTAAGAAAATTGTTATGTCATTTTTATGTGAAGGTGGATGGTTTGTTGATCGAGAATGGAGGCACACGTTAAAAGGGCATAAAAGGTGTGCACCAGATGGTTTCAAGGCTCAAGCCTTGCCATATGATGGATGATGTAAGGCCCACTTGGGGAGTTGACTAAACATGGGCACATAGATACATTTAACCACATGTATTTATTTCTTGTTTGCGGCCATAATCTGATTCATTTCATCACATGACAAGTTCACTCCACCTAGACTTCTAGGGAATAGGAACTAACTTTTCCCTTAAACTCATGTTTGTGAAGTTTATAAACTGATGTAACTTCAATACTTCAAAGCACGAATGAGAATACAAAAATTTTCCACTTTTAAGCTCTCAAGGTTTGTGTAATGCAACCTATTTCTTTGGTGTGATGCCAAAGAGGCTCTAGGGGTGAGGCCTAGACCTTTCTCGTCCGACCTCCTCCTCATCCTCTTCTTCTTCTTCTTCTATTTCTATTTATCTTGTTTATTTTATTCTAAGTCACCAAACAACCTCAATTTTACTAATCCCGAGCACCGTTCATAGCCCCAAAATAGCTTTTGCTTCTTTGTATTTCATCACCCTTAATTTAGTCATACTGCTGTCCTAATTTGGTATCATAGCAAGGGGTAGAAGTAGAACTATGTCTACATGACTAGGTAGCACTTTTAAAACGAGAGAGACTGATAATTAACGAGATGAAATGTTGCTATGAATTTTGGAGCAACTGAATGGGATTATTATTCGACTATATGACTTGAAGACAAGAACATGAGGTGCAGTCATGGTTTTAAATCGCGGTATCAGAATATGTAACAGTCGCAACGGTATCGAAAGTATCGGTCGATACGTAATGAGAATCAGGAAATGCACACGTGAAGTTTTTTCAATTACTAGCAAACTCCTTAAAAACTACTTATATGCATGTTTTTACCCTAATTTATCACTTTTTATTGTTTTTAATTACTTTTAGTCAATTTTATAGCTTCTATGAAAAAAATTCCTTATTGTATAGGACTTTGTATTGGTTTTATATCAAATCAAAATAAGAAAAATGTACAATCTATTATGATGAATATTGTTCTATGACAAGTAATAACTAAAAATGCAATTATAAGTAATTTCAGCAAACATAAAATAATAAAAAGTATAAACAAAGATAACATTATAAGTGTGAATATTAATTGCTAACTAATGGACTTAAAATCAAATAAACAAATAATTTAGCAAATATAAAAAAATAAAAAATATGGATGTGATGAATTAGAGCTCATATTACAATACTCATGTTTTCTATACACCCCCAACCCCCAACAAAAAAACCCCTCAAGATAGCTTTATATGATTTTATTGTAAAAACATTAATACAAAAATATAGCAAATAAGAAGAAAAAAATTGTAGAAGTAGCCTAGTGATCTTATCAAATTATGATTCATTCATTTTTAATCAACATCTACGAAATCTAATAAGATAAGATTTTCATTATAAGTTGAGGTATTAAACAATTAGATATAATTTGGGGAATTACCAAAAACTTTGATCATACCCATAGTTCCAAATCTTGTGTTCGATAACTTTAAGTTAGTTGATCTATGGCTAAAAATGTGTTGTTTTTGCCATTGGAAGAGAGAAAAAGAGAAAAGTGTATCATTATTGTTACATATCAGCCAATACTGTTACAGATTGGTCTGTATCGGCTGTTGCATATCAATATCGGCCGTTGCGCTTGTGAATTTTATACAATCTGATATATCGGTGTGTAAGAGTTGGAGGGTTCAAAACCCGTTATGTAATGGCCAATACGTTACGTAAGACTGATATTTAATACCATGGGTGCAACCCCTAAATCCTCCTCTAGGGCATGAATTACGGGTTGAAACCACAACCCTCATACTTGAATGGGCTAGGGAGTTGCTGGAAAGAGATCGATATGAGACTACGCGATACGGCTGGAGATAGGGGTGCAAACGAGTCGAGTCGAGTATCTGATGTTTGGGCTTGACTCCCGAAATAATCGAGCTTGGCTCGACTCGGCTCGACTCGGCTCGAAACTCGACTTGAGCTCAAATTTTTGATCGAACTCGGCTCGTGAATGGCTTGTCAAGCTCGAACTCGAACTCGACTTGGCTCAAAAAAATAAACAAGCCTCATTCGAGCTCGAGTTACTGGGATTCATCCTTGCAAAGTAAACAATTCATTCTTAAACCAATCAAACTTTTTGAAAGCTGGGTTATCAAAATAAAATAATCAATTCTTCATAATCAAGTTTTTAAAATTAGAACCTCTCTCCAAACAGACCCTTATTACAATAATAGTAACAATGAAATTAAATTAATTTCACAGATGCAGTGAAGGATCACACTGTCTAGAGAGCCATCGGTCAAGAACACATGTAATATCAAATGCAAGTGAAACTTAAATTATGTTGTTGAATAAGAATTTTTTTTCAAAAAAAAAACTGCAATGCAACTTAAAATTGTAAATCAAATTCTTATGACTCTAAAACTCAAAGACTAAACAACTGGAATGAAAAATGGTTAATTTAACAAACCAATTTTAAACCAAACATGTACTATTTTGGGTTTTATATTCATCAATCATCAAAATTTGATTTTACCAAAAACTGTTCAATCTCACAATGAATAGACAGTACTGTGTTTGGTAAAAGAGAATCTAATGGTCACTAGCCTCATGATGTTAAGATAATAAAACAGCAAAAATATCTACCAGAAAGCAAAAGAAGTTTGGTGATTCATCACATTTAGTCAATTAGTGATCATCCGCAGTGGAGGTTACAGTGTTCACAGTGAAGCCTGCATGCGTTGGCAGCTCAAATAGATCCACAAATCTAGTTGCAAACTTACAAAAAGGGAGCCATCAACAGGTTGGTAAAGCCAGATCCAAACTTGAAAAAGTCATTATGAAAAAAAAGGAGTTAGAAGCTTCAATCTAAACCACACCCATTTAATATAGGTCTCTAGAACCCAAGCAGACTAATCTGATTATTAGAGGTATCTCAAAATTTTTTTAAAAAAAATCAGTTTCGATTGGAAAAAAAAAAGAAAAGCTGGGCGTATTGACCCATTGAGCCACACTGGCCAACTGAAATCTGTTAGTCAGAACACGAAAAGAGCACGAAAAAGAAAAGCTGGATGTTTCTATGTTGTACAGAAAACAAGAAGAAAGGAAAACAATTATGCAACTTACAAGATAGAGAGAAAGGTGATGTTTTTGCCTTTTTAATTGCTGTGAACTCCTTGGAATCCAGGGAATGAAGATATATATGAAACTATATATGCATACCCACTTCGGCAGCTTTTTCGACAACACAAACCGATATATATGAAGTTGAAGAAGGTTCGAGAGTTTGACAGAGGGAGAGAGCTCAAAGAGGGCAAAGCAGAGCTGCGGCTGCGGGACTAATTGAAGAAGGTTAGAAAAGGTTAGAAACCCTAGCATAGAAAAAAAGTATTTATACTTAAAAACATAAACGAGTCATGAGCCGAGTCACGAGCCGAGCCACTATTCGAGCTTATACGAGCCTGTTCACGAGCCTGACGAGCCGAGCCTCTTTTTGGCTCGGCTCGGCTCATTTAATAAACGAGCCCTATTTTGAGCTCGAGCTCGATTCGTGTATTAAATGAACCGAGTTTGAACGAGCCATAATCAAGCCGATCTCGAGCTGTTCATGAACGGCTCTGTTTGTTTGCACCCCTAGCTGGAGATATCACTGAGAAAGTAAGAATGGATGTTCCTGATTTCAAAGGTAAATTCAATCCTATTAGCTTGCTTCCATTGAGGAATACTTTGCTTGGTATGATATGACTAACTAACGGAGAGTGAGATTTGTAAGATGAAGTTTATGGGATTAGCAAAAGTTTGGCGGACAGGTGTTGAAGGTGATATTAGGAGATTGGGGCAACCACTAATCGATACATGGCAATTGATAAAGGCTAAGTTTCGGGAGAACTACATATCATGAGAAGTTGAGTGATCAACTTACTGCATTAAAACATGATGTGTGTGTGACAATATATGTAGAAATTTGATGAACTAAAGACAAGAAGTCAAGTGGTGGAAGGCATAAGTCAAACTCTTGCTTGATTCAAGGCTGGTTTGAAGCCATAAATAAGGATGGGGTTGCTTCGTTTGCCCTTGTACAACCTTAAACCCACTTTCGAGGTTGCTCTGGACATGGAGGAATACTTGAGTTGACCAATTTCTAGAAAGTGTGGGTCTCAAGCCAGGGATACGACAGCAAAGAAGTTAAATGATGCAATAAATGATGCGATTCGTTTTCAGCCTTGTGGTTCTAAGCAATCTTCTTCAAATATGGGTGGTCCAAAAGCCAAAGCTTATATGGCCAAGTGGGGAGGAAAGGAAAACATTTTCTTTAAGTGTGGGGATACTGGTCACATGGGATATCAATGTCCGAAGAGGAACTTACTTGTCGGAATGGAACACAAAGAGGAACCTGACCAACAAAAGCATGAGGATGAAAAGGATTCTTTTGATTTTGGAGCCTTTAATACTGATGATTTAGAAGAGGAAGAGATGGATACTTCATTGTTTTTCATAGTAAGAAGTATTCTTGCAGCTCCTAAAGTTGAAAAGGAAGATTGGAGGTGCACTATTTTTCAAATGATGGATCATTGTGGAAAGCAAGCCCGATAGCTTATTATTGATGGTGGAAGTTGCATGAATGTTGTATCATCAACCATGATTGAGCACCTTAAGCTTCCTGTTCAATCACATCCTCAATCGTATAAGGTAGCTAGGCTTGATAGCACTTCCATTCCGATAACTCAATGTTGCCTTGTTTCTCTTTCTCATGGTTCTTATAATGATTATATTTGGTGTGATATATTTCTCATGAAAATTACTCATGTTCTTCTTAGGATACCTTGACTTTATGATAGAGATGTGTATCATTGTAGCGAAGAAAATACATATGCTTTCTCATTCAACAACAAAAAGATTGTTTTAAAGCCAATGCCTACAACTGATATGGAGAAATTCAAAGAGAAGAAGTGTAAGGATGTTACTGAAAATAAGTCCCCAGGAAGTATTTTCAAGTAGAGAGCAAGGAAACATGGGTTATATATGCTGTGGTAATGAAAGAACTAAAAGAAATAGCTGTTGTACAAGCCTCTGCAATGCCATTAGAAGTGATTGAGCTGCTGTCCAACTTCTCTTATATTGCACCTCAAAAGCTACCTAATGGACTTCCACCAATGTGCCAATGTCTAGCATGCAATAGACCTCGTTCTAGGGTCCTAATTGCTTAATATTCCAGCCTATTGCATGAACCCAAGCGAGCACACAGAGCTTAAAAGGCAAGTAGATGAATTGTTGTCCAAGGGATTTATTCATGAAAGTTTAAGCCCTTGTATGGTCCCACTTTACACATGCTAAAGAATATGGTAGTTGTTATATGTGTGTTGACAGTTGCTCTATTAACAAGATCACAATCAAATACCAATTTCCTATTCCAAGGTTTGATGATATGTTGGACATGTTGGACATGTTGGACATGTTGGCTGGTTCTTGTCTATATTCGAAGATAGATTTGAAAAGTGGCTGCCATCAAATACACATAAGTACATGAGATTAGTGATAGACAACCCTTAAGACAAAAGATAGCCTTTACGAGTGGCTGGTCATGCCATTTGGTCTTTCGAATGTCCCTAGTAGCTTCATGTGCTTTATGATAAACATATTGTAGCCTTTTATTGGTCAATTTCTAGTTGTTTACTTCGATGATATCCTAATATATAGCAAGACAAAGAAAGAACACATCCTCCGTCCTCAACAAGTTATGAGGGTTCTCTGCTAAGAGAAGCTCTACGTAAACTTAAAGAAGTGTTCTTTCATTACTCCAAGTTTCGTATTTTTGGGCTTTGTTGTTTCATCTAAAGGAGTGGAGGTTGACCTAAGAAAAGTAAAAGCTATTCTAGAATGGCCGATTCCTAGCTCCTTGCATGAAGTATGGAGTTTCCATGGGATAGCAGCATTTGACCATTGCTTTATAAAACATTTTAGTACGGTAATGGCATTTATCACCAATTGTATAAAAGGACAGTTTGTTTGGACCAAACCGACAACTAAAGGTTTTGAAGAAATAAAGCAAATGATGATTGAAGTTCCTGTTCTAGACCTTCCTAAGTTCTCAAAAGTGTTTGAGGTGGCTTGCGATGCATCACATGTTGGAATTGAAGGTGTGCTTAGTCAAGAAGGGCACCCACTTGCTTATTTTAGTGAGAAGCTTAATGAAGCCAAGCAAAAGGATTCCACTTATGATAGATACATCAACTCCCAAAAGAAGCTAAATCATTGACATGGTAACTGGGTTTCATTTTTGCAAGAATATTCTTTTGTTATCAAACATATGGTTGGTTTTGAGAATAAGGCAGCCGATGTACTTAGCTGGGTGGTTTCTGTTTTCCTCTATGCCTATACAAATTTTGGGTTTCTTTTTGCTTAAAGGAGACTATCCTTCTTGCAAATATTTCAGCATTATACATGCTCATTTGTGGCTGGATAGCAGGGAGAATGTATTAATTTTTCGTTATATGATGGTTACCTCTGCAAGGCAACCCGGCTTTGCTTACCCAACACCTCTCCATGAACAAGTGATATGGGAGTTGTATTCTGGAGGGGCAGCAGGTCATTTTGGAAGAGAAAAGACAATTGCAATGGCAGGAGATCACTTTTATTCGCTAAAACTGAAGCGAGATGCAGCCAAGGTTGTTTCCTGATGCCAAACTTGCCAACTTTCAAAAGGTAGAAAGAAGAATACAAGGCTACACAGCCCGCTACTAGTGCCCCATGAGCTATGACAGGATCTAAGAATGGATTTTGTCTTTGGATTGCCAAAAAATCCTTCGAGCACATGACTTTATTTTTTCACTATGGATCTTTTTTCAAAAATGGCGCACTTTTTTCTTGTTCAAAGACTTTGGATGTTGTCCACATAGCTAAGCTTTTGTTTGAAGTAGTATTAGACTTCATGGGTTGCCTAAAATGATTGTCTCCGATTGTGATGAATACAAAACTGAAGTTTTCTTCCTCATTTCACCCACAAACCAATGTCCAAATGGAGATCATTAACCATAGTTTGGGTGATATACTTCGCTGCCTTGTTTGTAATCATATTACCAACTGGGATTAGGTACTTCCTATGGAAGAATTTTCATATAACAGTTCTGTGAACAGATCTACAGATTGTAGCCCCTTCGAGATTGTGATAGGATTACTTCCTAGGAAACCAATTGATTTGGTTACCTATCGAGGCTCCTCCTAGTGCTGAAGCTGATGCTTTCAACAAGCATATCTGTGATATACATGATGATTTTTATTGAAGGATCGCAATAAGCAATGACAGCTATAAAGGATATGCTGATCCGAGAAGAAGGTTTACTGAATTTAATGAAGGAGACATGGTTATGGTTTGAATTAGACCAGAACGGTATCCTAAATGTACTTATATGAAATTTCATTTAAAGAATGCGGGTCCATTCAAAGTTCTCAATAAAATCATCTCCAATGCCTATGTGCTTGACTTACCGGATGATATGGGCATTAGTAACGTGTTTGATATTGAGGACCTCACTTGATACTCTGTACATGTTGAAGGAACTACTCAACCTAACCCAATTGCTTATATCCCATCAGCCAGACATTTGAAGGAAGAAATTGAAGTTGTTGATCATCAAACTATTTCAACTAGAGGTGATGGTTATTATATGTATCTCATTAAATGGAAGGGGCATCCACTTTTAGATTGTACATGGGTTACCGATAATGAGTTCCCATTACTCAACCATGACCTTTATGAGAAATTCCATGCTTTTAACTCGCCAAGGTCAAGTTCTCTCAAGCAGGGGAGAGTTGATAGAGAATGGAAGCACCCGTTAAAAGTGTATAAAAGGCGTGGATTGGATGGTTCTAAGGCCCAAACCTTAATTTGGCATATGCTGGATGCCGTAGTGCTTGCTTACTCAGGAAGTTGACTAAACATGGGCTAGATCATATATGGCTTTGTGGGCGTACTAGTTAAATGATGTAAATCGTAGATACATTTAACCACATGTATTTATGCAACAATAATCAGGTTCATTTTATGACATGACAAGTTCACTCCACCTAGACCTCTAGGGAATAGGAACGAACTTTTTGCATTAAACACGTGTTTGTAAAGTTTATAAATTGATGTAACTTCAAGACTTCAAAGCATGAATGAGAATAAAAAAATTTCCCACTTTCAAGCTCTCAAGGTTTGTGTGATGCAATCTATTTCTTTGGTGTGATGCCAAAGGGGCTCTAGGTGTGAAGCCTAGAATTTTACTGTTCACGATAACTGTTCACAGCCCCAAAATAGCCTCTACTTCTTTGTATTCCATCACTTTTAACTTAGTCCTATTGCTATCCTACATCATTTGTTGAAAGCTTTATATGCTCACAAACATAGTTTCTACAATTTTATGGCTAGGAAAATTATGAATTATGTTTCCTATATGGATAAAATGGTCGCAAAAAAATTTCCTTTTAGATAACATAGTGAAAGAGTTAGATGTAACAATATTATAAGGACAGGAAGGTGGATATGGAGTCTGTATAACTGGTGTGCATTGTTGGAATTGGTATATAGGTCTAATGACTTGGAAGTTTTGTTAAGTGCTTAGTAGGTTTTGGTTGTAGATGATGTTTTTATTTTTGTTTTTATAGAAATGATAATGCATTCTAGTTGATGAACTTTTGTTTCCTGAATCCATCAGAAGCATGCCTAGATTACCAATGGTTCATGATCCTAGCATAGTGATTATTGATTTTCTGTGGCAAATCTAGTGGCTCAACACCCTCCCCTTGATGCAGGACAACTTTAATGACCTTAAGAATCTGCACCAAAGGAAGAAAAAACCGTAGAACCCTAAGAATCCACACTAAGGGAGGGTAATGGAATCCACACAAATACCAAAGAGAAACAAATTTTCATTCAATCATAATCTAATCATTCATTTACATTGACTATCTTTATAAACAAACCGTGAAAGATAAACTAATAAAGAGATAAACACCTAAATTATAAAATTCAAAAATATAATGATAAATCCTATCCTATCCTATCCTCCAGGATCAAAGATATAACCTCTGAGTGACGATCTTTTCCATTCCCTATCATTTCTCTTCGGCTGAGAAAAACTCGACTCCGACGAGTTTGAATTGTGTGTAGGCTTGAAAGGATCAAGAACAACTGCAAGTGGATCCACATGATGTGACTGAGTTGAAAGGAAAAATAACTACCAATATTGAAAAAGAAACAACTCCAGTTGCCAGGACACCTGGTAACAAAGGAGGCTTAAAGGTGCCTCGCAAAGGAAACACATGCTCCACATGAAAATTTATATTAGTAGCCATATTCAATGATAAGTCAAATAAACTTGCATGAAGGTCCAATGTAGGAACAAGACAAACAAGGTCTAAGGTTTGAATAGATGGTAGAACATGAATGATGGCAGAGTAGCTTTCATAAAGCTCTTGTTTCTTGTTGTGCAATGTTGTAGCAAGCTTATAATTTGCATTCTGCATTACCCAAAGCAATTTTACTAGGCACATCAGCATGAATGTCATGAGATTGGTGAACAAATGACAATGTAGGGACAGATGGATGAAATTGCACTCGTGAAAAAACTAAACCAACTGACAGAGAAATAGAATTAGATGAAAACGAAACAAAGTCACTAGATTTGGGAGGGAACAACCAATGAATGCTTTTAGAAAGACACTTACCAAGAATTAAAACTTTTCATGTGATTATGATTTTATCAAGGACATTACTATTAACACACAAATTTAAAGAATTATCTATTCTGGGACTAAAAGGAAGATGAACAATGCTTGGATTAGAGCTTTCACAAACGGAGTCTTTTTGTAAAGATTCATCTTCTTTACAATTCAACTCATTATGGGTCTCAAAAATTATTTGAAGATGTGAACCATTAGGCACTTGTGGTGAAGAGATTAAATTAGTGACATGAGGATCACTTGCTAGTGGAGGAAAGTCAATGAGTAGTTCATTTGGCGTCTTTTCTTGACAATCCTTTGACACGTTATTGACCTCAGGTGGGTCAACTAGTTCTTCGGAGGGATAAAAAGGAGCTTTCATAACCTCTAAAACTTCCATTTGGCTAGTTTCAATCAATTCTTTTTTAGATTCATTTTGGGACACAATGGGAAGAGTTGGCTTACTTGGCACCTGAGAAGAAGACTCAAGTTGTGGTTCTCTATCTTTGTTTTTAAAGTTTGCATGCATTATCTTAATAGCTTTACCATTATAACTAATTTTATATGCATTTTCTTTCACTTGAAATGCTCCAAATTCCTCTATCCAAGGAAAACCAAGAAGAATGTGGCCAACTTTAATGGGTAGGACATCACACCAAATATGTTCAAAATACAAATCAGCCATTCTTATGGATACTAAACACCTTTCTATGATTAGAAAAGTAGATTTGTTATCCCAAGTTACCTCATATGGTTGTGGATGTGGTTTAATTTCAAGGTTTGCTTTTTTGACGCTAGATGCAGAAATCACATTCATAGGAAAACTCTCATCAATGTCCATTTTGAAAGTTTTTTCTCCATAGTGGACAACTGCATAAAAATTACTAGTTACTTGGTCAGGAACAACAATTGGATTGGATCACCCTTCAAAATTTTTGGTTCTAGGCGAATCAAAATGATATTCCTGAGTGGGACGCCTAAGGTAGCTATCTCGATACCTATCATGTGGATGAACGAGTCTAGAGGTGGTGTCCTTACCAAACCTAAGATACCTATCATGATGAGGATCCCATGGTTGGGTTGATCTAGAATAGTCCATTATGTTCCTTTTGACAGGTTCGAATATCTGTTTCATGGAATAAATATTAGACACTTTTTTATTTTTTTTGGAGTTTTTTTTCTTCTTTCCTTTGTTTTTTGACAAAGCAAGCTATAGAAAAAAAAAAAGAGAGAGAAAGGAACAAAACAAAGGAAGATGCTGATATTTGCCTTGAAATTGCTTAAGTAACTAAATTACAAATTACTACAACATGCACAACTCATGAATTGAAAGTGTAAAATAAAAGAAAGGTTTAAGATGCAATGCAACATGTTGTAGGTAGAAACAAAATTCAAGGGTGAGAGTGCTATTGGAACAAACAAAGGAAAACACAGTAACAATGTTCAAGATGCAAGGCTCCATGTAGGACCTTTTGCAAAGTTTACTTACCAATCAATGTAAATATGATACTAATCAGGAATTTTCAAGAGAGAGCGTAACTTTTTTTTTTCCTGAGGTCCAAGAAGCGTTTTGAAAATCAAGGCTGGTGAAGCCGTTTCCAAAATTCTGTTTTTTTTTTTTTTGCTGGCAGATTGCTAGCTGAGTTAGGGGCTGTTTTAGTTAGTGTTCAAATGGGCCAAATGGCCTGGGCTAAGCTCAAAGATTGTGGTGGAAATTGGTTTGGGGTTGGGTTGTACAGGTTCTGGAGGAAAGCAAAGTGGACAGTAGGGTTTGGGCTTGGGGTCAAGGCTGGGTAAATGGGCCAACTAGGTTTCAGTGTTTTGTTAATTTTTGGGTGTTGGGAAAGAGATTTGGGCTGAATTAAATGAAGAGGTTGGATTGGGTTAAATGACTTCAGGCTGGCTTGGCTGCTATTCAAAGAAGGGTTTGGCCTGGGTTCAAATAAAGGAAGAATGGGTTTAACTTTAAGTGAATGATGGGCTTGAGTTTTGGCTCGAATGGAGGCAGGCTGGTTCAAATAAGGTTAAAATAGAACAGGTTGGGTAAGGACTGAAACTGGTTGAAAGGCAACACACTTCCTTTTTTTTTTTTTTTTTTTTCTTTCTTCTCTGTCGATTTGGGAGTTGGGGTTTGAAACCCTCTTTTCACGATGCTGCGATGTGTGTATGAGATGAAGACTGTCACAAATGAATGATGACGATGCTGATGGCAAAGATCTTGCAACCGTAGCGATTGTTTGTGATGGAAACGGAGGCTAAGGGCTGGAAAGCGACACTCGCAATGTTGGTTGCAGGATGGTTTCGATTTTTGCAACGATGGTGTGATATTTGACCACAACGATGGCTGATGATGGCGATGGTGAGGCGGCAACTCTGTAAGATGGCGCTGCGATGTGCAATTTGTGGAGATCGATGATGAGAAGAAACTTGCTATTATTGAACCAGATTCTGTCACAGTGCACTGTAATGGTTGACGATGAAGAGAGCTGGATAATGCCAATGAAACTTAGTCTCTGTGATCACAATAACAGTGAAGATACAGTGATGGGTCTGATCGTTGAGGACTGACACTTTGGCTGATGACCTCAGAATGGACAACAATGGCAAATCGACGAGATGTTGATGATGGTACAACAGAGATGATGTTGATGATGGTACGGTGGCTGATCAGCGACGATGGGGATGGAACCTGGTAGTGTGTTGCAATCTGATGACCTTCGATCTGTTACTGAACAACTTTTGATTGGGCGATGGTGTTTAATGGTGATGTTGGATGACAATATTTGAAGGATGAGTAATGCTATCTTTACTATAAAATTTTACCAAATTTTTTTACCTGCTGACGTGGCTGTTCGGGTGTTAGTCAATTAAGCCTTTTAGTTCTAGTCAATTAAGCCTCTTGGACTCACCTGACATTACTAGCACCAAGAGGCTGAATTCACTAGCACCAAGAGCAGCCACGTCAGCAAGTAAATTTTTTTGGTAAAATGTTAAGGTAAGGATAGCATTACTCTTAAAGGATTGGTGATGGAGGTGATGAACAATGGTGATGACGAAGGAAATTTTTTATTTTTTTTAAATCAAAAGATGAATAGTAGAGTTACCTAAAAAAAATAAAGAACAGTAGTGTTGGTGAAAGAATAACACTGAGCCGATGGTGGAGGATGTGAAGGTTTCTCTGATGATGGTAAGGGATGGCTGATGATGGAGGTGACGAACAATGCTAATGACTAATATTTTTTTTTTTTCAATGAACAATGATGTTGGGAAAGGAAGGATCGTTTTAGCTCTGATACCAAACTGATGCAGGACAACTTTAATGACCTTAAGAATCCGCACCTAAGGAAGAAAAAACCGTAGAACCTTAAGAATCCGCACTTAAGGAGGGTAATGGAATCCACACCAATACCAAAGATAAACAAATTATCATTCAATCATAATCTAATCATTCATTTACATTCACCCTCTTTATAAATAAACGATAAAGATAAACACACAAAGAGATAAACACCTATATTATAAAATTCAAAAATATAATGATAAATCCTATCCTATCCTCCAGGATCAAAGATATATCTTTTGAGTGATGATCTTTTCCGTTCCCTATCACCCCTTCCTCTAGCTTAGTCTCCAAGTAGGCTGTTGGGCCAGACCCAGAATTGATCTTGCCATGGCATTGAGCTCAATAAATAATTTTAGAAAGAATTGTTAAGTTTTTGGTGTTTTGCTATACGAGGGATAAATTTATTTTTTTTGGATAATTCTACAGGAGGATCCATGATTTTTTTATATGGAAATTTGGATCAAACAGTTGTTGGAAATGCTGAGATAGGGAGTGCAGGGACCCACTTTTGTTCAGGGGCCGAGACAACTGACTGCTCCATCTTTCTTGCTTCTTTTCTTAAAGAATTAAGAAGCATTTAGAATGTTGATGCATAGATCAGAGCAGAGCAGAAGGTAGAGCCTTTGGTAAAGTTCCTGGATTTTTCTTTTTCATGTAGTTGCTGATTGGGAGGGAATATGGGAATTGCTGTGTGAAGCATTGTATGATGAAGCTCTCTTGAGCAGTACCAAATGCCTGAGGGATAATTGCAGTTCCCTATCAAAATTAGCCACTTACCCTATGCGCCTAGACTCTGTTGAAGTTTAGGGGAATTTCTGTAGGTTAGTTGGTGGTTGCATGAATTTAAGACTGTAACCAATGGCAGAGGTTTTGCTACTAGGCAACTAGTGTTGGCCAATCTCAATGGCAGGCTCCTCTCCTGCCATCAACTAGTCTCTCAGGAATGTGGCATCAATTTAGAGGTTTGATGTCAGGTTGGGAGCTGTATCTAAAAATAATTTCTGATCTTGATGGGTAATTTTATTTATAACGTTGATGCCATGTAGTTAGGTTCAAGGCATGTTGGTTCACGTTCATGTATTGTAAAATAAAATTAGAAACCCTTTTTAAGAAGATGATGAAAATAAAAGAAGAAACCTGAAGGGAAAAAAGAAAAAAAAAAGCAAACAGAAGAAGAGAATCTTTTAAAGTGTGATCTGGAACATATCTCCGGCTTGTTTGATAGTTTGATCCATGATAGTTGGGAATCATTACTATATATGGTCCGGCTATGTTTCTTATTGAAGTTTGTTGCTTTAGGTTGTTTGTTGAGACAGAGTCCTCCTCTCTCCAGAAGATATATATATATATATATATATATATATATATGATAGATAAAAGTTGATTTTTTTTTTTTTTAAAGTAGAGGCTACCCTTGAAAGTGGTCTGTATTCACTTTAAGCCTTCCCAATTAAATAAAAGATCTGTGGTTACAAATTGTTCACCGTTTCTGCTTTGGGGGATGGTTCCTCTCATTATATGCTATGACTAAATCGTCCTAAAGTCACATGTTGGTGAGAATCCTGCTATTGTTCCTAAACAAAAGAGCTTCGAATCATTTTCAAATTTCTCTCTCCATCTCTTTATTATAATTGTCTTTTTTGTTGCCTCCTTTTCCAAACTTTTTAGATGTGTCTGTATTAGCCCAGAGATTCTAATTAAGTGCCATAGTTGCTCTTTTTTATCTTGTGGTCCCCACATCATCAAGTTTATGTTTACTAAATGGAATTATATCCTGGAAATTGTTCTAGATTCTCCAATTAACCTCATATTTGAACCAGAACATTGTTTTTGTTAAAATAAAAAATTTCTTATTGTTTAAATGGGAGGGAAATGTGATCGGTGGGAGTTTATTAGTGTCCCCCGACTTGGCTGCCAGTCATCTAATAATACTTGGTCAAGCAATAATCAGAACACTATCATGGGTGAAGTGGGGGCTCACTGTCACCAAATCTGAGTTTTACTCTTTCACATATGCAATTCAACTCTCTGGCATTTAAATATGCCCTTTTAAAATGTTACCCTGGTTATTTTACTTGTTCAGTCCTGACTTTTGGATGAGTCCGGGTTCACAAATGACTTGCAGCCAGTGGGATATAGGATGGAAAAAAAGTGTACTTCCTGATCCCAAGCTGTGATTTTTCCTTTTATTTATGTATCTTTCTTTGCAGATAAACATCTCATATTGGCTATTCTGCAATATTTACTGAATTATATTCACTCTGCTTGTTGTTGTTGGAGGATTTGCAGCCATTAAAGCTGTAAATGCATTTCTCTTGATTCATCGATCAGTTTGAATTCAATGAGACTAAAGTGTTGATTGATTCTTATTTTAGTTGTTAAAGGTAGAGGATGTTGTGGACAAAAGTCTTTCATTTAGGCTGCCTAGGTCCTGGTTCTGTGAACTGTCTTGGAATTTACCTTTTTAACCATTGGGATATTACACTCTAATTGTCTTATTATAAGTTACATGGTGATTGTCTTGACTTTTGGAAAATTCTCTATCTTGAATATTTTATATATTACATAGCTGTATCTTAATTTAGCTTAATATTAAATATCATTATCTTGAATGTTTTGTTCATTAACCAATGATTGTTCTAGATGCTAGTTCTTGGTATCCATTTTGTGAACTTCTTTGTTTTTGACAGGCAGCCTCAATTATCTTCTATGCCTCCTCTTTTGACAATGAATGAAGCTGGCATGTCCAAGCTATCATATAAATGGCACAGGGTGTTGCTTAAAGTAAGTGGAGAAGCACTTGCAGGAGATCAAACACAAAATATTGACCCAAAGGTCAGAATACGAAAGCTGATCTGTTTTTGTATTGTGATGTCTTTTATTCTCTTGATGATTACCAGAGTATGGCATTTGTGTTGCAATGTAGGTTACAATGGCCATTGCAAGGGAGGTTGCATTTGTTACTCGGCTTGGCATTGAGGTAAATTAGATTTTTATATCATTCTAGATCATAGCTTCTCTTTGGTTTGTTATTATATTGGAAATATAATAAATTTACACATGGTTTTTTGAACATAGTGATAAATTCAGTATTTAGACATTATCTAGTACTCAAAGCAACTTGGATTTCGGGGAATAACTGAGAAGATAGTAGAATTCTTTGGAGAAAGTTCAAGAACGAGTTGTGCCAAAAACAATGCATGTTTGGAAAAAAGGGAGAAGAAGTACTGACATTCTAAAGTTATTCAGAATAATTTGGGAATTATTTTTTGGTTTTCACAACATTATTATTATTTTTTGAATCATCATATAAATTAGGCATTCATTTATTGGAATTTTCATCACAATGATTTTAAAATGAAATCGAACCTATAAATTTAAGAATCAGAAGCTTCCTTGCTAGCTTTTGAAGCATAGTAATTGAGTTATGGTTGACAATTGTTTCAGGTTGCAGTTGTTGGTGGGGGAAATATCTTTCGTGGATCCTCTTGGACTGGAAGTAGCGGCCTTGACCGTTCATCTGCTGATTACATTGGGTATTCTTACAGTACTTGGATTTAGTGCTATTTTCTTATGAACTCTTTTGGGTTATTCACACTGGTTTTGGGTATAATGGTGCTTCTTGATTCTTATGCTATATTAACAGCTTTTATGCTTTCCCTTTCCTTTTGGGTTTGTGAGCTTGAGTTTGTGTGGCATACTGGTTTTGAGCTTGGATGATGCTTTGCAAAAGAATTTATTTATTATTATTATTATTTTTTTTTTGGGGGGGGGGGGGGTGTTGGTGTATGCCTTGTTATTAGACATTTGGCAATATCCATATTTTGTAGTTAAGAGTGTTTTTCTACATTATAGACATGGTTGCTATTCAATTTATGTGCTCACTACTCTAATTGCATTGCTTCATTCAGGATGTTAGCAACTGTTATGAATGCTATATTTCTGCAAGCAACAATGGAGAGTAATGGCATCCCAACACGAGTCCAGACTGCATTTCGCATGTCTGAGGTTGCAGAACCTTACATACGTAGAAGGGCTGTTAGGCATTTAGAGAAAGGAAGAGTTGTGATTTTTGCAGCTGGAACTGGAAATCCATTCTTCACGACAGATAACTGCTGCAGCTCTTCGTTGTGCAGAAAGTAAGTGATATTTCACATATTTTGGATACCATACTGGAATCACACTGTACATGAATATAGAATATTTATAGGAAAAATGGCAGATTCACCAATCCAAAAGGTAGGCTTTCTTTGCTTGGCAAAGTGCCCAAGTTTTTCATAATACACCAAATCAAAGCTGAATTTTAACTCATATTTTTTATCTTTTATTTTCCTTGGTATATTCACAATATTTGTATAATAGATTTCCAAATTTCATGTAATATCTACTCAACTCAACAAAGCCTAATATGAACTATTTAGAGTTGGGTACATGAATCTTAACTCGTCATTCTGTCTAAGATCATCCTCTTTGTTAAACCACATGCTATTACATCTTTTATATTTCACATTATATTAGTTTCATCTTCTAAGTTTTATGTGGTTTTTGTTAACATCTTATTTTAGATAGCATCATTTTTTTTCCTCTTAAATTCACCCATTCTTATCTTTCTAATCTCTTCATTCTTTTCAATTGGTCATTTAATATATACATTTAAAACTATTAACCTATGTTTTGAGGTCAAACTTTTTCTTGAAATAACAATCTTTATGCATTAGCTGATCTATTCTTCTAACTAGGAATAAGTTTATTTGACATATGTTTGATTCACTTTGAAAGATTATTAGATGTTTATATCTCTTTTTAAAATAGTTATTTTGTTATGTTATGATGATATATTAGTGCAAAATCTAGTATTGCTTCTCTAACGTCATTTTATCTCCAAATTCATATCCACCATGCATTATCTTATATCCTCCGTATTCTTTTTTCTACATGACCATTATCATCCCATGCAATGTTTTAAAAACCGGACCGGACCGGACCGGCCGGTTCAACCAATTGAACCGTCGACCGGTCCACAAAACGGTCCGGTTTAACCCATAAACCCGCTTTAAGTTCAAAACCGTTCTAAAAACAGAAAACCGGTAAAACCGGACGGTTCAACCGGTTCATGGCTGATTTTTTTTTTTTTTTCAAAATCTCAAATTTCATGCAATTTTTTAACTGAATTTTGGCTAAGTTGAATTGGTATTTGGTTGAATTTATTTTGGATTGTATTTAAAATTTTAAACCCTTGAAGTTTGAAACTCTAGTATTATATATTTATATCATGTGGTATTTTATTTTATTTTATGCATGATTATTAGTGTTTATTTATTTATTTTTTTTTCATGTAGTTGAAGACTAAATTATTAGATTATACTTGGATTGGATGTTAAATGGATTTTTGTTATGGTCCTTGCGATTATGGAAGAATAGCAATGAAGTTTTAACTTTCAATATTGCAATAAAATATGTCTATTATACTTTTTTCATTTTTTTCTTGAAGTTTTACATATTAAGAAAATTCATATTTTGTGAATTTTTTTTATATAATTTTTAGTAATTTTTGTATAATTTTTTAAATTTAAAATATCAATAATAAGTATTATTAAATTTATTAATTACATAATTATGACATCACGGTTTGATTCCGGTTGAACCGGTAACTGGTAACCCGGACATTTTTCCAGTTCGATGAACGGTCTGGGTCTGAGAACATTGATCCCATGTTATAAATATTTTTTCTCGTCCATGTATGCTTGTTTTATTGTTCGTATAGTCCTATTTGGGGTACATAAGCACTAATAATATTAATTATATTATCTACTTACACAAGTTTTATTCGTATTGAACCATCCATTTTTCTAATAACAGTTGCAACATATTTTAGATCTTTAATTATATTACCCCCATAACATTTTTATATTTATCTTTTTTCGTGTAACCCGCTCCCACCCACTAAGTTTTTTCTAGACATGTTGTATTAATCATGAATTTGAATTGCAGTCACGGGATACGATTTGGCTGCAATGCAACATTATTGGAAGTATCTAGCCATACATAACGAAAATTGAATACTACGGCTGGATTTTGTTTTTCAAACATTAACCTTTTAAAAGTATATGATACACGTATTTTGATCACGATTTATTATTTTAGTATTTCCTACTACAGGTTTTCAATTTTTTAATGCTAAAAATATGTTTTTCTATTTTATATGAATTTTTTAAAGTTAAAAGTAATAAGAAAGTATCATTTGATGTGAATAACATTGTAACCACTAATAGAAATAAAAAAAAAAAAATGCAATTATAAGCATCAAAAGTAGTTTAATACTTTGGTGTGATTAATGATGGAATAAAAGAAGTAAAAAAATTTGAGGTTAAGAAGCATGGATTTAAATTGCGGTCGCAGGATACAACTCGGTTGTAGTTGCAGTGTAACGGTATTAGGAGTATTAGGTCATTCGTAACGAGAATCGAAAATACTAGAAAATCTCTAAAAGTCATTCATATGTATATCTTAACTACAATCATCACATTTTAATAATTTTTTATGATTATTTTTCAATTTTCTAACACTTAAAAAATATTTTTCTTATAAATAACACTTAAAAAGATATTTTATTATTTTATATGAATTTTTTAACATTAAACTAATAAGAAATTTCATTTAATTTGTATAATATTTCAACAAGTAATATAAATAATAACAAAAAATAATTATAAGCATGAAAATCAGTTTAGTTGATTAGTTATGAAATAAAAAAAATTAAAAATTTTGAGGCCAAGAGGCCTTTTCGAGTTCCTATTGACCTGAATGTTTTTGTAACTCATTTCAAATTTTTTTTTTTTTTGAATTGTTTTCTTAAGTGTCCCTTTTGTATATTAATCTTATAAAAATAGAAATCATAAGAATTCTGCTGAAAAAAATAAATATAAAATTTAAAAATTAAAAGAAAATAAAAAATTTGAAAAAACAATCGTAACAATCTTATAACGGTCTGTAACGGCAGTAACAGCCGTTACGTAATAGTATCTGCCGATACGGCTCTAAATTTTAGTCACATCGATGTATCAGTATCGGAAGGTTAAAAAACCGATACGTAACGACTAATACATAATAAAACCATATCGTTATTTAAAACCATGCCAAGAGGCATTTTCTAGGTGGTTTTAGCCCAATTGTTTTTTGGGAACTCGATTCAATTTCTTTGGATTTTTTTTTTTTTTTGATAAGTAAGATTTGTATATAAAATAGTGCTCAAGAAGGGTATCAAGGGCAAAAACTCCTAAAGCTTACAATTGATTTAGAGAATCCAAAAAATTTACATAAGAAGAGACATTTACAAGAAAAACCTATTTGGCCCAAAAAAATAATAAACGCAAAAAAGCATTTTTAAGGAGAGGAGTAGCGAGATCCAAATCTTCAAAAACACGGTTGTTCCTTTCAGTCCAAATGCACCACATGAGACAAATTGGGGCCATCCTCCAAACTCTCTTAATCTTCTTTGGAAGATTGCATCCTTCCCAAGTCAATAGGAGATCTTTTATTGTGCCTGACATAACCCATGAAATACCAAACAGAGCAAAAATGATGTTCCAACAACTCCATGAGACATGACAGTGGATGAGCAAGTGATCCACCCTTTCCTCCTCGTTCTTACAAATGTAGCATCTGCTAGCTAAGAGAAAACCTCTTTTCTTCATATTGTCCATCGTTAAAATTGCCTTCCAAGAAGCCTCCTAAGCAAAGAAAGAAGCTTTAGGAGGAACTTTTGAAAACCAAATGAGCTTCCAAGGGAAGGAGAGCTAACCAAACCGAACATGCTTTTATAGAAGGAGCGGACAGAAAAGGATTTCTTATCCGGCCTCCAATCTCTCTTGTCCTCCCTATCTTCTAAAGCCCGGAATTCATTGAGGAAGCGAAGAAAAGAGCCCACCTCTTCAAGCTCCCAATCAAAAAAATCTCTCTGAAATCGGAGAGTCCAGATAAGCTTGTTCCTAACTTTCTCCAAACACTCACTAGCCCAAGCCTCTTTATTGCTAGCTAGACTGTCTAATCTAGGGAATTTTGCCCTCAACGACTCGTCCCCAGTCCAGGTATCATCCCAAAACTTCACCCTACCACCATTTCTGAGGACAAAGCGGCATTTTACCATAAAAGTCGACCATCCGTCTCTAATGTAACCCCAAGGACCACATCCCCTTGGCCCTTCCCCACTGCCCGAGCACCATCCGCCAGAATCACAACCATACTTAGCAGCAATGATCTTCCGCCATATCTCCCCATTTTTTTCCCCAAACCTCCATAACCATTTCCCTAATAGGGCTATATTGAAAGTACCCAAGTCTTTTAACCCTAAGCCCCGTGAGTCATCAGCTTTTTGATTTTATCCCAAGCAACTAGGTGAAGCTTTTTGCTATCTCCGTCATGACCCCATAAGAAGTCCTTTTGAATCTTCTCAAGCCTCCTGTTCACAGTCTTCGGAATAGGGAAAAGGGATATGAAATAGGTTGGGAGATTGGCTAGAGTGCTTTTGACAAGGGTGAGTTTGCCTCCCTTAGACAGAAGTTGAGCTTTCCAACCTGACAGCTTGCTGAGAAATCTTCCAACCACAGGATCCCATATCCCAACGGAACGTGAAGAGGCACCCAACGGAAGACCCAGATAAACCAAGGGAAAGCTGCCCACTCTGCAACCCAAAGTGCTGACAAGCAAATCCAACTCATGGATCGACCTAACTGGAGTAATGCTGCTTTTTGCAAGGTTGATCCGTAAACCTGACACGGCTTCAAAGCAAACAAGAATGAACCGGATAAAACGAAGCTGGCGGACTGTTGGGTCACAGAAAATGATGGTATCATCAGCAAACAAAAGATGGGAAATATCAACACCACCGCCTCTATTGTTTCTCAACTGAAAACCTTTAACAAGGCCAACCTCCTCCGCATGAGACAAAAAACGACTCAAGGCCTCTATAGCTATCACAAAGAGATAGGGAGATAGAGGATCTCCTTGACTCAGTCCTCTAGACGAACGGAAAAAACTGGCAGGGGAGCCATTGACGAGGACCGAAAAGGAGACTGTGAAAATACATGACTGAATCCACGTCCTTTATTTGGCCCCAAAGCCCATCTTAGCCAACATGCTCATCAAAAAGCTCTAGCTAACATGATTAAAAGCCTTCTCAATATCCAGCTTGCAAACAAGGCCCTTCCTTTTCTGCTTTCTCTTAGAATCAATGCATTCATTAGCTGTGAGAACCGCATCCAAAATTTTTCGACCCTCCACAAAAGCATGCTGGCTGGGAGAGATGATGCTGCCCATAATCTTCTTCATCCTTAAGGAAAGGACCTTAGCAATCAGCTTGTACACACTGCTCACAAGACTTATAGGACGAAAATCCTTGATGCTAGTGGCTCCTTCCTTCTTAGGAATGAGGGCAATGAAAGAGGCATTGAGGCTACGCTCAAAGTCCCCCTTCTTGTGAAAATCCTCAAAAACTGCCATAATATCCGCTTTCAGAACGCTCCAACATTTCTTAAAAAAAGCCATAGTGAATTCGTCAGGACCTGGGGCTTTATCCCCATTGCAAGCCTCTAAAGCTCTCACCACTTCATCTTCCGAAAATGGGGTCTCCAAATTAGAGGAGTCATCCCCATGCAGTCTTTCCAAGCACAGATCATCCACCCTAGGTCTCCAACTGTGCGGCTCTGAGTATAGGCAAGAAAAGAAATCAACAATACCTTTTCTAATGGAATCATTCTTAGAGAGAACATGATCACCAATAGCAATGGAGGAAATGTTATTCTTTCTGTAGTGAGTAGAAGCCATTCGGTGGAAGAATTTAGTGTTGCGATCTCCCTCCTTAAGCCAAATGGCCTTAGATTTTTGCCTCCAAAGGATCTCTTCCATCTTGAGAATCTTCCTAATTTGGCCCTTCAGGCCTTCTCTCTCAACCCTCTTTTCAGCAGAAAGAGAGCCCAATTGATCCTTCCTATCCAGCTCCAAAAGGTTGTTCAGTAAAGACTGCTTCCTAACCTGAAGTGAACCAAAAATCTCATGGTTCCACTTTTTCAGATCAGCTTTAAGGAGCTTCATTTTTTGGACAATACAATAGCTTGGAGACCCAGTCACAATATAAGAATCCCACTAATTTTTCACCAACTCCACAAAGCCATCAGATTCAAGCCACATGTTCTCAAATCTAAAGGGCCTCTTTCCTGCCCTAAAACCGCTACAGGACAGCATGATGGGGTGATGATCAAAACAAGGCCTCGGGAGACACTTTTGGGAGATACCTGGAAAGACATCCTCCCAATTGTGAGAAACCAAAAATTTATTCAAACGAGACATAGTTGACTGATGACCTCCACTGGACCAAGTGAACCGACCTCCCTCCAAATTGAAATCCACCAGACTTTGGGAATTAATAAACTCGTTGAAGCTCCTCATAGCCGAAGTTAGCCTTCCGCCCCCCAATCTTTCATTCGGGATCCGAACAACATTGAAATCCCTCCCTATACACCAAAGGATTTGCCAGGAGGAAAGAACGACTGCAGCTCCTCCCAAAATGAGCCCCTATCACCATTAACTACTGGCCCGTAGATGCCACAAAAACCCCACACGAGAGAATTGGATATCAAATGAAACTTGCAGGAGATGGAGAACTTGCCCACTGTATGTTCAATACAATTAATCAACCGCGAATCCCATGCCACTAGAATACCTCCTGTTGTGCCTTGAGCATCTAGAGCAGCCCACTTAATCCATCTAAAACCCCAAATGGACCGAACAAATGTTCTCGAAATACACCCCATTTTAGTTTCCTGAAGGCATATAACTGTAGGCCTCCATTCTTGTAATAAACCTTTGATGACTAATCGTTTGTCCAGGTCATTTAAACCCCTCACATTCCAGGATAAAATTTTTAAATGCATAGAAACTAAATCTGCTCAGTGCCATCAGTAAGAACCTCCATCTCCTTGTTGCCCCCATAATTAATCGAACATGCCAGCTCTCGCATTACTCTTCTCAGGCATTTTGTTCACTTATCGTTCTCAGTAGCAATTCTAGAACTGGCTCTAGACAGGGAATTACACAACTCAATTTCTCTAAATAACGCCACCATGCGGTCCTCAAAGCCAGCACACGGAACGCCCAGAATTTTACTCACCTTTCCCATTTTTCGGAGCACCCAATCATCCGTTATGGTCTGTTGATAGAGGGACGCTGCGGATGGTGCCTCTTGAATTTGGGTGGAGGCCTTGAAATATTCTGTCGGTAGGACAATAGCTAAAGGTTGGTAATCTGCTGGGTTCTCCAAGAGAACCTGGTTTCGCAAAACCACTTCGCCCGCTTGGTCCATTGACCGAGAGTTCATACCCTGAGCAGAAAGCAATTCAACTTTTGCAGTAAAGGAACTTTCGGCTTCCCCATGTTGTTGAAAAGGATCTGAACAGTAGCTAGTTTCTAAATACTGAAGGAATTCAGGCTCGTCCATCATACTCCTACTGTCAGAATCTTGCCAAATTGAACTGTCCTCTTCTGGTGCAGTCTGCTTTCCTGAGCATCCCCCATTTCTTTTCGTTCCTGTCCCAGGTCTCCTAGGGGAGTTGACGAAAGTGGAGACAGCCCGCTGTCCTATGACTTTAGTTGGCATCGAAGAAGAAGAGGGCTTAGAGGGACTACCGTGCGTAACATTGCGGCCTAATCTGGGTTCTATATCTTCTAAACGGCCCGGCCCCATCCGCCTGTTAGAGTCTCCGATGGTTTGGGCTGAAAGAGTTATGGGCTTGAAATTGAGAAGCCCATGAGGTAATTGCTTGGCCTTGCGCCCCGCATTATCAACTCCTTTTCTTTGGACCATCATGTTTCTTTCCTTGGACCGCCCATTAGAGATTTCTCCTTGCTTAAATGTTTGGTCCAATCCATTGCTGGAGTCCCTTTTCTTTTGGAAATGGCCCAAACCTTGCGGCCCAACAAGAAAAGCTTTTGAATGGCCTGATCCCTCAAAACCCCATCTCCTAAAAGGATCTGGAATGGTCCTGCGCTCTGAAGTCCTCCTGCCATGCTTCCTCCTTTCTGCCGTGGACTTTTTGAATTTCAAATCCTCTGGAAGTGTCAAAGAGATGGTGTCCAAGGATGTGAGCAGGAGGCTTGAGAAGATTCAAAGGGACTTCTTATGGGGCCTATGATGACGACCCTAGGCGTAACCCAAATGCTTCCCTTCTTGATACTCTTAACTTATCACGATGTGACATCAAGGGATCTTTCAGTGATGGACATGACTGTGATTACTTTGTGTTAGGAGAACAACATTCCTGGTATTGATTGTGTTCACTATAATTACTATGGCTAGATAAAATAGGAAGTTAAGAACAGCATTTCAAAGTTTGGCGTTCTTTCTAACTGATAAGAAGAGGAGGTAATTGCAATAAGCTTAATCTTCCTGCTGCAGTCGTCGTCTTCAATCTTTTCAAACCCAGGAACATCTCAAAAGCCATTATGGGGGAGAAAGTTGGCAACATTGATTGGAGGGACACGGAATACAGTCGCAGCAAGGACTTAAACAGGTTGGTCTGTACCACCATAAAGGTTTGTCTTGTTGCATGGTGCAATTTGAGGTTGTAAATCAAGAATGATTCATATTACCGAACCTAGTATTTTTTTGCTTTGGCACGGAAAGGGTGCATTTGAAGGTTGAAGTTGACATGAACTTGGAAATGCTAAATTTGAGCATCCAATTTAGTGGGTTAGAGATGTATACTGAATCCAAAAAACCAAGAACTTTCAATGAATCTTTGCAACATGTCTTCGGGTTTTGTGAAACTTTCAATGAATCTTCATCCTTTCTTCTGCACTAAAGTTGAACAAGTTATCCATTGGCGATCTCCACTGTGATATTCTAATTGAGCACCTTCTTTGTAAACACGGGAGACAGAATATAAACATGAAAATTTTAATTTCATTGCTTGGTTCAATGGTATTTTAGGTCTGGTCATCAAATGTGAAAATGTGGTTTTGTTGTACATTCACTTTTATATATGTAAATAAATGTAGGCCTACACTACTGTTGTTCTCGCAGCACCCCTATTATTGGAATCAACAGGGATAATGGCATATTTTGCTTTGGCTCTACATTTAAATACCAAGAGTTGTTTAGAAATCTTCCCCCTGTAGAGATCATATTCATGGTCGGCCTTCTTCCTCTGACATGGATTAAGGGAACGTGAACAACCATGGTGAATCTAGGTTTTACTGAGAATCTGTGCAAACACTTGACATGATTGAATGACAGTGTTGAGTCATGCTCTTCATTGTATTGCATTTCCGAGTCTTTTATTTTCATATCACAAGTTTATATTATATTTGTACACACACACACACACACACACATATATATATATATATACACGCACATGCACACATATATATAAATGGGATGAAAATCAAAAACTAATGGCCTACATGAATCGGTATCACTATGAAACTTTTTTTTTTCCCTTCTCCCTTCCCATTTTTTATCTGCAAAATAAATATTGTGATAGCTTGACATGAGACCCACTCAGAAAAATTTAGACTGAACTTTTTCCGAAACTGATCCAATCCAACCCATGGAGGTCTTGATGGTTTGTGTCCATGGATTCGGGATCATTTGTTCACAAGAAGTTAATAGATTAACAAATTAAATTTCTCCATTATAAGCTATTGGCTCACCTCGAGCATGTTCTGTCATATGACAATCATTATTTACTTGACAATTCAGCCTAAAGGAGTGACCAAGGTTGCTAGGACATCAATCTTAACATCAACACGTGGGCTAATCTTAAATTGACATGTGTCACAAGTCTTTACTAAAAGAACTCTTAAGATTCCCGTGATGAAGCAACTATGGGACGAGGTCTCAAGCGTTGGTCGACTCAATCTTGTGCGCCTAAAATATGGTTGAACTATCTTTACTTCCTAGACTTGGGTCGCACAATAAGGTTAAGTGTTGGTCGAGTTAACTTCAGTTTCTAAACTTAGTAGTAGTACACCAAGATTTGGTCAAACTATCTAAGTAGTTCCTAAACTGGCTAATTCTCCTTAAGTTCCTCTCGAGGAACTCTTGCTTTACCCTTAACGGGAATGCCTAAAAGACTTGGAAGTAAGTCTTTGAGAGATTTTTTAAGTTTGGTATGCAGTTATGATGCTAAAAAGTATTATAGACCTATTATTTGGTATACTCAGAATTTTGTGACATGTAGGCTAAAATATTGAAACTCTAAGGTGTCTATTGCATAATTCATGTGCAGAACATCAAAGGTCCTTCTAGAACAAGAGAGATTTTACCAATATTTCCTAAAACATTTTGCTATCTTCTACTACATATCATCATCAACTCCTATTTTGAACTATAGTGTCCTATGTGAGTAGTTTGTTATAGGTGATGTCATATTCTAATAAGTTCACGTATCGGGACTATTATAAATAGTTTTCTTATATCATCAAAGGGCCAAATCTTTGCTTCTGTATGCCCTTTAACACTCGTACAAAACCCTGATACTAAAAAGTACATTGGATATGAAGTTATTGTCAACATCTTCATGACAATGTGGATAAACACCTATATTTATTTCCCATATTTTTCATGGCCATTTGACACAAATTATTTACTCCCTGTACGAACTCTATCTCGACACCTTCGTCTGATCATTATCAGATCCATCTACTATCAAACATCTAAAATCCCAATTCCAAAGTCCATTAGCCATTTTTTTTTTTGGGAAGGTCATTAGCCATCAACTTGATAAGATATAACTTTCAGTTTTTTTTTTTATTAATTCTTAGCAAGAAGAATTGAATTTTTAATCGAATAATATTTGATTGTTCATATTTTGGTACTCATGCACTCACTGTGGAATTTATTAATGAATTCATGATGATAAATCCCATTTTCATATGAATGTATAAATATCACATGGTTACCAAAATACAAGGCAAGAATCGTTACTTTTTATATTCCAAACAAAATGAGTATCAGGAATCTTTATGTTGTCCGTAAATGATTCAAATTTTAGGACTTTTATAAGAACTTTATAAGAAATGATTTAAAAAGGAAAAAAAAAAAAAAAAAGGAAGAGAGAAAAAACAACTTGACTCGGCAAGTACAGGGTGAAACATGTTGGGGAACTGAGATGTATTATTTGTACCATGTTTAAATTAGATTGGAAAATTTGAAAAAAAAAATAAAAATCTCAAAATGTATTACCTATTAACGTAATTATAATTATATGGTAAAATGCTTGGCCCATAAAGCGTAAAAGCGGGAGTTGGAGTTTGAGAGTAGTCATTTTGCTAAAATAATATCACATTTTAAATTTGTGTCCAGTGTATGTAATGGTCAATTTTTGTTTTTATATGTTAGGAAAAAAATTATATTTTATCAGAATATTGTATTTAAAAAAATTTACAGCACTTTAATAAATATTATATATAAAATAGTTTGAAACAATTTCAGAATCATATAGAACAAAAACAGAATTCTCAAAATACTATAAATACAGAAACAACAATTAAATAGAAACAAACAAAAATTAGAACTTACAGTTTTTCACAAAAATATCAAAAGTAAAGTAATGGTGATTGATCAAGACTAGTGTCTTACCCTGTGTGTTTAAGACAATATCATCCTTGCACTGGTGTTTTCGAGTTTTCAATGGCGATTGTATCCCAAGATACAATGGTCACGTACAATAAATGGAAGCACTCTAATCTTATGTGCACAAGGAACCAAAACTTGTCCTTGAACTCTCTTAATATGCAAACTCACAGTGTGCATGAACTTAATTTTAAAACTTGTAAAATTGAATGAATGATGATGAAGGTGAACTGGGTTTATATAGGCAACTTGGTGGCTGTTCAAATAGACACGAACCTAAAGGGTGCATTTGTTCACGCGAATAGATATAATGCTTTAATTTGAACAGATGCATCCATTGGTAAACAGATGCACCAATTTGAAGGGACGCACCTGTTCATGGTGATTGTTTAGTCAAAATTCAAAAACATAACATTTTGTAAATACAATTTAAATAAATAAATTTATTTAAATAAAATTTTTTCAAAAAGATATATAAACAATGGACCAAGGCCTAACCCTAACCCAAGGTATATAATTGTATATATATACTCTTTAAAACTTTGTTCCCAATCTATGTGAGATACAGACTTTTCATAAGCTTCAAGCTTTATTACCGTTTCCAAGTGGTAATATTTGGAGTCAATTTCTTATTCACTCATTAATGATTTTTGAGCAACCCAATAAATATATTCTTAATCTCCTCATGGATGAGAACATAATTTCATGTGGACCTATCTAAAATAATATGTGGGACTCATTTTAATTTTGGCAAGATGGCTAAAAATTCTTGCTCAATAATCCATTTTTCTAACAATCCCCCATATGAATGAAATTGATTGAAAGCAATGCAAATGATATGTAGATACTAAGAGAGTTTATTTGAAAATCTCCTGTATAGAGAAAGGTAGTTTGTGGCTTTGAACCTTTCCTTGTGAAATACTATTGGCATTACTGGTTGATCAGTGAACATGATATCTTGAATTGTTCAACCATTTGTGTAAACCAAGACAATAGCATTCACACAAAATCTTTCCTTACACAGTTGGTTCTTATAATTGTGTTTATTTTTTTCCTAAACAATTTCTAGTTTCATGAGTGCTATTAGAGAATTTAGCCTTTATAATTCTCATAGAACCGATCTAGTTCATACTCACATAGGTGATTTCTTATTAAGAGTATGCTGCTATACCCCAATTATTTTAACAAGATATAAGAATCATTAAAAGTTTAGCTTATCCTATTCAACATTGTAGGCACCGCTCTTCTTATCATAGGAATGAGTAAGAGATATTATCTCTATAGTGATCTCAATGAGTCACATATAATTCGGTTGTCCCTTTGAACCTAGATCTTAGGATCTCCAGTCAGCTAAGTTGGGTTGCCATTATGGCGACTTTTAATATATTGGCTTTAAACTCATTACCCTTGATTTACTTGCTCTTTTGTCAAAAATTTCATTTAACGGATCTGTTATATTAGCTTTTGACCTTATGTACTCAATGGTCATAATACCATTAGAAAGCAATTATAACACGTTATTATGTCTTCAACGTTTAAAGCAAGACTTACCATTCTACATATGATTTTGTGCCCCCAAATTACAAATTAGTTATCACAATGTATACATACTACAGGCACGCATTTTGACCACTTTGAAATATCTTCTAAGAGACGACGAAGCCACTCAGCTTCTTTGTGCAATAAATTTGGATTCTATTGTGAATCTAGCAATCCACTTTGTTTAGAAGATTTTCAAGATATTACTTTTCTTCCAAGTGTAAATAGATAACCACCTGTAAACTTTGAAGTCTTTAGTGTTCGATATCTAGTTTTTATCACAATAGTCTTCAAGCACAACTGGATTCCTCGAGTAATACAATGCATATCTTAGGGTGTATTGAAAATATCTTAAAACCCTAGCTATTGCCTTCAAGTGATCTGGCCTTAGATTACTTGTATATCTACTCAACTTACTGACAGTGTATGTTATGTATGGAAGAATACAATTCATTACATACATTAAGTTGCCAATTATTCTTGCATACTCTAATCGAGATGTGCCTTTATCATTATTCTTAGATAAACGTAGATTTACATCTAGTAGTGTTCTCGTTGGACCACTATCATATTGATTAAATTTCTTAAGTATCTACTCAATATAAAACGATCGAGTTAATACTAGTCCATCCAATGTTCTAGAGATTTTTATCCTTAATATGACATTAGTATCACCTATACATTTTATATTAAACTTATTGTTCAACATTTTCTTTGTAACTTTAATGACTTCATTATTGTTACCCATAAGTTACCCATAATGAGCGAATCACTAATATAAAGCCAATTAATGACATAGTCATTTTCATCATACTTGAGATACACACACTTGTCTCTTTCCAATATAGAACTTCAAAACTGGATATCATTTTCTTAAAGTTTTGAAATTCATTTTTTTAACATATAAGTTAGAAAATCTCGAGCAAAGATTTTGGTGTTTTAGCCGTCTTGATACGTTTAGGTTCATCATTATCTTGTTGTTTCTATTGGTCTTGTAGTGTCATGAGTTCCTTTAAAAGAATTCGTCTTTTGTGTGGATTTGTAAGTAAATACATGTTCAAAGAACAATACATTTCTTAATTCAATAATAATATTAATACACATATCAAGAATTTTATACTTATAAATAAGAAATTGAAATGCACTATTATTATTAACATACATAGTTAACTGTTATAGGTCGAATCTAAATCCTTTTAGGAATAGGAACCACTACTTTAGCTAAGCACCCCTACATTTCTTAAGTATTTGTAAGAAAGTCTACGACCTTTCCACAATTCAAAATGAGTTTTATTAGTTTTCCTTTTGAGGTATTTGATTGAAAATATAATTTGTGTAGAACATAAGTTCCCCTACAAATTCTTAGATAATCTAGAACTTATTATCATAGTACTAAGTATATCTTCAAAAGTTCTATTTTTTCATTCATTAACTTCATTTTTCTAAGATGACTAAGGTGTAGAATAGTACCACGTTATAACAAAACTTACCAAAGAGTGATTTGTGTTCACTATTTCTTAGCACTTTAATCTTCTTATTAAGTTGATTCTCAACCTTACTCTTGTAATGTGTAAACATTTTCAAGATCCCATCTTTACTTCTCAATAAGTAATCATAACAGTGACTTGTACTCTCATCAATAAATGTAAGAATTTAACATACTTTCAAATCACAATTATTTGAATTAATTCTAGAGGTCCAATGCTTAAAGAAGTTATTGTAAACTTTATTTTCATACATAATATTTCATGCCAAATAACTAAATGCTTAAAAATGATCTAAATATTTATTTTTACCTTTTTAACTCAACAATAAACCATGTTTAAGATTTTTTCGAATATCTACCACATGTAGTAAAGGAAAATCTTCATAATAAATTCAAAAAGGAATTGCATATAAAAATTAATGCAATATATCTAGATCAAACATGACTTTAAAGAATGATTATCATATTCTAAATTTATCAATATTGGATAATCACATCGCAATAAAATATTATTTCAACATATAGTTGTATATGTTATCTATAAAGAAATGATAAATAATCTTTCTTTAGTTAATAATATTATTACCACACTTTATATGACTCAAGCATATGAAGATATATATATATATATATATGTTTTAATTATTAGACAAAATAATTGTCATAATATTCATTTTGAGAAAACTCATTTCTCATATATCTTTTGCATACATATATCAAACTTAAAAGGTATTTAATTCAAATTAAATAGATACAATATTTATATATGTGTGTGTGTGTGTGTGTCTAATACACCAATTTGAGTAGACATAGTGTTTTAATTTGAATTGAAAAAGACACATTGTTTCAATTTTGAATTGAAGAGTTACATCATTTCAATTTGAATTAAAAGATACAATGTTTTAGTTTTGAATTAAAGAGTCATAATGTTTCAATTTTGAATTGAAAAGATATATTGTTTCAATTTCGAATTGATGAATCACGTCATTTCAATTTGAATTGAAGAGTCATATTGTTTCAATTTGAATTGAAGAGTTACATTGTTTCAATTTTGAATTGAAAATACATATTGTTTTAATTTTGAATTGAAGAGTCACATTATTTCAATTTGAATTGAAAAGACACGATATTTCAAATTTGAATTGAAGAATCACGATGTTTCAATTTCGAATTGAAGAGACACGTCATTTCAATTTGAAATTAAAGAGACACAATGTTTCAATTTGAATTGAAGAGTCACGTGATTTCAATTTTGCATTGAAGAGTCACCGTTTCAATTTTGAATTGAAGAGACACGTCGTTTCAATTTTGAATTGAAGATTTACGTTGTTTCAATTTTGCATTAAAGAGTCACCGTTTCAATTTTGAATTGAAGAGACACGTCGTTTTAATTTTGAATTGAAGAGTTACGTCGTTTCAATTTTGAATCGAAGAGTCGCGTTGTTCAAATTTGATTTGAAGAGGCACATCATTAAAATTTGAATTGAAGAGACATGTCGTTTCAATTTGAACTCTTCCCAAGTTACTAACCATCACAAGGAAACTTGAAGAGATTAATGATTATACACTAAAATAACATTAATTCTTTAATATATAATCATTTTACAATCAATTTGTATTCATACAAAAAAAAAATTTAAATGCAACTTATGAAAACACACTTGTATACATATTACATGTAGATCTATTTAAATTGTATGATCTTTCATACACAATAAATATAGAAGAATTTCTTACTAATATAATGTCACTTTTGTAATTTAAAATACAAAGAATGCATAAATTATATTATTAATTATTTCAATAAATATGAAAAAGTTTTCAATTAGAATTATCAATCTAACATAAATAATGATATTTTTCCTACTGACACTAATCAATATTAGAATTTCATATTAAAGCATTATTATCTTATTGCTTTAAATAGTAACATGGCAAAATATTTATATTGATAAATTAAATATCATACCAAGTTCAAGTAACATACTAATTGTAAAAGCATACAATTTTCATTATACAAAAAATTGAAATTAATGGCCAAGTACTATATCTCATAAGTAAATTTAATATAAATATACACAGATTAAAATCTATACATTAACAAACTAGTAAATAAAATACAAAATCTAAAATTATGTAATTTTAATTTAAAGTAATCAAACTAGAACTAATTCTGAAATTCTGTAAATTAATACAATATATATACTGATAAAGATAAAATTAGATATTGTCTTAAGATTGTTAAAGAAAATTATATTTTATCAGAATACTGTACTTGAAAAAACTTATAGCATTTTAATAAATATTATACTATAAAAGTAGTTTGAAACAATTTCAGAATCATATAAAACAGAAACAGAATTCTCAAAATACTGTAAATACAGAAACATAAATTAAAAGGAAACAAACAGAAATTAGAACTTACAGTTCTTCACGAAAATACCAAAAGTAAAGCAATGGTGATTGACCAAGGCTAGTGTCTTATACTATATCCTTAAGACAATATCGCCCTCGTACTGGTGCTTTCGAGTTTTCAATGACGATTGTCTTCCAAGATACAATGGTCATGTACAATAGATGGAAGGACTCCAATCTTATATGCACAACAAACCAAAACTTGTCGTTGAACTCTCTTAGTATATAGACTCACAGTATGCGCGCATGAACTTAATTCTAAAACTTGTAAAATTGAATGAATGATGATGAAGGCGAACTGAGTTTATCTAGACAACTTGGTGGCTGTTCAAATAGACACGAACTTAAATGGTGCATTTGTTCACGCGAATAGATATAATGCTTCAATTTAAATAGATGCATCCATTGATGAACAGATGCACCAATATGAAGGAACCCACCTGTTCATGGTGATTGTTCAGTCAAAATTAAAAAACGTAACATTTTGTAAATATAATTTAAATAAATAAATTTATTTAAATAAATTTTTTTAAAAAAATATATATACAACGGGCCAAGACCCAAGCCCAACCTAAGGTAATTGTATATATATACTCTTTAAAACTTTGTTCACAACCTATGTGAGACACAAGCTTTTCACAAGTTTCAAGCTTTATTACCGTTTCCAAATGATAATATTTGAAATCAATTTCTCAAGTTTTACTCCTTGATGATTTTTGAACAACCCAATATATATATATATATATATATATATATATATTAATCTCTTTATGGATGAGATTAAATTTTCATGTGGACTCATCTAAAATAATGTGTGAGACTCATTTTAATTTTGGTACAAAGATGACAAAAAATTCTTGCTCAATAATCTATTTTTCTAACATTATATATATATATATATATAAATTAGTTTTTAATTGTTTATTGAACTCATTATTTCTTACAATGCATCACTAAGGGCATCTCCGCTATTTAATTTTTTAATTTGAAGAGTTAATTTTTGACTAAAAGATTAAAATATCTTCAATAGACTCTTCACATTCACCAGTTCTTGGCCAAGTTGGGTCTCTCCACCGTGGTGGACTCAGTTCAACTTACAGCGACATCTTTCGATTTCTATCTTTGTGCAGATGTCTGAATTAGAATTTGAGTGAGGACTAGTTTGACCAAAGCTTAAGACACCCCATTCCGTCAATAGCAAAAAATAAAATTTTCAAATATTAATATTTTATTATTTTTTAATTTTATAACATTAATAAATTTTGTTTTATATTTTGACTTGTTATTTTTATTTATTTATAATCAAAAATAAAAGTTGAGTGACTCAAAAAAAATTTTGGGACCTTATTTATAAATTTAAAATTTAAAATTTAAAATGGAAGTGATAAAGCATAATGGAAGAAAATTCCAAATCTAATCGTTTAATGTATTAAAACAAAATCCAATATATGATATCAACAAAAACTTGAAAAACAATTAAAAAATACCAAAATTAATTTTGGCGAATTGTTATTAAATTACAGTTTAGTGATACACAATCCATTAAAGTACATAAGAAAGATGAAAGGAGATTAAATGAAAACGTGCCAGAAGGGTCGGCTAAAAGTACAGTATCTGGCCCACCTACTTATAAAGCCCATTAATTACAGCCCAACTATAATGAACTATTACAAAGACCTAAACAACAATTAATGGCTAATCATAACAAAAGCGCCGTGAGTCTTGTGATTCTCTCTCTAGGTGAAAAAAAAAGAGGTTAGAACAGAACTATTTTTCCCCACCACACTTTCTCTCTCTAGAAAACATTGCTAGAAGAGGTCAAAGTTGAAGACATCAAATGATGAAGGAGATGGTGAAACTATAGGAGCTGAAAACAAGGTTGAAGGACTTGGAAGGAACATGTTCATGAATGGGCTTTGATCATGCAGCATCGAGAAGGCATATGGATCAGATCCCGGGGAGAAGAACCCAGGTGCGATTGGTGGTAGAGTCGCCGGTGCCGGGGACAGAATCCCCGGAATCTGACCCACTTCGACTCCTTCAACTATACCCATAAGATCACCAGCCCTTTCTCTCTCCTTCGGACTCGTCCTCTCTATGGAAGCCAACCTGGCCGCCGGGGAGACGTCGCCGCCACAGCTGATGGCGGCTGAGGGGTCGTTGGAAGAGGAGGAGCCAGTGAGACGTTGGACCAAACTCATGAAATCGCTGACGGTGGTGTGGATGACTTTAGGAGAGACCGCGTAGATTATCACAGGTTGGCGGTTCTCGGCCGTTGACTCCTGGCGCTGCGGCGGATGTGGTGGTGGTTCTTGTGCGTGGGATGGTTGTGGGGCCACCGGTGGCTTCCTGATCTTGTGCGACTCTTTACTGACCTTGAGTGGAGATGGGCGAGGACCCTGTATTTCTCTTCTTGTTGGAGATGGCCTGCCGCCGGCATGATAGTCCGGCGGATCCATGATGAATGATGGATAGCAATAGAGGGGAAGGAAGGAGAGAGGAAAGCGTTTTTTAAGATAATACCGAAAAGTTGTGTGTGACTGTGTGTTTGTATATTTCTCCTCCCACTTGTCAACAATTGAATGTAGGAGCTGACGCCGAAATTTCTGAATATTCCATGAGGGTCAATGTTCAATTTTGGGCTTTCTTTGGGTTCTCGATTTGGGCTTCGTGGCCTTCTAAAAAGTTAAAAACACTTTCAACGAACTTGAAAGCCCACTAGGCCAGAGTGAGCAGGATAAGTGGCAAATCCATGGAGAAAAAGAGCATGAAATTTCTCCAATATTTTTAATGAAAATACAATTAACGGAGATGGGGAGTAGGAATGGCAACGGGGCGGAGGGCCCTTTTTTCAACCCTAACTTTATTTATTTTTTTCGTCCCTTTTCGTCTAGAGGTTTACCTCGATCCCGTTTATATTCTTTGACTGCGACCCCACCCTGAGCCTTGATTATTATTTTTTTAAGTAAGTTAAAACTTTTATTTTAGTAGATAAATTAAAATTTTATTGATAAAATAACTAATATAATAAAAAATAATATAACTGTGATGTGAAAAATCTTAAAACTAAATTTTTATAGTGTGATTTATTAGTAAATATAAGAATAATAAAAAAATATTTAATATATAAACGGGGTGGGGGAATGGGCGGGTGACCATCCCCCGAACTCTCTTGGAACTTGACGAGGTTTTAAAATTTCCACATTGACCCTGTTTATGAATACCCCAAACCCACCCTATTAGGGGAGGGAATGGATGGGGCGGGGCAAATTGCCATCCCTAATGGGGAGGTCGTGTGGGAAAAACATTTATTGTGAATTTAAATATTTATAAGTTTTATTGAAACTCATCGGGGAAAATTATTTTTTAGAAAATCTAGACAATTTAGATTGGTAATTCTTTTTTAAAAGGTTGTAGTTCTTTAGACAATATTTATTGAGTTAATGTTAAGTCAAGTGATTAACTGCTATTCATGAAATAAAGATTTGGGAAGCTTGCGTATACAACAATGTCTGAAGAAGTGTGCAATTCAAAGGTATGTGTTCATACATATCATGCATTTTCATTAGGCTCTATACCTTAAAATTGTGATTAGGTTTAGATATAAACTTTATCGTGACTAATTTGACCTTAAGTTAGAGTTAGTTTTAACTATAAAATAAGCCTAATTTTAGAAGAAAAGTTTTTAGTAAATTCTAAACTTTATTTGATGTTTTTTTAGAAAGATATTGAAAATATCACATAACAATTCTCGCAGAATTTCAAAAACAATTTTAGTACTGGCTTCTTCGTCCGAATGGGACTAGCTTCTTCATCTGAATGGGACTGGCTTCTCCTTCCGAACGCTTCTCTATGCTTTTGCGTTGGTTCGTTCAATACTTGCCAATGTCATGCTCAAAACCTTTTCCAAGCAGGTTTAGGTCTAATACACAAATTTTTTATTAATAGGGTGTTATGTCACACATAATAAGAACCCTAACCTTTTGAAGTATAGAGAAATATTGAGAGATCTCTAACTTTAGTTTTTTTTTTTGTGAGTCTATATACCTAGTGTTGAAATAATATATTGATCTGTCGTGGAAATCAATCAAATTACCAAACTAAACTACTAGTATAGTAGAGAAGTAAGGGTCGAACCCACAGAGACTGTTAATTGTAAAAAAAACAAAGTTGAGATTAATTTTAATTCAAATCCACAAAGAGTGATTGTTTGTTGATTCTTTCCTAAAATTAAATGAGAACTGTAATTAAAGCAAATATTTAACTGAATTAATGATGAATCAAATTAAAAGAGGATTCCTAGGGTGTTGAATCCACCACTATTCTTGTAACTAGCTTCAATTGTATTAATTCTTGGGCCATTAAATTTGGATGTAAAAGATGTATTTTGGCTACAAGCCTCAATACAATTATCAAGAAAATCACGCACCAAAACCCTAAGTACGAATCATCTTTGGTCAACACAAATTGTCTACGCTAATTCTAAGGTCATAGTCACAATTTGTTTTTCCTGAGTTATGACTCGTCCTACGGTTTTGATGTATGTACACATATTACTATTGTATAACCACATAAACAAAATCACAGAAATTGATTATGTGAAACTGAATAATACGATCATTGCTTTAATAAAATCTCAACGTTACACAATCAACATCTAAAATAATTAACCCAAAAATAAAATACAAAGAAGCAATATTACTTGACTAGGGTTTCATCTAAACCCTAGGAATGAGAGAAACTTAGCCCATGATAGTGGAAGAGGAGACCACCATAGCCATAGAGTTCTTCATCTTCTTCTTTAGAGTTGTCTCCTTCCTACTTCTCTTCCTCTAGATCTCCAAGAACGGCCTCCTTCTTTTCCAAAACCCTAGTTCACAATAATATCCCCCCTTTTTCCAAAATTACCCCCACAACATAAAAATTAGGAAAATAAAATAATAATCCCGTAATTAGACATTCGGGGCCCAAAAAGGGAGTCTAAAGTGCTCCAAAATAGAGCCTATAATGCTAAAATAGGCCCTGGTCCACCAACATATGGACCAAACATCTCTTCTAACCCAAAATCACTTGTTTTCCACTTCTTTTAGCACTTCAAAGCCTGATATTTTCCTTTTTTGCTCCAAATCATCAACTTTGTCAAGCTTTCTCTGCAAAAAAATAAAACAAGAATTAACTAGCAAATGCATATAGATTGGAGAAATTAAAATAATAAAAGTGCAAGAATATTTAGGATTAACACAATAAATATGCACTTTTTAACCAGTTATCATATATGTAAGAGCATATAAAAGAGTTAGAGCACAAACTTACATTGCAGGAGACTTGCACACTGCGAAAAGGTAGTGGACCAATGGATCGTGGATGGTACTTGGATCGAAGTGCAGAAGACTAATCAAAGTTGAAGTGTACAACAAAAAGTTACAAAGATACCAAGGGTATACAACTAGGGTGTGGAAGGTTAGTTATTTGTGTGTTGATAACTTTGTATACTTTTATTGTTATTTTTTTAGAGTTAATTAGTGGAAGGTCCCTCAAAATAAGTCCTTACAAGTTAAGGTCCAAGAGTAAACATTGAAACCTGAAAAGTCTCTACATTTTAAATTGTGTGAGCTCAAGTCTAAAAGTGATGAGATTGTAACACCCTGACCCAGTTATGTGGAGTAATTAGGGATAATGGTAATTATTATTGGACAATTTACTTAATGATTATATGTATTTTTATTTGAGTCTTTTAATCTATAAATTTGGAGACAAATGTACAAATATAAGCAACTAGCTATAAGAACTTGACTTAATGTTAAAGATCACTAGTTGATGATAGACTTATAATTAATGCAAATTGAGATTAACTTGTGAATAATTATGGAGAAAATTGGTGCACAAGTGCACTAAATCAAGACTAGTGACACATAAATAAAGTATCATTAATCAAGAATAATGGCAAATTTATAAGTGAAATTTTGGAGACAAAAATGTAAATTTTTGGTGATGAATAAAACACCTAGAACACAATGCTACATACACTTAAAAAGGATGAGAAGAAATTGACCCAAAAAATGATGAAGCCAAGTTTTGAACTCAAAATCTTAGCAAAATTTCCCATAACCATACCACTAGACCACTAATCCATTATGGACAAATATGAAGCTAAATATGGATATAACTCTCATATATAGATATAAATTGCATGTACAAAAGTGAGGTATCAAACTTTTAGATGGTCAAAGCTTGTGTGTGCAAATGTGATTGGATCTTAAGGGAGGCTCTAGACAAGTGTAGCTCTCCTTTATTCATATGCAGTATACAACAGCATAACTGCATTCTAGAATAACAGTCTAGTTTAGCCAAAATGGTAGAAAGAGAAATCAAAAGAGTGAGAGAGATGGGAAGCGATCCACTTGCATGTAACTTTTGAAGTTAAAAAAGATAGCAGAAGCAGAAGGGATGATGAGAGTAACAAGGCAGGAAATAGAGAGAAGGAGAAGAGAAACTGTAGAGAGAGAAAGTCTAATATAGAGAGAGAAAATAATGGAGGTGACTCCAAACAGGTAATAAACCGAACCCTACCATCTTATTTCCCTATTTTTCATGAGAAAATGGTGAACAAATATAGAAAAATGGAAGAAAAACCTTCGAATTCATGAGACTTGCCATTGATAGCACTTGAAAACTCCACCCAGAAATTAACTTGAAAGATACTTAAAACATAGTTGGAACTTAAAAAAGATATGAAATAGGTGACAAAAATGTGTAGACCTGATCGTTTGGCTAAAAAATGAGCCCTAAAATAATTGAATTACAGAATCGGCCAATAATGGCAAATTGATAAACTAAGCACCAAGATTGGATTTTAGAACGGTGATGGAATGCCCATGAAATAAGGATCAAAATGAGAGAAAATTCTTGAGAAATGATAAATAAACGAGCTCAAATGAGCCAAATTTTAGAACCACGATAATGAAGCTGGAATGGCTTTTAGGGTTCGATTTAAGCAATAAAATCAACGAAAAATGAAATCTTAGATTTCTAGAATTCATTTAGAATTGAAAAGCGTAGAAATCAACTGCTAGATTCACTCAAAACAACGTCCCATAGGGTTTTAGAGTTACAGTAACCTTGTGCGATGAAGACGATGACGAGTCGACTTGACTAACTCATTCGGCTCGAACGTGTTAACTTAGACACGTGTCGCCATTAGGTAGAGTTTCTCATTAATTAGGACGACATCGTTTAGATGTTGGTTCGATTGAAACTATGTCATTTCACATTTAGGTTTTATGTTTTAAAAGGCTATTTGGTTATGGGAATAGCCAACTGATTTAATAACCTTGCCCAGAACTGGGATACCCTATCCTTGATATCACCTTATATCCGCTGTTTGGTTCGCGAATAACTTGAAAAAAAATAAGGCGCTTGTTGCGTCGACATAAACCTTATCATTATACTTCCTTCAAAACAGCAAACATTAAAGAATGGTAGGATTTTTGGACCTGGCCAACCCAGAATAGGTCGAATGGCTGGCATTTCCACCACGAGGGAGAATTTTTCGTATCAATGAGGGGGAGTGGGGGGAAGGGAGCACCATGGACAAGAGCAGATGTCAACCATTTCCGATAACTAGTGGAATGGTTTCCAACTATAGATCTTCTTGTATTGCCCATTCGAAAAGCGAGACGAGAGAGGGAGGGACATTAGTGATTCCCCTACTAACAATCTAGCAATGTTCTCGAATTTAGTATTGATGGTGCTTCTGTTGCGTATAATGCCTCGAAGTAGCTATCAACGGCAAAGGGAGTTGCTAGCACTATCTAACGACTCCGTTTGTACTTTTTTCCCCCGCACCCCCTATCTCTTAAAGGCCTCTGGGAAAGGCTCAACTCAATCCCAACATGGTTCTTCCCTAATGAACTGGACGAATTCGGGAATAAAGCTTATTGCCTTCCCTTTTGGCTTGAACCCTAGAACTCACACACATAACATCAACACTTAACCACTAAGCCATATCCGTTGGTTGTTAATATATTCATAGCAAATATATATATATATATATATCAAATTAAATAAATAATTATTAAATTAAAAAGTAGGTTAATCTGTCACGACCCGAAACCCACCCTATGCGGATCTCGTGTCGCGGGGCCGACCCGAAGGCCGTCCCTACTTTTTCCATTCCTGTATCATAGTACTAATGTGCACAGTACTAAAACCTCAAAACAATAACAGCGGAAGTCTTTTCAATACACAATGTTAGTGAAAGTCTTTACAATACATAATATGGTTCTACATAAATAAAATAAGAACCAAACATGACCAGCACCCGAGGGTGGTGAATACATGGGAGAACTAAAACATAAACTGATGCATTTTCTCAAACGTCCTTCTATGTCTTTAGACTCCTACCGGGGTCTCGCGGCATCAGTACCTGAAATGGGGGTGAGGAGGGTGGAATGAGCTACAAGATCCCAGCAAGTAAATACAGATTTCCGACACTGGTATTGAGGATCATAAAAGAATATGAATCCAAGAATAAGAATATGATAGCCAATCATAAAAATAAGATGCTATAATAGCCAATGGGAACAGTTGCCATAAAGGCCAATAAACAATAGAACACAATGTACAATTAGGAGTAAGGGACATCACATCAACATGAAACTCTTAACATGTGAACAGTGGCAAATGAACAGTGGGATCACAATGTGTAATCAGTAGGAATAGCATAACAATGTCCTGGAACTCTCAACGATAATACAATAACAAGAAAGTACTGCCATTATAATTGATCACAATAAATCAATAGAGGAATATCTTGCAATACAAGATAATCATAAGAACAATGTAATTCAACAATTTTAGTTGAACAATCGTATAAGAGATGCTTTTGTTCTGTGTCAGGGCTTGATAGGCCCTCGGTCCTTGGGGGCCCGGTTTACCCCCTTCAATGCATTCCAGTGTATGGCCATATGTCCGTTCACGGACTCGACTCGAAGGTCTTCAGTGTATTTAAAAGCATCGGATGGATATTGTGACTGAGCACAAATCCAGTATACATAAACATTTCATGATCATAAATGATTCCATAGGAGTATATAAAAATGGAATATCATCAATTCAATGGAAACATAACAATAGGCATTTGAAAGTACGGTTCAACATGATAACAATGGTACAACAATAAATCAATGTCCACCAGATAGAACAATATCACATTGTGGAGACAATAACATCAGATACGCTCAGGAGTACAAGTTTGGCAGTAAAAGAATGAACTTGGCTTGATAACACCACATGGAAGAGAAAGGGTATCTACTTACCTCTAATGCATTGCTAAATTAGTCTTCTGTAGGTTTTCCTTTTCCCGTTGAGTTCCCTATATATCAGTAAATACGTTTCAGAATAATTTCTATTCACCAAATTCTATGCCTTGCTATGATCAGTATTTCTAATACTTATTTAGACTTTTACATGTCCGTTGTTCTCAGAACCTATTTTCATAATTTTGACATTACCAATGGATTCGGAAGGTTCAGAATAATAAAAACTCACTAATTATTTAATTCAATCGGAGTCCATTTGACTCACCTATGAAGCAGGGGTATTTTGGTCATTTTTACAAGTCGTAACTTTTTGGGACTCCGTTTCGTGAAACGGACCTCACCATTGGACTCAGAGCATCCGAGATAATAAAAATTGACTATTCATTTGCCCTATTTGGACCTCGTTTGACCCACTTTTGAGTCAGGGGTATTTTTGTAAAATTGACATTTTTCTGTTGGGCCTTAGTGGAATTTTTCAAAACATTTGGGGCTGGTTCATAAATTCCATAAGCTGCGGTCTGAACCAGTTGGTTCAGACCCCAAAACCCTAAACCGGTCAGCCTTTCTCCTGAACCAAACGGTTCAGTTTCATTCAAGAACCGGAATACAATAAACCCAATTCCCTATCCCTATCCATGGTTCGGTTAACCCCAAAACCCAATTCTATTTATTATTCCAGTTACCAAACAGCCCTAATTCCATTTAAACCAAAAACCCAAAACGACACAGTTTGACTCCGTTTTTATTTCCGGTCGGGTACCGACCCGATCCAACCCGGATCCGGTCCCGTTTTGACCCGAAGAAGCCCCCGTTAATCCAGTCGTCTTCTCCGGTGGGTTTTCCGGCCACAGTCGCCGGAGTAGCGAAATTCCCTACGGATCTTAGCGATTTCACGTCCAAAATCTATTGTTTTCATTCCAAATGAAATCTAACATTGTAAGGAACATTTTAGGACCGGTTTTAACCTCCAACACCACCGGTTTCACGCACCCATTTCCAGTTTCCGGCGTTGCACCGGTGAGGGGATAACTGGCCACAGAATGGCCATTTCTTGACCATTTAAGCTGATTCGAAGTGCGTTGGGTCCCTAGAGACTTTTCCTATCCATATTATGGTTCAAATCTTGATTTGGTTCCACCAATTTTTAATCACCATTGCCAGCCGTAACCCAGTTTTGGTTTTTCTTGTTTTTCTTTTCTATTTCGGATTCTCATCAACTCTAACAGTAACGACACCTATTAACAATATAAATGAATATAATTTAAATCAGGAATATACCTGTTTGTAGGTTTTCTCAACCCTTTTTCCAAAAATTCATTTTCTTTCTTTCTCTCTCTATTCCCACTTCTTTCTTCCTTGCGATTCAGTTTCTCTCACATCTTCAATCTCTATCTAACTCTCTCTTCCTTTCTTCCCTTAACCGACCCCCCCAGTCGGTGGCCCTTGCCACTTGTAGCCACGGTGGCAGCACACACATGCACACAAGACACCTCACACACATAGCTTTCTCTTGGCTGATTTTCAGTCGGTGGCCTTGCCACCTAACACACACACATGCACTGCATGTTGTCACCACACATGACCCACATGCAATTCCTTTCTTTCCATTTTATTTCTTTGCATTTAATTATATTGTATTATAATATATATATATATATGTCATCCAACCGTATATATATATATATATGATATTCATAATCATTTAGATTTACTTTAAAAATTTATGCGTCGACATTCACTTGCACGTTTTTCAATAAACTCGGCTTCCGGTGCAACGGCACCCGGACACCCGTGACTGTTTGCCTCTCATACCTATGCATCGTAATTAAACAATACAGTCTATTACGCATCCACTTTTATTTATGTCATTTCACGACTTATAATTCGCGATTACATTTATAGCCCGATCCAGCCCGGTGCACATGCTATATCCCGGGTCGGGATATTACATAATCAACATGTGGAAAAGGCGTACCCTAGCATTTTTTTATGCTCCGGACTCAATGACAGAGTCCATTTTGACAAATGAGATACCGAAAAATTAAATACATTATGAGTATAATTACCATAATGCCTTTAGTATTGGGTAAAGCTTGAAATTGATAAAACAAAGGCCAACTAAAATGTGAGAAATGACATTCCTAAAATTTTTAGGCATTCCAGATTTAATGACGGAGTTCGTTTGGACAAATTAAATTTTGAATCATATAAACGAATGAACTGGACTAATTTTAAATTAGTCGCAAAAGCAAAATTAAGTTACCAAATGACTTCCAATGACTGCGAGGGTACCTACCTTACCATTTTTGACGATCTGGACTTAATGGTATAGTCGATTTTATCAAATAAGGTGTAAAAAATACAAATATGTAAGATTGGTAATTTTTAGATAACATTGATGATGATATAAGCTACTAGATGAATAGAAAAATGATGAAGAGTCCTATACCAATATTTTTAAGTGTACAAAAATGAAGTCTGAATAGGTAAATCATGTACGGATAAATATGAGACATAAAAGTGATGCCCCTTAAAGGCCAATAAGTCATAAAGCATCAGGAACCCTAAACTAGGAATCTAAAGATCTCTTATTCAATTAGACTAAAAAGGAATTTAAAACATTAAATTGAGGCACTTGAATGAGAATGTATGCTAATTCAACATGTAATGTACTTTTGATCCATGATTATAGGATCACCAAAGGATAGAAAATGGAACAATGGATATGGGATAGTTGTCATGGGACAAATATGGAAATGCAATACTAAGGACCTAATGTAAGTAAACCCGAATTCTAATATGTGAATTTCTACTCTGCCAATGTGGCCTATTTGTATAGCTACCAACCTTTGTTTATTGAAATGTGCACCAATAATTGCTTTAAGTCCACAACCTATTGATTATTGTGATTCCTTGTTATAAAATTTGTGAATTGTTGAGATTCCATTATTGTGGATAACTAAGAGTCCTTTAACTCATAGGCTTTATCAAATTCCTATGATCATTGTGATCCTTTTTATTGTGGACAATTGTAATCCTGTGTAAATGTATATACCGTGTGGAATCCATGTTTGATGATAATGTTATTTGTGTGCATTTGGGGCTATGTTTGCCATAATGTCTATCTTGACTCTATAGATACTGATGATCTTCGGGTTGGTGTTTGGGAATGATATCCAGTATGTGTTGTCGCGACCCGTTACCCGACCTGTACGAATTAGGGGTCCATGATCGGCCACTAAGGCCTTTCAATGGTAAAAAAATATTCTAATTACCATTGATCAAACGTAGCAGAATAATTTTTTTTCTTCATAAAGTGAACTACTCAACTTGAGTTACTATTCCAACCATCATCACAACATAATCTAGTTCTCATAACAAAAGATACGGGTGAGTCTTTTGTGGTTACACAAATTAGAAAGCTCACAAATATTACATATAAGGTTTTTTTTTTTTAGCAAAAGTTTCATAAATCTATCTTCGGTTAAAATATGTCTTAGCAAAACAACTCGCCTACTTCCTTTAGGCACCAAATCTACATTTCTTAAAGCGAGCCAATCTAACCTTTTACCTGAAAACATAGTAATCATCTATAATAAGCTCGACGACTCTATGAGAATTTCATAACATGGCAAGGGTTTGAAAACTATTATGTACTTCCATACTAAAATGTTTATATTTATTTGAAAATAGAATATGTCATATCTAAGTTTATAATTAAATCGAAGTACAAGAGTTCAACGAATAACATCAAATTCATTTTCAAAGCAAGTCGAATAATCTAAGGAAAGAATTTCAATCAAAAGTCTCAAGTCAATATCATATTTCAATATTCAATATCGTAGTTCAGTAATCCTTATTATTAAATCAAAATTCTAGTTCAATAATTCTTAGTTCAATCATAGTCATAGTTCAATAATCAATTTCATGGTTCGTGTAACACCCCAACCCTGTATAATTAATGATTAATTATCTAATTATTAATTAGTACCGGCTTACAGAATAGTAAAGGGAATTAATCATAATCCCGGCGGTCATGATAGGCCGATGAAATAATTAAATATGTCTGGAGAAAGAGGGTATAATACCCGAACCCAAATTGCTGGTTAAATCGGTAAAATAATGCCGTTTTAACACTAATGGAACCCGAATTAGTTAACCCCGAAAATCTCGAATGATTAATAAATGACATGGAACCTCTGACACTGAAGCTAACTGAATTATGAAGCTCTCGAAAGAAACCGCATCGAAAAAGGAGCTACGGAATGAAAGTTATGTAGCAAACATTGAAAATTGAATTACTGTGCAACCAAACGTGGCCTTAACCGAAAATATGGAAAAAATGGCCAAATGGGAGGCCAAGGGAATTGAACCCTTGACCTTTGAGTAAAAAGAAACCTCATCTAAAAATTACCAACTGGGCTACTATTATCTTTGTGTCCATATATACAACAGAAATGTATATAACACTGAATTATCCAAATCTGCCACCAAAACTGGCCAATGGCCATCCATGCAACACCACACCCTTGCATCACCCCTATGCTCCTTAGCTCATCATCACCCTACTTCAGCCATGATGACCTCTCCTCTAACCAAAATACATGCAGATTTATCATGAGGTTGGGAGATGTATTGAAGGAGAAAAATTTGCATTACAAGTCTCCATATGTGTATTGGAGGAGGGAGAAATCAGAAATTGGTGCATGAGATCTGTTAGAGTGAGAAAGTGGGTAGAGAGATATACACAAAGTGTGTGTCCATGGAGGTGCCCAAAGGAGGAGGAACTGAGGGGGCTGTGTGCTGCACGACTAGGACTGGGGCACACCTGAGGTGCCAAGGTCTGAACTGAGCTATGGGAGGGAGGAACAATGGCCTGAACCAAGGTATACTCCTCTTTAAACTGAAAAATTTTCTGTTAAAATTTGACATACTGTTCTGATAGTTTTAATCCATTTAAACTGTATAAATGAGTTCCTATGAGGCCTTAGAACGATTCTGAATCAATTGGGAGGCTCGAATGGGGCTTGAGACCCCAAACCGTGAGCAAACCGCCATTAAAACACCTTGGGTAACAGGTCTGAAACGACCTCCATAAAGCGGACTCCTGATGGTCTAGAACTCATCTAGACTCTTCTAGGGTTCTGAAAACCCTCATCCGTGACCCAAAAACCCCATGCAACACCCTCAAAAAGTCAGTTGCAGGTTCGGGTGTGAAATGCTATTCTTGATTTGAATGCTTTAAACTGATTTTCTTGATTGGGGGAGGGTGCTATACATCATAAGGATCACACAGAACTCAACCTTGTTAAAAATGGTTGAGAAATAAAGATGTATTGTCGAATTATTCAGTTCGGCTATTCCTCCATAAATCAAGCACTTGAGCTTGATTCGATCAAAGAAGACGATGCCAAGTTGTTGGTATAGATTCCAGGAATCGATTGGGATCAAAACATTTTGAAAACCGTGGCTAAAATGGCACGAATTTGAGAAATTGGGAAACTGTAAATTAGGGCTACAGTACGTGGATTGGTTGGGGACGATGGAGTTGACTCGCCAACTCGTTCGAGTTCGGCCGAGTCGACTCTGACACGTGTCGGGCAGTAAGCATGCCACCGCAGTAATTGGAATGGCACCGTTTAAGGTTTACTGTTTTGATTTTAAATTGAAATCCGACTGTTTGGCAACATGATTAATAAATTGAAATCTTGGATTAAGTTTGTCCAAACCACGGATAGGGACCAGATTAGGGTTAACTGGAATATGCTATTCCGGTTTTCTAAAGGTTAGTGAACCGGTTGGTTTTAAGTGTTTTGAACCGGTTCAGCCAACTGAACCCTTGAACCCTATAGTCTGAACCCCAATTTCATGTAATTGTATTCTGACCCTGAAACTTTCTGAAATTACGGATTTGCCCCAACAGTTCTGAATATTGCACAGTGGCCCAGATTTTGGGAAAATTATACATTTAAGCCCCTGCTAAATTAATTAAATAATAAAATAATTATTTTATTATTTTATTAATTAGGTAAAATTACGATTTTACCCCTGGACATTTAATATGTCAAACGGAGTCCAAATAAATTAAATAAATAGTGTATTTTCACTATGTTGAACATTCCGGACTCAATGGTACAGTCCAAATTGGGAAATTATGTACCGAAAAATACAGACACATAAAGTATAAATGACCATACTGCCCCTGATGCTTCCCAGGATCAATTAAACATAATAGATAGTCCAACTTAATTATGTCGGACACTTTGGACCCAACGGTGAGGTCCATTTTATGAACTGACGTGCCGAAAAATATGACACGTGAAATGACCAAAATACCCCTGAGCACTGTGAGTGCAAGATAAAGGTCAAACTCATCTGATAAATTATCATAAGGATAATTATGAACACTGAAGGGCTAAATAAGACTCCGGAACAGTTAACGCGTAAAACGAGAAACGACTAATGTGTCCTGATGACCAAAAGCAGATACCAAACGAAGTCCAAAGGACTTAGAAAATCATATCTAAGATATGTGGACTATTCTGAGGACCACGATAGGGTCCGAGACAAGAATGGACAAATTACCATTTTGCCCCTAAGGCTAAATAAGCACTTAACTGATAGCGATTCAAGTCTAAAAGAGTTAGAACTTCATGTATACGATATATGGGATATTCTGAGAACCACGACTGGGTCCGGGGCAAGAATAACAAAATTACCATTTTGCCCCTATGGTTAAAATAAGAACCTAACTGATACCGATTGGAGTCTAAAAGATGTAGAACTATATATTTAAGATATAAAGACTATTCTGAGGGCCTTGACAGGGTCTGGGGCAAGAGTGATAAAATGACCATTTTGCCCCTAAGGCTGAAGAAGTAACTGACTGATAACGATTGAAGTCTAAATGACTTGGGTTATAATCCTGATGACCGCTAAGCCTAATTTAAGAATAAAATAGCCCCGGATGAAACCCGATGAGAGGACGATAGGCTACTAGGCTATCTTAGGTAAACCGATAGATACCTAAGATGACAAATGAGACCTAAATGGATGAGTTCTGATCTGTATATGATTGATGATTATTGTTCAGGATATACATGGAGATGGCTGACGTATCTGGAGGTTATCGGATTGTTTGCGCAAGGAGATAACCGTAACAGTTTGTGAGTAACTTGGAACTTCTGGCTTGGTGTATAAGTACACCGTCTAGTTACTGTATTTTGATTCACTGTACTGTTTTATCTGCCATACTGTTTAAATGCATGTTTTTAAATGCATACTCTTTTATAATGTATTACAAGTGACTTGATTTTGTACTGTCCTGCTCTCCTGTTCAGTTCGGGTCTGTCCTGTTCTGTTGTATGGCCTGTCCTGGTTTTGTTCTGTACTGTTGCGTCTTGTGAGTAACCCTGACTCTTGAATTGGTGTATAAGTTCTGTTTAGATACTGTATTTTGAAGCACTGTACTGTTTTGAACGTTATACTGTTTAAAAAGCATATATTTAAAGTAGCATATGCCTTGTTCTGATTGATATATTGTTTCGACATGTTCAGTTCCGATATGTCTTGTCCTGATTGATATTGTACCATTTTGTTCCGTCATGTTCCTTTTCGATATGACTCGTCCTGATTGATATTGTACCATTTTGTTCCGACATGTTCAGTTCCGATATGTCTTGATCTGATTGATGTATTGTTCCATTTTGTTCCGTCATGTTCAGTTCCGATATGTCTTGTTCTGATAGATGTATTGTTCCGTTTTGTTCCGACATGTTCAGTTCCGATATGTCTTGATCTGATTGATGTATTGTTTCATTTTGTTCCGTCATGTTCAGTTCCGATATGACTTGTCCTGATTGATATTGTTTCGTTTTGTTCTGTCATGCTCAGTTCCGATATGTCTTGATCTGATTGATGTATTGTTTCGTTTTGTTCCGTCATGTTCAGTTCCGATATGACTCGTCCTGATTGATATCGTACCATTTTGTTCCGTCATGTTCAGTTCCGATATGACTTGTCCTGATTGATATTGTTTCGTTTTGTTCCGTCATGCTCAGTTCCGATATGTCTTGTTCTGATAGATGTATTGTTTCATTTTGTTTCGACATGTTCAGTTCCGATATGTCTTGATCTGATTGATGTATTGTTTCATTTTGTTCCATCATGTTCAGTTCCGATATGACTTGTCCTAATTGATATTGTTTCGTTTTGTTCCGTCATGCTCAGTTCCGATATGTCTTGTTCTGATAGATGTATTGTTCCGTTTTGTTCCGACATGTTCAGTTCCGATATGACTTGATCTGATTGATGTATTGTTTCGTTTTGTTCCATCATGTTCAGTTCCGATATGACTCGTCCTGATTGATATCGTACCATTTTGTTCCGTCATGTTCAGTTCCGATATGACTTGTCCTAATTGATATTGTTTCGTTTTGTTCCGTCATGCTCAGTTCCGATATGTCTTGTTCTGATAGATGTATTGTTCCGTTTTGTTCCGACATGTTCAGTTCCGATATGTCTTGATCTGATTGATGTATTGTTTCGTTTTGTTCTGTCATGTTCAGTTCCGATATGACTCGTCCTGATTGATATTGTACCATTTTGTTCCGCCATGTTCAGTTTCGATATGTCTTGTTCTGATTGATGTATTGCTCTGCTTTGTTCCGTTATGATCCGTCCTGTTATGCCTCTGTCCTTGATTATGCCTATGACTTGAACTGGTGTTTTGTTCCGTCTGATCCCGTTATGTACCGTCCGTTAATAATCTGTCTGTCTTGATTGATATATGGTCCAGTTCCGTTATGATCTGTCCGAATTCTTGACTTGGTATATAAGTTACTGCATAGATACTGTATTTTGATGCATTGTATGGTTTTAAAAGTTATACTGTCTGAATGCATGTTTTTAAATGCAAACTTTTATACTGTATTATACGCGGCATGATTTTGTCCCGTCCTACTATTGTTTTGTTCGGTCTGTCTTGTTCCGTTTTATGGTCTATCTGATTTTGTTCTGCTATGATGTGTTTGACTCTGGGTACCATTCTGATTATGAGCGGTCTGGCATAAGTAGGCTTGATTATGCGCCTAACTGATATATTATTGTTATGCCCTGTTATGTTCCGCCCAGTACTGATCTGTTCTAATATTTGAATTAATTGCGTATACTCTCGTTGATATATTGGCATCATGCACTGTTCCGTCTGTTCTGATTTCTTGTTCCGTTTAGTTCAGTCCTGCTTTATTCTACTGAAACTGCATTTAAAGTAGATTTATAAAACTGCTATTTCAGAAACAACTGAACTACCCTTGTGCTTTGTAAACAAGAAATGGTTTTGAAACCCTTGACAGGGAACCTGTGTTACTCATTGGGCTTTTCGAAGCTCACCCCATTCCCTAACATTTTTCAGGAATGATATCTGTTGGATCTGATGGCACTGATCTGTGGAGACTGGATTACTGAGGATTGAATCTGTTTAATCAGGTGAGTGATGTAATACGACTGACTTGACTGATATGTACTAGATATAGACATGGCTCATGGATTTAAACGGTACTCTAGAGATTATAGTTCTGCTCTGTTGTTATATGTCGGATTATAGATATGCTCTGAGGTTAGAATTGTTAGCTGTTGGATTTTAGACTGGCTTTGTGGTACATAACCTTACAGTGAATACATGAGTTGCATTCCCTTGACAAACAAAAAAAAAAAGTTTTAAATTCCACTGCATCTGACCCTACAGTCGGAGTGCAATTCACTGGAAAGTTTAGAAATTGCCTTCGGTTGGTCGCGTGGCGGCTGACTGGCATCACGTCCTCGACATCCGCAGTAGGGTGGGGTTCGGGATGTGACAGTTCGATAAATCATAGTTTAGAGTTCAATCATGGTTTAGATTCAATATTCACAAGGGTTCCAGCCTATAAGTTACTCTTATATAGTCAGAAAAATAGAACCTCATTGATTGAGATCAATATTCAAAGAACTAGTTCGATAATGCCGTTCTGTGCAACTCGCCACCAATATACCCCATGGTTAGGGTTCGATGAAGTTATAATCTATTCGATAATGACCATAGATATAAGATTGGTTCATTCAAAACACTTAAAATCATATCCAAAATCAATAATGATCAATCACAAGCTTAGTTATCCAAATAAGAGTTCTATATCTAGTATTTAGTCAAAACAATTCAAAGATGAGTAAGAACCGTATAGTATTTTGAGTATCTCGTGAAACATTTTCTCGAATCAGAAAGAAAACTATATATATATATATATATCGATTAATCATTTAAAATGTAAATTGGGTACAATATATCTATTATCAAAACTCACAAAGGAAGAAACAATATATCAATAAGTCATTCGAAACAACATTGAGTAAAAGGCATCTATTATCAAAGTCATAAAGAAATTCAATATTTATATCTATAATAAAATCCACCTTAAACATGGCATGAAATACTCACCTGAAGTCCAAAACGTTTATACCAAAATCATTTCTTTAGTCGAAGGTCCCTATAACACAATTCAAGATCTTATTAAGCACTTGTTTAAAGTATTATGTCACGCCTCGAATTTTCATAAACCCAAGGTGTGAATGAGAATGATAAAATAAAAGAATTAAATTAATATATTTGTTTTTAATTGGCTTTACTTGTTAATCTCTAATATCATGTCTTATAGGCTAAACATAGCCTAGATGCTTTCATAACCTAACTTTAAGGTGGTGACCAAGCATGGTCCAAGAGGCTGCTTAGGATAGTCTAAAATGATGACAAAGTATGGTCAAGGTTGGTGGCCCAATATGGCCTAAGTAAAGGTCAAATATTTCCCTAAGTAGTGACCAAACATGGTCCCAAAGGGTGGCCAAACATGGCCTAGGGATTGGTCAAACATGGCCTAAGGTGATTGGCCAACATGGCCTAGGGGTTAGCCAAACATGGCCCAAGGCAAGTGGCCAAGAGCTAGTGGCAAGGGGGTACAAGAGGGGCTGGGCGCAAGGGCGCAGGCGCACGAAGGGGCTGCCAGGCACGCGGGGTGTTGGGCTCCCAGTAGGCCTGCGGGGTGAGCGGGGGTGCTGGCGTGTGTGTGGGCTGGCTGCTGGGCTACTGGTCTACTGTTCATTGCTACAGTATTCTAGTAGCTAAAATGCTATAATAACAAAATTTCAACCTTTGTCCAAAAATCTTAGTTTTAACATTTTTATACTCATTTTAATTTATTTCATCACCAAACTTGGCATGGGGCCCTATAATATGTAAAATGGAAATTTTACCCTTTTTTCCATATTTTTTGACCTTGAGTAATTTTTGGACTAATTGACCCGTATTTCCATTTCCTTGTCTTTCTTTTTCTTCTTAAGTCATTTACTTCCCTACTTAAAAAATCTAGGCACGCTCTTCCACTCCACTCAATCTAGTTGCTATGTTTTGAAAAATTTTACCATAGTTTCCTTTGTTTATTAACCTATTTTCCTCATTCTATTCCTCCTCATCATCCTTTCCAACACCAACACAACACCTAATGGAACAAGTATTTATAGAATTTATATTTCTAATATTCACACGCATATTTCAAGGACAAGTAACTACATGGAGCTCCATGCTTTTCATTTACATTCAATACATAATTTCACACAATCCATCATAAAATTTAAGTTCATAGCTTACACAAGGTCTAAGTTTTAAACATGAAATAACTTCATGAGACTTATGCCCTTACATACAAGATATAGCCCTTAGGCCAAATATACATCAAAATCTACTTTCCTCCTCTATGCTTCTAGACTTCTTTAAGTCTCAAGTACCGGGAGTCTCATTTGTAATATGTAATCCCATATAGGGTAAGAACGACGGCCCAGTATGACATAATGCTAATATAAAGAATAAAGGTAAGGCGTGACATGTGCAAAGTGAACATTTATGAGCTATAAACCTTTCAATTTATTAATGTAATGTAATGGCAATATGCATGACACACACATGAAACTCTATGCCCAACCCATGTCTCGCTTCACAGTCCTTCCCCATAAGCACGCGAGTATTGTCGTATGTCTCACTTCACGGTCTGCCCCCGTTAGCATGCGAGTACTGTTCATTGGCCAGATTTCAGGTTTTTCACCACAGGATCTACACCCTAAAAAATTATTTTAAATGATATTTTCCTAAAAAATTTATTTTCTCTTGTTGGCAGGTGCGGCCGGGTCCACTCGGGCCACCCGGGATGCCCTTTTTGGGTTCATTTTTCAAACTATCTTTGATTAAACTCAAATTATCATAGGAGGTGTATTTTAACATTCTAAGCATATTTTCTTCTATGTCATACTCAAATTATGCTTCTAAACATGACTTATGTTTAAATAATACATGTATAGTGCCCTATCGACAAATAGTGCATAAATAGTGTCCTATCGGCAAAACGAAAAAATTTACCCTGATTTTTTAGATCTTTACCTGTTACATAATTTAATTATCAACTGAGAGCTTTTTATATTCCAATTATACTCTTTTGCTAGTTTCATTAAGTTTTAAGGACGTATTGGTTATTTTTTAGTTTGTTATCGGGTCTTATTTTACTTAAAAAGACATCACCATTAAGTCTAAAATGTCGAAGATAATTGATTTAGGTTTTTTTGGATCTTGATTTACCTATATGTAGCTTACATTAAGTCTAAGGGCATTTTCATAATTTTATATTTTCACGTGTCCTATTTTTTGGTACTAAATTTGGTAATATGAGCCTCACAGTTGAATTCAGAATGTCAAAGAAAGTCAGAATATGCCTTCTTTGACACTTAACTGGCTTTGGGCATTATTAAAGGCATAATAGTAATTATAGCATTTTACATGTCTTAATTTTTGAAATTTTATTTTGTAAAATGGACCAGGTCATTGGGTCTGAAACGTCAAATGCTAGGGTAGACACCCATTTTATTTTTATTTGGACATACATGGCAATTAATTAAAATATTTTAATTAATTACATAATATATATTTATTATGTTAAATAAATACATAGGGTAGTTAGTGGCACATTGGTAGCCATTGAGCCCATAGGTTCCTCTTGCTCGATTGGTCCTAGGTTCGAATACCATTAGCAGCTACTGCAATGCACCCTATTTTCTTCTTTTTTATTTTTATTTTTTAAACTAAACCCCTGGTTGCAAAACGCCGCCGCTCAGGCCTAACTCATCTTGAAATGACATCGGCCTACTTAGCCCTTACTATGCTTGGGCGGGTTCTGACCCGAACCTAAAACCAACCAGATCCGATGACTAGTTGCTATTCATTGTCTTATTTCGAGGGTTTCTGGCAAGGGTTCTTCACTGATTTTTTATTCAGAAATGGTTTCTAAGAAATGGAGGAAGACTTTGGCGTTCATTCGAAGGTTCAAAACAAGCTAAAAAGCTTTGTTGGGACTCTATAGACGATTTGGATAATGGCTTGGTTCGTGCTCGTTTCTTTTTGAAAATCAATGGGGTTTGGCTTGTTGAGACCGTTTCATCGTGGGGTTTCATATTTCATTCACAAAATCGAGTTTAGGGTTCAAATGGGGGAAGTCGATTGGGAGGCTGTTACCTGTAACTCAAGTTTTCTCCCTCATATTGGGTCTATTTTTGATAATGTTTGGTGTTTTGAGATCCTTGGGACATCTACATAAACCCTAAGTGATGGAAATCAATTTTCTTTCGGTCGATTTAAAACCACTTTTTTGGTGGTCATTAATAGCGGTTCTGTGTTGATTTACTATTTTGGTGGTTTAACTCATGCAACAACATGATCTAACACGTACAAAACCATTGAAAATTTGAAATAGATCGGGGAGGGTTCAATGGCTTACCTCTTTGTTGCTAGTTTTGAAGGTCTCAATTTCTCTCTCTCTCTCTCTCTTCCTCTTCCACTATTTTCTCTTTTCTTGTTTCGGTTAATGGACTTTCTTTTAGCTCAGGCAGCCATACAAGAGCTAGGTTGTCCCATTCTCCTTCTTATTCTTTCTCTCTCTCTCTCTCTCTATCTTTCTATCTCTTTCTAGCCAAAATATATAATGAGGTTATGAAATATATAGTATAAGCACACACGCGAGTCTGGTTGTTCAAGGACACATTCAAGGTTTGATTTTTACATCACAAGGGATTGTGTATGAAATCCTATTGGTTTGGTATTTGGTCCTCTAAGGTGATGACACCCACTTCTTGATGGAATTTTCCTTACAAGTGTCACTTCATGTACTTTTCTAGTGGCCATCATAGCACAAAAGTGCTAGTAATCCAACAGTAAATTTTTGATAGCTTTTATTTGAGGTCTTGGGTTCAAGACTTGACAACTCCTTTTTTACTCTTTTTTTTCTTTTATTGTGTCGGTGGAGAATTTGTACTTTTATTTAGTATTTTATTCATTCAATATACTTAATTCGCATATTTCTTAATTACATGGTGTATATTTTACATTCATGAAGATTTCTCTTTTCATGTAGTTAAATTAATTAAACAAGACTAGTTATAATACTAACTTAAACATTTAGGTTTTATATTTATGTATTTCTTTATTAATTTCGTTGTTCTTTTTCATATCAATTTTTTCTATCTTAAATCACTCAAGAATTATCATTGCGACATTATTGTTATGATCTAATTCTGTACTAATTTTCTTTTAAAGCTTACTAAGAATCCTTAATTATTTAATAATTAGGTCGGGATGTCACATGTGTGTTTGGGAATGATACCCAACACGTAGTCCACATGATCAATGTCTAGGAATGATATCCAACATGTAGAGATATTTATATGATGATAAAAGCTTTTGGTGCTATTTAGGGAAACCATAAAATGGAGTGGTGTACTTGAATGAGTGCTGTGTAGGTGCAGTCGAGTCCCATTTGTTGATTATCACAACCGAAAACCTGACCTATGCAGATTAGGGGTTCATGATTGGTGGCCGAAGCTTTTTTTTATGATCATCATACCTTACTCGTTTCCATTTAGTCAGATGCAGTGGAATAAAATTCTTTTTCTATTGCGGAAACATTCAATATACATTTCATACAATGATTATCTCAACATCAGTCCTTCATATATCTATATCACATGGTGACTACAAAAATACATGATGTAAATTTCCAAAATCAACTGACGTTATATTCAATATACATCTCATGATTACCAAAAACATCTACATCATGTCTAACAAAAATCCTAATATAAAAAGGGTTCATAATGCTATAAGCTCTCAGCTATTCTGTTTGGTTCTATTATTTCTTTGCCCGTACAGTTACCTGAAATATATTGGAGAATTCTACATGAGCTTCACTAAGCTCATGAGTAATTCCTGTATGTTAAGGGTTTCAAAACTACTATATAATTCAATACTGAAATGCCAGTGCTCATATATCATTAACATACGTTATCTCAAATTATAACCAATAAGATAATGGTATCAAATTCACTTTCAATAAATCTTAATTCAATTGTAGTTGTAAATTGATAATCAATAACATAGTTCAATAAATCAAAATCATAGTTCAATAACATAGTTTGATAAATTAAAATCATAATTCAATAACATAGTTTGATAAATCAAAATCATAGTTCAATATTTCATATTCGATCATGGTTCATATTCAATATCCATAGTTCATATTCAACATTCATATTCAAATCAGTATATTCAACTTCTATGGCCAACACATTAGAACCTCGCTGACTGAGATCAATAGACTAGTTCGATATGCCGTATCACTCCAACTCACCACCAATATATCTTGTGGGTAGGGTTCGATAAGTCACAATCTATTCAATAATGACCAATCATAGAAGGGTGTTCATACTAAAAATCAGTATATTCCATTTCTATGGCCAGTAAATTAGAACCTCGCTGACTGAGATCGATAGACTAATTCGATATGCTGTATCACATCGGCTCACCACCAATATACCCTATAGGTAGGGTTTGATAATGTCACGCCCTGAATTCCAACGAACCTGTGGCGCGACTGATGAGACGAAAGGAAAATAAAATAATAAAGAAATAAAGAACAATCTAACGGATTCAATCCAAAATTACATTCATTTCTTTCAATGTACATCCATATAAAGCACAGTCAATAAAAAAATTCAACATGTCATTCGGGGTTAAGCTCTACATCACAAAATATGCCCTCATGGGCCAAATATCCTCCTAAGCTCATATCTCCTCCACTCTGTAAGACTTCCTCAAGTCTCAAGTGCCGGGAGCGTCATCTGAAATATTTGTCCCACGAATGGGTCAGCTCAACTGCTGGTACAATATAATGTTAATGCAAGAAACAAAATTAAGGGCATGGCATGTGCAAGTGTACAATTATATCTACATGACATTCAACATCATGTATACAATGTACTAGCAATAATCTACATGTTATCCAACTCATGAACATAATCTAGGGTGTGGCATGTGCAAGTGTACAGTTATATCTCCATGCACAATTATAACCTATATGCCATCCTATTCATCCATACAATGCATTAACAAGATTCAAAACAATTATAACTTACATGCCATCGAATTCATCCATACAATGCATTAACATGATTCATCACACATTCGGGTATTCATTAATACAATGCAATAAAAATATGCATGACACACCCATGCAACTCTATGCCATGTCAACTCTATGTCACACCCATGTCAACTCATGTAATGTAATGTCCCTTCATGGATCGCTCTCGTTGGTTCGGGTACCAAATGCAATATCATGTCCCTTCCCGCTGGTTCGGGTACCAAATGCAATATCATGTCCCTTCGCGGATCGTTCGGGTACCAAATGCAATATCATGTCCCTTCGTGGATCACTCCCGCTGGTTCGGGTACCAAATGCAATATCATGTCCCTTCGCAGATCGCTCCTACTGGTTCGGGTACCAAATGCTCTATCATGTCATGTCATGTCCAAGGAACCATACTATGCCAATATATTTTGATTCCACCATACCATAATGTAATCTCAATAAAGCATCATATCCACACATGAAGTATGCTTTAAATGATGTATTACATAATAACATTCAAATCAGAAGATCCTTTCATCAAGGTCACATGTCATGTATAGTCAATTTAACACATGCCTTAAGTCACATATTTCATAATCCCAACAATTCTCAAAAAAAAAAAAAAACATAATCCACACACTAGGCTAACACATGCGATATACACATAGTCATGATTCACATTCATCACCAAACTTTCAACAAGATAACAAGGAGCACATAAGCATATGAGCAATAAAACAAACATGCGAATTATAAAGTCAACATGGCAGTTATTCCTAAACTTAATTCTATTTCTTACTTAGCACAATATATCGTACTTGATGGGTCAGTTTCAACTCAGGGAGATGTACTCGTAGTGTAGCGGAACTACAGTAAAAATACAGAAGGTCAGATCACCTTCACCTTGCCTTTCCGTGTTCCTAAAATCATGAAACACAACTTAGTTCAATTGCTACTTGAATTATGCTATTCAACAAATTTTATGTCTTTATTTTATGAGTTTCTATTTTGCCAAATTAAACTCTACTGTTGAGTTCAGAACGTTAAAGAAAATAGGTTTAGGCTTTCGTGGAATTCAATTTGGACATCCGAGCTTAAAAGGGCAAAACGGTCATTTTACACTTTTATGGGTTCTTATATCTCGAGACCTCTCCTTGTAAATTAGACTCCACCATTGAGTTCAGAACATTCGAAATAATAAAAATCCACTATTCTTTTATTTTAATCGGGGTTCGTTTGACTGTGTTTTGACTCAGGGGCATTTTGGTAATTTTTAAGGGTTCCACGGGTCTTTTATTTTTTGGGACCTTGTCTCACGTTACGGACCTCACCGTTGATCCTAGGAGCTCCAAGATAGTCAGAAAATATGTATGACTTGTCTTATTTGGGTTCCGGGCCATTTCGGGGTATTTAATTTAATTAAATCAATTTAATTTGTAAAACAGAATAAAGTATAATATATATATATATATTAATTGCATATATGGACACAGGAGTGTCCTGTCCGAACGGTTCCACGTGCTTCACCCCCACGCACCCCACGCGGGTTCGAGTCTCAGCAGCCCCCAACCCTTTTTTTCATTTTTCATTTCTTTCCTTTTGGTTTCCTTTACTATTGGCCCAAAACCCCTTTTTAATTAAACCAGTTGGGCCCAAACTAACACAGGCCCAATCTCTTTTTTAACCCAGCAACCCAACCTAATCTTAAAACCAACCCAAGCCCAAATTATTTAAAAATAATACAGGCCCAAACTGTCGCCCATCAGTCCAACGCCCCATGACCTCTAGGTCGTCTTCCTCGGTTTTCCGGTGAGGAAACCCTAGGTTTCCGTCGCCATCTCCGGTGACGACAAAAATTTTTCAATCAATTTCAATATCAAAATTTATACAGTTTTCTTTGATTCTTCATGGAGATTTCATTTCCGTCGTTGGTTTTTCATTTCAGTCAGCCGAACTCTGCGAATAAACAATCACAGTAGCTCCGGCCAACATTATGATTTTCCGGTGAGCTCCTTTTTCACCATGGTTTCATCACTGTTTTGGCCTCAATCATTTTCCATTTATTTTCTGCACTCAAGGGGATCATCTCCCCATTGTTTAAATCAAGTTTCTATCATAAAAACGTGCCAACCCGAATTATCTCTATGAACTGTAACTCAACCTTTCTCCCCCATTTCTGACCCTTTTTAGCTGATTCTTTTTGCAAAATGTTTCCCTTAGATTCAACTACATGGGCCTATATTCCAAACTATTTATCATGCTTTAAAAAAATTTGAAAACTGAAACTCACTTGACATACCTGTTTCAGAGTTTTCTTCCTCCCTTCTTCGGTTTCTGCTTCTGAACCCCTTTCCTCTCTCACAACTTCAATGCCCTGCTCCTCTTCTTCTGATTTATCCTCAAGCATGCAACGTATGCACTTATTTGGCACAAGTTCTACCGCCCTCTCTCTCTCTCTCTCTCTCTCTCTCTCTCTCTTTTATTTGTCTCTCTACCTATCCCCTCACAACCTAGCTGTTACAGCCCCTTTTTGTTGACTAAACTCTTTGACCCCTCTGCTTTTTCTCATTTCAGCTTTTCATTTAAGTCGGCTTGAGATTTCGTATCCTACACACAAATATATATATATATATATATATATATAACACATCACACACACACCTCACCCACTTGCCTGCACACACAACACACACCCCAATACACACACACTGCCGATACACACTCAACCTCCCTACTTGCATGCTTTGCATGCCTCATATATATACATATATAACCACAATACATACATCAACACAATACATCATACCATGTACATATACACACATAGATGCATACTCACAACATACACATCACACTCATAATTTCATATATATATATATATATCCACATGTACATATCTCACATGATAATAATAATAATTGATAATCATAATAATAATACTAATATTAAGAAAATTTATTTATTAAAAAAAAAAAAATTCCATGTCATTACAGATAAGTCACAAGTTATTCAATAATGACCAATCATAGAAGGTTGTTCTATTCAAGCATCAAAATCATATCCAAAATCAATAATCATCAATATTCAGAGCATCAAATCATATCCAAAATCAATAATCATCAATTGCAGTTCCAATTACTCAAATCAGAGTTCAGGTAAAACAATTCAAAGATTGTAGGAAAACTATATAGCGTTTGCGTATTTTATGAACACATTTTCTTAAATCAATGAAGACAATATAGCTGTCGATGGATCATTCAAAACATATACAATATAACTGTTAACAAAGGTTATAAAGAAATGACAATATATATCGATAAGTCATAAAATAGTTCAATATTTATTATCTATATCAAAAGTCACCTTAAACATGACATGGAAATACTCACCTGAAATCCAAAGACTTTTACTCAAAAATTCTTCATTTAGTTGAAGGTTGCTATAATCACATTTCAAAGTGTGGTTACATTCTATAATATTGCATGATTTAATTATCACTTAAATCTCTTTATATTCTAGTTACCTTCTTTTGGTAGCCTCTTTAAGTTTTAATGGCGTATTCATTTCTAGAACTAGTCAATTTAATACATCAATATTTTAAGTATTTTATTTGATAAAACAAACTTTACCATTGAGTCCAGAATATAAAAAAAAATCGGTTTAGGCTTTTACGGATTTCCATTCAGACTTCTATATTGAAAAGGGCAAAATGGTTATTTTGCACTTTTACGTGTCTTTATTTTTCAGGGCCTATTTTTGTAAATTGGACTTCACCATTGAGTCTGGAATGCCCGAAATAATAAAAATTCACTATTCATTCATTTTAATTGAAGTCCGTTTGACTATGTTTGACTTAGGGGCATTTTGGTAATTTCTTATTTTATAATATTTAAATAAATATTTAATTTATTTATTTTGGGTCATTTCATAATTATGCATAAGTCTAAGGTCTCTTTGTAATTTCTAAAACATTTGGGCTAGATCTGTAAATTTAGAAACTACTATTCCTAATTGGAATAGCTAAACAGTGGATAAGTCCACAAAATTAGGATAAGCTATCCCTATTCCCAAATCAATTTATTAACCCTATGTCCAAACACTCAAAATTAAATTTAAATCATAATATAAAAGGATGAAGTATTGGAATTTTCACATGTGTGGGTGGGTCGGGTTTGACCGGAACCCGAACCAAAGCCTAACCTAAGATCCGGTACTGTGCTTCTTGTCCAGTGGGTCTCCGACTTCTTCTCCGGCGCTGGTGACCTTTTCGATTACTCTCTGACCTAAAACCAATGGGGTTTCTTCTATTTTTCACAAGGATTTCAACCCTAAGGTTAGTTTTTCATTTCATCCACCCAAACTTCACGAATTAAGGGAAAACAGTGGGTCTCCAACGGGACCCAATTTTTTGGCCACCCAAACTTTTCTCATTTTGTGGCTTTTCAGCCACTAGTTTGGCCCCAAATTTCCACCTGCATGCTTCTAGGATCATGTAGATTAGTTTTACATTACTCTAATTTCACGAATCTCCAAAAACCTACTCACTCATTTGATTATCACCCTACTTGCAACTCAGGTTTTATGTTTCATCTTTGAATCAAATTTTGAGATTCTTTTTGCAAATCAATCCATTTTTCATGCTCTTTAAGATCCTTATACTTAGACATGTATTTCATGCTTCGAATTAAAAAATAGAGTTTGTGAGTTCATACATTTTTCTGAATTTTTAGTCATAGTATCTCCTTCTGTCCTCCTCCTTCCTTCTTTGTTTCACTTCTGAACCTTCAAAGCTTAAATCTCAGCACAACCCATCACCCCTATTTATACACAAAAACCATCACCACATTTTCTCTCTCTTTGTCACGCCCTGAATCTTTATAAACCCGGGGAATGAGTGAAATGAATTAAGAAAAATAAATAAAAGAAAATTAAAAGGATTTAATTGATTACATATTTATTTTCCCATATTTTCCCAAAATTAAGAATGAAAATTTGCTACTAGACTTACCCAAGGTAGGTTTCAAATGCCAATCAAATATCTCCCCCAACCAATAGTCAAAATTAGTCTAAGTCATGTCCAAGTATGGCCTTCAAGATAGCCCCAAAATGTCTCTAAATATTCCTTAGAACAATGGCTTAAATGGGGCCCAAATACCCTAAGACATAAGCCAATAATAAGTAAAAAAGTCTACCAAAATTTGTCTAAGGAAGTGGCCAAACATAGCCTATAAGAGTAGTCAAACATAGCCCAATAAGGTGGCCAAACATGGCTTAAAAGGGTGGCCAAACATGGCTCAAAATGGTGGCCAAGGACTGGTGTCAGGCTGGGCGCGCATGTGCGCTCGCGAGGGGGGCATGGCACGGTGTGGGGAGCACTATATGCACGGGCGTGCATGGGGGGGTGGTCTACTGGCCTACTGTTCATTGCTACAGTATTCCAATAGCTAAAATGCTACAGCGCCAAAATTCTAACTTTGACCTAAAATCTTGATTTTAACATTTTCACACCCATTTCAATTTATTTCATCACCAAACTTGGTGTGGGGCCCTATAACATGTAAAATGACCATTTTACCCCTTTTCTATTATTTTTCGACCTTAATTAAATTTTGACTAACTTGCCCCAAGTCTCCTCCTATGCCCCTATTTTCATTTCTTTACCTTTCGTTTTCTTCTTAATTCATTTAATTCCTTACTTAGAAAGTCTAGGCATGCTCTTCGGCCCCACTTAACCTAATTACCATATATTGAAAAATTCCACCATAATTTCCTTTATTCATTGACCATTTTCCCTTATCCCATTCTTCCTTATCATCCTTCTCAACACCAACAACACCTAATAGAACATGTATTTATACAACTTCATATTTCTAATATTCACACGTATATTTTAAAAAAACAAGTAACTACATGAAGCTCCATGCTCCTCATTTACATTCAATACATAATTTCATATAATCCATCATAAAATTAAGTTCATAACTTACACAAGATCTAAGTTTTAAACACGAAATAATCTTCATGGGACTTATGCCCTCATACAACCAAAAAAATGCCCCAAGGGCCAAATATCCCAACTTCCATTCCATACTCCCAAGGCATACCAAAAGAATCACCTAGGTTTCTCCAAGCCTTATGTTTCCTCGTTCTCACCTGAAATCATATCCCGTATAGGGTGAGCACAACGGCCCAGTATGACATGATATTAATATAAAGAACAAAGTTAAGGCGTGACATGTGCAAAGTGTATATTTATAAACTATATGCCTTTCAATTCATCAATACAATGCAATGGCAATATGCATGACACACACATGCAACTCTATGCTACACCCATGTCTCGCTTCATGGTCCTTCCCCGTTAGAACGCGAGTACTAATCGTATGTCTCGCTTCACGGTACGTCCCCGTTGGGCCACGAGTATCAATGGCCAATTTTAGATTTTTCACCATAGGATCTGCACGCTCATAATGCATAGCACCAATGTGCTCAACACACGCCATGTTTCCAAAGATTCACGTATGCCAAGATGCCTTGATTTTTCTATGTAATTTCAATGGAGCATTTTATCAAACACATGGTGTACGCTTTAAATAATGCATTATACTTAAGGCAACCGTAACTTTTGAATCACAAAACTTTGTCTACATGAACCTAGCATGCAATCCAATCAATTATACATATAAACATATCACATATTCACAATCTTACCAAATTCTCAAAGATTACAAAATACATAAAGTACTAACACATTGAATAAATCATAACTTTCAAATTACAAGACTTTGTCTACATGAACATAAGCTAGAATACAATGAATTATACATATAGTCATATTATATGTTCATCACTTCAACAAATTTTCAAAGAATACATAGGTACATAAGGTACCAACCCTAGGTTCTCAAAGTAACTATAAGCTATGTGGTTCTCTAATAACAAATAAGCATGTAACTCATACAATTAACATATAAAAATACTCCTAAACTTATCCCTATTCTTTACTTAGCAAAATATCATACCTAAAAGGGCTTTTCTCAACCCTATAAAGTTGTGCTCGCTGTGCAAGCGAACCATTGGTAAGAACGTAGCCCTTGACATGGGAAACAACTTTGTAGAAGGGAGTCTTGTGAAATTCCAAGCTTAGAAATGAGTTTTGGAAGGTATAAAGTTGAAAAAAACTAGGTTTTCTTCACTTTTTTTTTTCCATGCACGATTTGCTGCTATATTCTCAGACCAATTCTGAGAAATTTATGTCTTAAGTATTGTATTTATACTCAAGGGGCTAAGGGGTAAAAAGACCCTTTTGCCCTTAATGAGTTGCGGGACCTTGTTACATTACAACCTGTCCCGAAATGCCTCAATTCGACATTCTGCTTTAACCAAAGTTCTTAAAATTATTTTAAATGACATTTTTCTAAAAAATTTATTTTCGCTTGTTGGCGGGTGCAGTCGAGTCCACTCGGGATGCCCTTTTGGTCTAATTTTTTAAACTATCTCCGATTGGGCTCATATTCTCACAGGAGATGTATTTTAACATTCTAAGCATATTTATCTTCTATGGCATACTCAAAGTATGCTTCTAAATATGATTTATGTCTAAATGATGCATTTATAGTGCCCTACCAACAAATAGTGCATGAATAGTACCCTACCGGCAAAAACGAAAAATTTATTTTGATTTTTCAGATCTTTACACTCTTCCTCCCTTCCTTAACTTTTATTTCTTTGATATTTTTTGTCACGACCCGAGACCCTACCCTATGCGGATCTCGTGTTGTGCACCCGATCCGACGCTGCTTATAGAACCAAGGGTCTCAACTTGCCACATAATCAATGCTACTAACATGCAACAACTAAATGAGGAATAAAATAAATAAAAGCTGCATGTAATTTATATAATGTTTACAAAATGCAGAATACAAAATTTCTTAATACAACTGTTCATCCCCAAGACGTGGATAACATGGGAGAGCTATAAGACTATCTGTACTAAGTATTACACTGCAGCTTCCAAAGCAAATGTCCACCTCCTAGCTATCAAGCTCTACTGTCTGTCCTCGATATTTGTGCCTAAAAGTCAAATGTTGTGTAGTATCTAATAAGCTATGAAAACCTAGTAAGTAATACTCCTTTACTTTGCCATGTGTATGTAAAGATGCTAGCTAGCCAATGAATATATAACTCAATATGAAATGATAGAAGTCAAGTGATAAGGAAATGAAATCTGTGTTGCTGACAATATTATACTGCTACAATCATGAGCTGTCTCAAGTACATATTGTCTACTCTCAATAAAAAGCTGTGAAATCTCATGATCATTCATAATGAAATAATATGATCAAGCTATGAAAATCAATAATAGATACTGATAACAACAAATGTGGATGCACTTTAACTTGGGGCCCAACATACCCCTTAATTCATTTTATTCTCCTTTTCCTCGATCTCTCAGCCAAGTACTAACCCGTCGGTTCAGTACTCGCCTCGCAAATCCCACTTTAGCTGCCATTTTAATTGCCACTTTTGATTTTCGTTTTCTCGACCCGTAGGTCTAATAAGCATCAGATGGAGTTTGTGACTGAGCACAAATCTGGCTACAATATAATATATCAAGATCATGCTAAATCCAATAAACAGTAAATGCAATAACACTATCTCAGCAGCGAAAAGAAACTGTAGCCTTAACAGGTTAATGTAAACTGGGCTGCTGAGATCATAAGTCTTGCCCCTTGAGGCCTATGTACAGAGCGTACAGAAATCATGATCAAAATATATAACAGTCAATAAATACTTTCCACAAGATAGAGCAATATCAATGTGGACTCAATAAATATTCTGGCATGTATGGAGTACAATAGATAATATAAAAAAGACTGTTGACATGGCTGGGAATGTAACACATGCAGAGATTAGACATTTGCTTACCTCTTAAACTGTTTCCGTTCTTTCACAATGAAATCAAGTCACTATTCCCTCATCTTTGAAATCCCTATTCATCAATAGATAGTATATCTCAGTTTACTTTTTATCATTTATGCTATTCATTAAATTTTATGTCTCTTTACTATTGGTTTCTCTGTTACTTAAATATAACTTACAACTGAATCCGGAACGTCGAACAAAGTCGATTTAGACTTTCGCAGAATTCAATTCGGACTTCTGTACTAAAAAGGGTAAAATGGTCATTTTGCACTTTTACTGGTCTTTTATTTTTTTTGGGACCTCGTCTTGCTAAACGGATCTCACCATTGGTCTTAGAATGTTCGAGATAGTTAAAATACACTATTCATATGTTTACTTTGGACATCGTTACAATAAAGGGTAAAATGGTCATTTACACTTTCACAAGTTCTCACTTCTCGAGACCTTTTTTCACAAATTGGACTCCACGGTTGAGTCCAGAATGCTTGAAATAATAAAAATTTACTATTCTTTTATTTTAATCGGAATCCGTTTGACTACTTTTTGACTTAGTAGCATTTTTGTAATTTTTTATTATTTTAAATTAATTAATTAAATTAATAATTAATTAATATTTTATTCTGAGGGGTCAAATCATAATAATTAAAAGTTGGGGGGGGTCTATTTGCAAATTTCGTAACTTTTGGGTTTAATTGTAATTTCAGAAAACCTTATCCCTATCAAGGATAACCAAACAGTGGTTAGGCTTCAAAACTGGAATAGCATATCCCTATTCCAAAATCAATTTCAATTTTATTTTTTAAACCCGTAACCAAACACGCCAATTTTCATTTAAAAAAAACTTTAAAACCTAACCTAAACTGCGTCGTTTTGGTTTGCCCTTTTTTTTTTTATTTCGGTCGAGTCCCGACCCGGATCCGACCTATGACCCGAATCCAAACCCAAGACTAAACAGTCTTCTTCCCCATTTTTTCAGTGGAACTCCGGTAGGGTTCCAGTGTGAACAGTCGTCTTCTCCGACGACTGAATTTCAGTCAAATTTTAACAGTTTTTAAATGCCTTCTTCTACGGTTTTTCATGGAGATCTCAGATCTAGGATTTGTTTTCACTTTGATTCACTAATTTCTCACGAAATAAAGAAAAACAGTGGCTCCGGCCAACTAATATTTCTCAATTTCAAGCTCGTTTCTTGACTGTTTTCATGTCTTTCTTTTTCACTTGGTTTTCTGCACTTTATAGGATTAAACCTAGGTCATTAAATTAATATTTCATACATAAAATATCAATGATTTCTAAGATACACTAAACCTGTAAATGGGATTTTCTCACTGGTTTTTGAATCATTTTCGATGATTCTTCTTTCTACTGAATTCATATTTCATGCTCATTTAGGCCCTATACTCAGAATTAAACGAATCATGCTATAGTTGAAAAATAGAATAACTACTCACATTTTTAAATTTTGATTTTTGTGGTATAGCGTGCTTCTTCTACTCCTGGGTTCCTTTTGGCTCACTCCTGTGTTCTTCCCAATTAGTTTCCTAACTTTTGAGACACTCACAACCTCTGAATCTTTCTGTTTTCTCTCTTCTTACGCAACATGTATATATATATATATATACACATGTATATCTTGTACACACGCACACTTCACCGCCTTGTCACTTTTCTTTCTTGGTCCTCCCCCTTTCTAGAGCCCTTTTTCTTGACCCAGTGTTCTGATTTCCCTCTTCCAAATGTAACTTTGCATTTATGGTTTGAGAGATATTTTGTATATATATATATATATATATATATATATCACACACACAAATCAACTTGCCAACCGACACACACACACATCAGTGCATGCATTTTGGCAGTTTCTTCTCCTTCTTTCTTGTTTCCCATTTGTATACTAATACATGTACATACATATTTTATACTATATTATATATATGTATACATGTATAACTTATGATCTATACATCTCTCATACATATATATATATATACATATATACTAAATTCTAGGCACATATGCATTCACTGATATTTTATGGACTATGTTTATGGGTGTACGTATGCATACATGGAAGTACGTGCATGCACGTATTACGAAGCATAGTTCTGGGTCGCTCAGGTACTGCTCGATACTAGTTATATAACAAATACTATTTACTTCCTACAATCGTATGGTACATTTGATATAGTGATATAGAGTTTAAACAGTTCGGGTTACAACTATTAGTACACTACTCGACCCGGTCTACCTCGATATACGTGCTAACCCGGGTCAAGGTATTACATTTTTCTTTTCTAAATTCCTTAACCTTAAGCATTTAATTGCCCTTGATCTTTTACATGTTATATATATATATATATATATATATAATATAAACACACACTAATACACTCAGTAACACATAGTGCACTGCCGACACTATTTTTTCCTTCTTTCTCTCTCTCTCTCTCTCTATATGTATACATATATATAATTTTACTTATATATACATATATACAGTAATATATATACATGTATTACTACATATACACACACATATATATATATACACACACACACACCAATACACACTATTACACACACACACATATATATTACTATATATATATATGCTTATATATATATATATATGTGTGTATATACATGTATACTTATATATACATATTGTATACATACTCCTACACATATACATACATACATACACGTATTTGCATACATGTTTTTTTGTACTATCCGGTTCCTCCTACGGGTGTTCCCTGTGGCACTTAGGATTGTCTAAACTTTTCATTGTGTGTTTGACATCGTATGTATTCTCAAAATTGTACATCTATCTTTACAATACGTGTTCGATTTACAAGTCGATTTCCCACTAGTTGACCTGGTCTATCTCGGGTTGGGTGTTATACTTCGGGTCGGGGTGCTACATTGATGGCATCTAGTAGACTCATATTCCTGTAGATCTGATTCCACACCATGATTGTTGATTTAATGATGATATTCTTTGGATGATAAATACGCTTTTGAGGCTTATCATTGTGTTTGATTTGAATTTCTGTGATCTTGGTAGCTAAGCGTTATATGTTAATGAATCATTGCTTGTTGACTTGTTCATTTATTTTTATTGCAATTGTGAACTGCTTGTGGACTGTGTTATTCAAACCTGGTAGTTAACTCATTTGAACTTGATATCCTTTAATTATCACTAGTTATACACCTTTATTTAACCAACGGTAGAGTGAGGGTTTTACTTACTGAGCTTAAGTTAGCTTACCACAAAACTATAACAATTTTTCAAGTAATAAAATATAGAAGGAAAGACAGCGAAGGTGATTAATGAAGCTAATGATGTACTTTTGGGAAACCTTGATGGTATGCAACTCCAGAACCCTAATTTGAAATTAATCTTGTAAGGATTATACTTTTATTAGACATTGTGACATGTTGATATTGAAAGTTATTATTAGACTTTTATTGTGATTAATGATGATGAAAATTCTATTTAGAGATGATATTGAATGGAGAAATTCATTAAGTTATCAGATAAGTTTCATATGTGTGGCTTCCACAATTATTTAAAAGAAAGTTTTTTACTATTTTGTGCAATTCATTTGATTTTGTACGACCTGTTTGGGTGACAGTCTCGGTCATTGCCCCTAATCCGTAGAGGGTAGGTTTCGAGTCGTGATAAAGATGACATAATAATTTTATTCTTAATGAAATTTTTTTCTAGTAACCCCATCTAATAAACCTATCCCACACCACCATCTCTCTCTATCACTCAACACCACTCGGTCACCATTGTCTCTCTCTCTCTCTCTCTCTCTCTCTCTCTCTCCCTCTCTCTATTTCACTATAACACCACTCGTTTCCGATTTCCCTACCGTCATCGCCATCGCCGGTCTCTCGACCTCTAACGATGTCACTCATCTTCGATCCCTGATGTCGATCAATCAGTGATCCCTTTGTTCAACGACGATGATTGTGCACTAATTATACATGGCAGTGTTGGGTCGTTCTGCAATCAAATCCACTGATCACCATTTCAGTCCTGTCAACCACTATCGACCCCCATTTCCATTGGTGTTCCATTTTAATTAGGATCTTTTTGATTTTACAAATCGATTGAAAATCAAATCCAAAGAATACAATGATGCGGTGTTGAGTTGTCACCTCAAAAAGTTCATTGCCAGTTGTTAGGTCCTTTGGGTGTGTATGTATTTTAAATCTAATTATGAACTAGGAAATTGTTTTCATTTCCTCTCTATCAAAGTGGTACAAATTAAGAATATTAGATGGTTGGTTGTTTCTTGAATTAATCCAATAAGAAGTGTAACAATCCAAGCCTAGCCAACACAAAGAGCATTCCCTACCATAAGAATATTAACTGTTGATCATCTTTCCAATTGGGGGGATTGTGAATTATTTTAAGAATATTAACTGTAGATCTTCTTTTCAATTAGGGTATTTCGAATCAAGATATGAGAAGGCACTCAAGTGATGAGATTGTGAATCATATTGGAGTTTGAACTTTATGATCAAAAGTGAACATGAAAGTTGAGGTTTTTTTTTTAAAAAAAAGTAATGGTGTCTGCTAAATGGTTTGTTATTTGTATTAAGTAAAGGTTAGTTGTTCAATGAAGTTGGGCAACCTATACTTTTTTTGTGCCAATAGAGAATGAGACAGAGAATTTTCTTTTGCCATGTTGTGCTACTAGATGGTAAGAAATATTTTTTGCTAACCTTTGCTATTTCTTGTTTTTACCTTTCAAGAGTTTGAACTATTTGTTTGAAAAAGTTAAACCACAATCAAGCTAACAATTCGAGAACTATTGAGTATATGGCCAGAAGAGCACTTTAAAAAGGTACAAAAAATACAGGATCAAATGTAGAAGTAATCACAACTGGTAAGTCCAAACGCAGAGTCTCAAGGCCATCATCCACCTCTCTGTCCATTGTTGCTATTTGTTTCTCTTTGTCCATCATAACTTATTTAAAAAAAACCACGTCAAAGGAATATATCTCAAAAAGTTAGAAGTAATGGAAGAAAAATAATAACATGAATATAAAAGGATAATAATGTCAGAAAATGTCAATAGACAATACATGTAAAATCTTATGAAATTTTCGCAGATAGAATTTTTGGATAGAGAGGTTTTTGGCAGAGAATTTTCGGACAAAGAGATTTTCGACAAATAATTTTCAGATAGTGATGTGTGAAACAAAATTTCTCTGTTCAAAAAATGAAATTTTTTTTTTTTTTTTACAGAATTTCATATGTAATATGAATCTTGTTTTATAGACCTTAATTTTTAGTTTTCAAATTTATAATTTTTTTTTTATGAAAAATAGATTTATATATTGTAAGTTATTTAATTTTAAAGTTTTAAAAAGAAAAAGTGATGACATGGCATGGACTAAGCATACTTTCAGTGGAAAGAAACTATTTTCTCCGTGTTTTTGCAAGTAAGGGCATTTTTGTCAACACAACACTTAAGGAATTTTTGGGTTGTACCTTGTGCTAATTGAATAGTTTATGAAGGACTTATGATTGAATCCCTCTATTTTTTATTAGTAGATATTTTGCAACTTGGTGTGGGTTTTATTCCTTAGAAGGGGTCCCACGTAGATCTTTGTGTCTTTATTTTTGTGATTGATCATACATAGCTCGAAATAGAATCCTAACAATGCTTAGAAAGTCCCTACCTTGGGGTTCTTTTAGAGAAAGATAAGGTTTAGTTTTGAGAGAAAGGGAGAGTTTCTCTCTCTCAACCATCAATGGTAGTCTAGATCCCCAGCCTTTTTAAGCCATTTTCCTTCTCCCTATCTCTTCATTTTTCTTTCTCTCTTTTTTTTTTTTTTTTTTTTTTTTTTTTTTTTTTTCTGGTTTGGTCTTGCTTACTGTACATGTGTGTGTTATCAAACACACACACACACATGATTGTATTACACACAAATCCTCATTGTGTTCACCTATCTCTAATTTCCCCTCTTTTTAGAACACACACCCGCACGGGTATACACACATATACCACACACTCACAACCATAAGAGAGAGTGACAAGTAGAATATGAGAAATGAAATTCAAATAAGAAGAAGAGAGAGAGGTTTTGGCGTGAAAGAGGGGAAAAAGAAAGAAAAATATGATGATTTTTGTGTAAGTGATGTGTCCCATCACTCCACTCATTGTCCCTCTATGGTGCATTTCACACATACCCAAACACTCTCAACATTGGCCACCCTTGTGTCTAATTAAATGATTCCATGTGTCCAAACCCAAAATTTCTACCAAGCTTCTTGTGAAAGCTTTGCACAAATCCTAAGTACCTCGTGAATAGTAGTCGGCTAAATGTGCGCGCACATGTGCTTGAAAATAAATTGTATGAGAATTGTACCAAAATTGGCACCCTAACTAATTTTGATGCACTAATTTCGAATATGCCGTATATTTCTCCAAATCCTTTCATTAGAATTTTCATACTTATCTATGTTCCATATTTGATTGTGTGGCCCTGAGGCTCACACTAGTCCTGAATAAATTACTAAAACCCCAATTTTGCTTCACTGTGTCCTACTAATGGCTTATTAATTGATTTCAGAATCTTTTTGACACATCGCCAATCAATTTATTATCTGACACCAATTTAGATTGAAAAATTACAAAAATGCCCTTTGACAATTTTTTGAGTCTTTACAACTATACTAGAAAGAATAATAACTAGTGAAGTAATAGGGAAAAAAATACAAAAATAGAAAGAAGAAATATTGTGTGGCCTAGAAAGTTAAAAGTTGTAGTAAAAATGTGCTATCATAATAAAAAAGGGAAAATGAACTAAAAGGGAGAAATATTGAGATTTGTTTTTTGTTATTTGACACACAAAGCTAAATTGGGTATTAGAGAACCTTAATTTCTTATCTTGTACTCTTCCCATAATGGCTTATGATATTGGGTTCACTTAAAAACTAAAAGTATAAAGATGGCTAAGTCACATTTTAATTGTCTTTCCAAGTGAATCTTGATTTAAAGTATTTATTAACAAAACTACTTTTTTTGAAAATTGTGTTTTGAGTAAAACATATGTTTTTATTTTCTTTTATATAGTAAAAGTTTTACTTTTAATTACTATCAAATTTACTTTAAATTTTAAATCTTTTTTACTAATCAAATCCTAATTTTTTGCTTTCTCAGATAATCAACTAACCATAACCTTTTGAAGCCGAGAAAACCGAGAACTCAAAAATGGTGAAAATATACTTCAGTCCCTACAAGAAAAAATATCTCAAAGAAAAGTCTTTCCTAAGAAGAAATATGTTATGAGGGATAATAAGACCTTTAGAACCGACCTAGGAGCCTTCATAGATGAGGAAGCCATAATGCGATATAATATTTTTATCATACAGAAGAAGGTGATTTTTGAAAGAATGTTTTCGGAGGGTGAATTTGATGATATATTCATCTGGCCATTTTTTCTTTGAGAAGGTAAAGTAATTTACTTGATTTCAAAGCAACAATGTACCTAAAGTTGGTTCGTATTTTTTATTTGAATATAGTTGTATATGATAAAATCTCGTGCACTATAGTGGCACTAGTTAAAGGGAATAGAATTGTTGTTGACCCTAATGTAGTGGCACTTATGATATGTATTTCTAGGACTGTACCCTAAGCAGTTGTAAAAACTTAAACCTTTAAGGACGAGCTTCCTACAATTCGAGAAGAGATTTTTACTCTGTTCGAAAGAAAGCTGATATACCATAAAGTGACAAACATATTCGAAGCATGACACGTGTCGATACAGAGCTCTTTAGGGTGCAGATCAAGAAAGATTGTTTTATCCAGGTTAACTAGGCATGGAGGGTTCCATATTGTCAGGAGTTTAGCACCGCCTTCCATATCCTACCGACCTCAGAATAAGGAAATTGAATTCAATATGAAAACTACTATCTATGAATATCTACAAATCCCTACTTTTGTGGCTCATAATCCTACTCAAATTGGGATATATACACCCTATAAATAAAACAGTAAGGTATACTTTCTAGTCATGTTTAATTATTCTTTTAAATTATAGTTTCCTTTTCGTTACTAACTTTATCATCGGAGTGGCTACCATCGGAGCCTTCCCAGTGACCTTCTGACCCCAAGTGCTTATTTTAGAGTTTTGATGGACCAAAATACTGGATATCGGCCTAACTATTCCGAAAACGTATCACACACCTCACAAATGATAAAATAGACTTGCACGAACTTACGACACTCAGTTCGGACCACTGGTTTGCAACTTATGCTACTTTATGCCGTTCTTATTATTTATGCATGAAAAAAAAATATTCACATTTTATGTTCATATATATATATTTAATAAGTGTTTTAATATATCATTTGATCTTTATTTCAGATTGATCGGGATTATTGGCACCGCCGTCTTTCTGCTCTGCATCGAGACTTATTATTCTCTTTCATTTTTTTTTCTTTTCATGGACATCTGTAGTTACATTTTTTGAGACAATTTTTTATTTTTGTATTTATTGAGAAATTTTACTTTTACAATTGCAAGTAATTAGTATAATATATATATATATATAAATACATTTTTTTTTTAATATATTCATTTCAGAATGTTTGAAATTATTGTATATCAGAATGATTGATATAGGTTTTAAACAGGAATAAAACAAAAAAAAAAAAAAAACAAATAATTCAGGTCCAAAAGAGGCCAAAAAATAATTAACTTTTAGCGACGCACACAAAGGCGTTGCTTAAAGACCCAAATATTAGTTTTAGCGACGCTTCACTTTCGTTACTAAAAATATACTATTAGCAACGCATTGAAGGCGTCACTAAATAATTCTAATACCATACTATTAGCGACGCACATCAGTTGTCGCTAAAGAATTCCAATAAACTATTTGCGATGCCTTAGGAGCGTCGCTAAAGGTCAATATTAGTGACGCCCATTGCGTCCTTTGTATAGTATTTGCGACGCCCCCACTTGATTATTAGTGACATCAATTGTACGTCGCTAATAGTGACCTTTAGCGACGCATACAAGTGTGCGAGTCGCTAATAGTATTAGCGACGCACATTGGAGCATCGCTAAAACTATTTAGCGACGCATATTGGTATTATTAGCAACGCTAAAAGTGGCTTTTCCTGTAGTGATGCTAGCGTGTTAAAAAAGGGAGCAGTAATATGTTGCCCCCCTTTTTATATAGATCCAATGTGTGTTCATGTGGGGTCTGTCGCCCCTGAACTGCTGTGGCGGTTGAGGCAATAATGGTCTCGTAAATTCAATCGGTGGCTGATACAATAAATGTCACATCAACGGCTGTTTTCTCAGAATACGGAGCCGTACATTTATGACTACCACACGTGTAACATCTTAGAAACCCTAATTTTAGCTTTGAACATGCCCCAGAACAGAGGCTCGGAGGGGGGGGGAGTAGCTGATATACCATAAAGTGACAAACATATTCGGAGCATGACACGTGTTGGTACAGAGCTCTTCAAGGTGCAAATCAAGAAAGATTGTTTTATCCAGGTCAACCAGCAAAGAGGGTTTAGAGGTGTATTGTCCAGAGTCTAGCACCGCCTTCCATATCCTACCGACCTTAGAATAAAGAAACTGAGTTCAATATGGAAACTACCATCTATGGATATCTACAAATTTCTACTTTCATGGCTCATAATCCTACACAAATTGGGAGATCTACACCCTATAAATTATACAGTAAGGCACACTTTCTAATCATGTTCAATTCTTCTTCTGAATTATAGTGTCTTTTTCGTTACTAACTTTATCATCAGAACGGCTACTATTGAAATCTTTTCGGTGATTCTCTGACCTCAAGTTCTTAACAATTAGCAAAGGATGGGAGGCCCTTCTGACAAAAGAAAAGCAACATCAAAAGCATAATGTGAAGCCAATAATAGGTGTAGTCTAAGACTTCCTTTTATCATGAGTCGCAAAACGAACAATAGAAAAGATCAAAGCCCATCGAAAATGAGGGTTTAAAGAAAGAATGACTGCACTATGTTGGAAACTAATTTGTAGTCTTTGGAACATGGTAGAAGAATAAGACGGCAGAAGAAAAGTCCAGCGCTACGATGCACGAAGAACTCTCTTAAATGTCGGTAAAATCTATTGAAAACTTATTAAATAAACTTGACAGATGACAGATGACAAGAGAGTCGTCTCCTACTACAAAACACAATAGATATAAAATCCATAGGATCCTCTGGGATGCAAAATCAGAACAAAGCATCAATGAATTTGTGCTGCATTTACCAGAATAGAATAACGATTTTATCTTGATAACTGGAGCATCCTAAAAGGATAAGAATGCTAAAAGAACCACAGTTGTGTTGCCTTCCTATTTCTCCTGCTTTGTTTAGAGCCATTGGGTGATTTCAAGGTGTCAGCAATCAGGTCCAACATGCAACAATTTTTTTTTTAACTGCCACAAGCCGGGAATGTTTCCTGCACTAGATATTGTACACAAAGACGGTTAGGGGACAATTTTTTTTTGCCACCAAAAACGTTGCATTCAGGAGCTTTAATTCTTGGAATCTATGAATAATATGTCAATTAAAGTGGATGATAAAAACTAATGATTACTAATTTTATATAATCACCTACTTTCTGTTTTCCCATGATTATTAGGTATTTAAGATTTGGGCATAAAATCATAGACTAAATTTAGAGCAATAGAGCAATACTAAAAATTTCTAATTTATATTTTCAATTATATTTTTAATGTAAAATTTAAAGTCATCATATCATGACACATCATATTAAGAATACAAATAAAAATATAAATTAGGAGTATCTAGCAATTTCTCAAAATTTAAGTGCAAAAGTTGCATAGGTGATTGTAAAATATTAGATATGATTATACCACCCACTGTTTAAGCATGTCCAGTAATGCAAGTTGACGAAGTCATTGGAACAGTTCCATTAGAGTTCTTCATGATACACAGATTGATCAATGACCTGCATGCACCCTATCACAATAACAAAATTTTTCAATCACTATTATTCAAATTTCCTAACAAGAATGTACCACGTTGTTAACCTATGCCCCAAAAAATGTTATAATATGAAAAAAAAAAATTTTATTATTTATTTATTCTTTGTAAATATTATTATTATTATTATTATTATTATTATTATTATTATTATTATTATGATGATGATAATGGATGTATGTGTATATGTATATATATATATATATATATATATAAAATTTAAATTATTTATTTTGTATATGTGTATACATGTGAGTGTGTGTATAAAATGTGTAAATATATAAGTGTATATAAATATATACATGTGTAAAACAGTGTGTGGTGTGTGTGTGTGGTGTGTGTGTGTGCCGTGTGTGTGTGTGTGCATGAGTTTGAGTGTAACACACTCAAACAAGCATGGGTTGAGGTTGTGTGTGTGAGTGGAATTCAGGGAGTGGGAGGTGCAGGTTTGGCCAGAGGGAAGTTGGTCTTGGGGAGAGAGAGAGAGAGAGAGAGAGAGAGAGAGAGAGATATATATAGAGAGAGAAAGTGAAGAGAAAAAGAGAGTTGGTCTCGGGTGGGAAGAGAAGAGAAGGAAAGAAAGAGAAAGAAGAGAGAAACAGAGAGAGAGAGTTCTGGACTGTGAAGAAGGAGAGGAAGCTCGAGGAGAAACCAGAAAGGTGGAAGAGGGCACGGCTAGAGAGAGAAACAACCGAAAATTTTGGTAAGTGGGTGTTCAGTTTTAAATTTCAAAATGCATGATTCGTTTGATTTAGATTATAGGGTTTTATAAAGCATGATTTTAGCTTTCAAACGCAACAAGAATGATAGAAAACGGTTGAAAGATGAGGGAGAAAAAGGGATGTGCAGGTCACAGCCATGGGGGGGAAATCTAGGCTTTTCATTGTGATTGGGAGCTTCAAAACAGTGTTAAAAAGTTCCAAAAATGCTTTAGAATGATTTGGGATTGAAAGGGGCTTCGAAAACACCAAGAAAATCGATTTTTAAAAATCTGATTTTCTGAAATTCCGGCCACCGGCGCCGGAGAAGGCGACCGGAGCCTCGCCGGAAAAACGGGAAGGAGATGGGCGACCGGGTCGGGTTCCGGGTCGGATCCGGATCCGGGTCGCGCGGGGCTGGTCCGCCCCTGCCACGTGTCAGCCCACTGTTTTAAATTAAAAACCTAATTTGGCCGTTTGGTTGCAAGGATAAGAAATTAGGAAAATTGGAATTAAATTGAAACAGGGATATCCTATCTCTGTTCTAGGATTAGCCCCTGTTTGGTTAACCTGATTAAGAATAGCAAATTAAACTAGTTTCAATTTGAACCTTGAACCTTTTAGAATTTGAACCTTAACCCTGAACTTTCGAAAATTACAAATTGACCCCCCAACTGTTGGAAATCTCACTTTACCCACCTGATTAAATTATTAATAAAATATTAATTAAATTAATTAATTAATTATTTAATTAAATTAATTAAATATTCAAAAATATCCCGGAGTCCAAATGGGACAAGTCATTAGTGTATTTTGACTATCTCGACCCTTCTGAGACCAATGGTGAGGTTCGTTTTATGAGACGGGGTCCCGAAAATTAAAAGACCCGTAGTAACCCTTAAAATTACCAAAATGCCCCTAACTTGAAACACTGTCAGACGAACTCCGAATTAGGTAAACAAATAGTGAAATTTTATTATCTCGAACATTCCGGACTCAACCGTGGAATCCGATTTGTGAAAAGAGGTCACGAAATGTGAGGACACCCGTAAAGTGCAAAATGACTGTTTTGCCCTTTTTAACCTCGGTGTCCGAATTGAGTTCTACGAGAACCTAAACTTATTTTCTTCAACGTCCTAGAACCAATGGTAGAGTCTAATTTAGCAGAATAGAAACTTATGAATTAAAGACATAAAATTTGATGAATAGCATAAATTCAAATGAAAATAGACTGAGTTGGAATTTATGTTTTTAGGAACAGTTACAGGACAGGAGAGGGAGATCTGATCTCCTGCATTTTCATCCGCCGGTTCAGCTACATATAGTGCACGATCTTCTAGGGTTGATACCAACCCATCAGGTATGGTGTTTTGCTAGTGTTAGAAATGAAGTTAAGTTAGGAATATTTGTGAATGACTGGAATGCTGTATGTGTTTATCTGTAATGTGTTTACCTATTTATTTGGAATTGGTTGTTCACATGTTATGTGTTACTTGCAAGTTAATAAAGTGAAGAACATGAATCGTGATGTACGAACATATGAGATATGCATGTATATGGAACTGACTGGTGATTTGTTTCTTATTATCCGAGCATGTTATATTATTGAGATCCATGTTCATTGAGATTGCATTAGCATATTGGCATATGATGAATTCTTTGAGAACATGGCGTGGGTAAGCACGTGGTGCTTTGCATTATGAGGGTGTAGATCCTGTGGTGAAAAACCCAAAATTGGCCATTGCATTGGTACTTTGAGCCATCGGGGAGTACCCGTAAATGAGACATGGGTGTGGCATAGAGTTGTGCATGGGTGTGTCATGCATATCATTCACGTATTACTGCGAAGCTTTGATTGTCATTTAGATATAAATGTACACTTTGCACATGCCACGCCTTAGCTTCATTTCTGGCATTAGCATTTCATCATACCAGCAGTTGTGCTGACCCATTCGTGGGCAACATTTTCAGATGAGGATCCTCCAACCACGTGAGACTCGGTGATGCCCTGATAGGGCGAAGCACGTGATACATTTGTGATCCATGAGACTTGTATTTTGTTATGTAAGGGCTTAAGCCCGAATGACTGATGAACAATGTATTCGATGTTACTTTATGTATGGATGATGATGGACGCATGTTTAGTGAATTTAATTACTTTTGCCCTTTTATTTATTTTACTTTCTGTCTCGTCAGTCGCGCCTCGGGTTCGGTCAGAATTCAGGGCGTGACAAAAAATGTTAACGATCATTTGTTTTTCAACTTCCTTCCATTTTGTTTCTCTTTTTAAAAATTCCATCTTTCTCTTTCTTTTCCTATCCTATATCCTAAATCTATTACATGGGTTATGACCATGGGTAACCTACTTGTACCACTTAATAATTCATTGAATATAGAGTTTTCCATTTGTATTCCGTATATCCTCTTGGAGTTTTCCATAGGGGTGATGTCTTCCCGAGTTGAGGTCTGAATTTTGATTTCCAATTTTCTATTCTCTCATCTCTTTCTATTTTGCAATCTTTTCTTCTATCATGTTCTCCCTATCCGATTTCTTCTTTTCTCGGTTGATCATTTGGCAGTGAAGATGATGCAATTTTCTTCAACTGATGAAGAAGAAATACTAGTGGTTTCACTAGATGATATTTAGCATGGTATGGAAGAATGTGAAAGAATCTTGAATATTGGACGAATTGTACGTAAAGATAAGACGATCAATGTACCCCTTGGGGCTTAAAAGAGCAATGTCTTCTGCATGGGGCTATATACATGGTCTCAGGGTTTGTACATTGGGAAATAAATTTTTCCAACTTATCTTTGAGTTTGATGATGATATGAAATGAGTACTCTCTCAAGCACCATGTTTGTTCGAAAGTTCTGTCATTATTATGCGAAAGTGGGAAAAGAACTTGGTTCTCCATGAATCCCATTTTCAGATATCACCTTTTTGGGTTCAGATTGGAAACCTCCCGTGAGAATTTGTATCTGTAGAAGTTGGCATGAAAATTGCTAAATCTTTTGGTTTGGATATGAAGGTCAAAATTCTCAACAGAGGTGAAGGACAGGCGAAGTGTTTTCTGTTGGAAATATAATTTTGAATGTTTCTATAGTGCATAATTGTCTAGTTGCGTATAGTTTGATACATGAATATGTTTAGAAACTTTAAAAGTTGTCTAGAAATTTTAAAGGTTGTTTAAGAATGCTAAAAGTTGTATTAAAAAATCTATGTAATTCTAGCCCTATATAAATGACTATATGGGTTGCATATGTATGAGAAAATAGAGAAAAAAGAGAGAGAAATAATATAGATATATTTGTGATAGACAAGAAGTTCTTAGGAAATTGGTATAGGAGTTTTGTACAACCTATGACTGTACATCTCCAAATATATGTTTAGGCAATTCCATTTGGTATTAGAGCATCAAAGAATCAAGAATCCAACATTTACTAGTAGAGCTCCCTCTCAAAAAATTTAACATTTTCGCCTCAAGGTTCCAGCCAACGTGGATAATCCTATTCGACGGCGTATCAAATTCTCTGTGGAACAAGTATCATACATATGGGCAACTTTTAAGTATGAAAGATTGCCTTCTCTTTGTTACTGCTGTGGAAAGGGCACATTGAGAAGAATTGTCTAACCAACCTGAATGATGGAAAGAATGGAGTTCGCCGGATCTGTTAGTATGGACCATAGTTGCAGGCAACACCGGCGAGAGTTGGTTCAGAAAATTTTGAAATTCCGTATTCCTGGGGGCGATCAGCATTTAACTGCCACAAACAAGGAAACTTTCCCTACTGATTCGGGGCATGTTCATGATGATTGAAGTATGGTTCAATAATGTGATAAGGTGATTACTCTCTTAAATTTCAGTTCTGTTTCAGAAGTTGTGAAAGAGCCTGAAGTCAATAATATTGGGCCTCAAAATTCAGTTGATACACTCACTGAAATTGAGCCTTCAAGCATATTATCTCTCCTTGCAAATAAACCATTATTTTATCCAATATTAAGCCTTTTGATATCCAACCTTCTACCATGACTTTGCCCATCACCTTTTTTCCTATTCGAACTGAAACACCCATCTCTCTATCCCAAGTCATCAATGTTGCGCCTAATCCTTAAGAGCCAGACAGTGACTTATCCCTCTCTTTACCCATTGCCGCAATATGAGACCTAGATGCCCAAATTTCTACACCTGCTGAGAAGAATCGATGGAAGCGTAAGGTACGAGAGGGGAATTCACATGTTATTGATGGCCAAATTCAATCAGACGGTAGAGTGAGTAAAGAAGATCACGCTCTGGTTTTTTGGTTGATCCTAATACTGACGATGAGCTGCCAAGACAATTTGGTAAGTTTCACCAAACTAATGTTTCTTTTGACGAAAAATCGGCAACCGTCGAACAATTCGAGCTCTTCGCGACCTTGTGAAGAGAGAAGGTCCCATTATGTTTTTTTTGTTGTTGGTTGAAACAAAATTGCCATAAAAAAGGTTTGAAAAACTAAATTTTGATTTGGGTTTTGTTAATGGACTCGCGGTAGACTCCATGTGGTAAATGAGGTAGTCTGGCCATGTTGTGGAAGAGAGATCTTGCTGTTGTTATCAAGTCTTACTCCAAAAATCATATAGATGCTGTCATTGAGGTACCAAATGGTAGACAACATTAGCGAATTTCCAGTTTTTATGGCTGCCCAGATAGTGCAGGTAAACACGCTGTGTGGAATCTTCTACTTGCCTGGCTTTGTTCTAGTGATTTTAATGATATTTTGAAATCAACTGAAAAATTGGGATATGTTCCTAGACCTTCTTGGCAGTTAAGAGACTTTAGAAAAGTTATTGATGATTGTGGTTTTAGGGATTTGGGATTCTCAGGCTATCCTTTTACTTGGTGTAATAACAGAGCTTGTCCTAATACTATAAGGGAGATAGAATGAAATATATGAAATAATAATCGGATTGAACTCGGTTATCTCTTGTAGTCCGGGTTCGTGAAAGTGGAAGTAACTAGCTTGTGTTACGAGCTTTTTTATCATATACGTCAATGTAAAAATCTTTCTCATCAATAGAACGGCTACAAAATAGAGTCACTTATGTATTTTCACAATCCAAATCCAGAGGTCTCCTGATGGTGGTCTTGCGATGGTAATCTCAGAAGAATCTCAGAGAAAAAGCGGAGAGAGGATTCAGGAGAGTTGACGAATAACCAAAAATCCTCCTACGTACATTGCATAACCAAAAAACGCGGTATATATTTGCGATGGTTGAAATTCGAAACCAACTAGATAATCATAAGAATTTTAATCTTATCACCACTCTTATCCAAATCTTGTAGATGTTCAAATGGCTATAGATTTGGGTCAAACACGTCCCAATATTTAACAGCTCTCACGCATTCACATAGGGTGAGTACTAAGCTCTTTGCATCACTTTCCACACATAGGAAATGGATGGTGTGATCGGACGAGAAAGATCAGGGTAGGAATATTATATTAAGCTACCATCACACCAACATAGTACCTCAACTATAAACAAACAAATGATCTTGTCTATGCCTCAAACTATTCCGTTACACCTGATTTAACATCCTTTTTCTTTTACGAGAACTAATCTTAGTGTGATGCTTAAACCCTTTAATCCGTATTGTACTCATGATCATATTGATAAACTCATAAACCGACAGATTGCCCGAGCTATATATGAGTCACAACACAATAGTGTATTACGGAACTATCTTCCCTAACTACTCATGTTAAACTAATTGAACTTAATTGCTTTCCTAGACACGTCCCGTCGGACCGCATTAATCATAGTTCTTTAGTAACATGCTAAACTAACAACATTAAGCTCTCTCTTTATAAGGGGGAATCATGAGAAAATACTTATTCATAAATTCAAATTCATATCCCTTCACCTTCAAATATCTCATCCGATAATTTGATCAGATAATAAAAGTTAACAAGGAAAGCTACAATCCTATAAAATTATCTAACCATTTGAATCTATTTTATATATACACACATCTATATATATCATATATATATATATATTATATACATATTATAAATAATACATGAAACTCAGACAAAAAATATTTAAATACTACGAAATTATTCGACCTTAAAAAATCTATATTATATATATAATATTAATTATTTAGATTATACATTATATGTATGTATCAAATCGTATTTTTAACCGATCAAGTCATGGCAATTCATATCCAATTCGTTTAATAAATATTCTTATCAAATTCGGATTGACTTAAATTAATAATAAAAAAATATATAATCTGATATGGTAAAAACCATTCCACTACTATGGATGCGACACGTGTACCCCTAATGTTAGCTACTCACAAGGAATATATCTAAAATAACAAGTCTTTTAGATAGGAAATGAATCCTATCATAATTGGAAGGATTAACACGTAATCCTTAACTTTGTCAAACAAGTAAAGAATTCTATTCAATATAGAAAATTGTCAAAATTAAGGACTCTCAACCCCTTTAAATAAAGGAACCAGGTATGTTCAAAGACACAATCATTATTATTCACACACATAAATTATATTTATTTTTTCTCTTTATTGACTTGATCATCGAAGAGTCCCTTCTCTTTTTTGTAAGTCATTCTTGCTGAATCACAGATATAAACAACTTTTGGCAACAACAATTTGGCGCTGTTGGCAAGAAATGAATATTATTACTGTTTTCATCATTGTTATTCAATATTCCAGCCGTCGTTTAGACTCTACTGTACAGCAGATATTTGAAGAAATTGTCATGATTTCAAAATAAAAAAAAAAACTCATGAACCCGTTTGATCTTTCTCAACATGTTGGAATCATCCCAGAGGTGGATCTGCATGCCTGCCCACAGGGATGAGTCTAGAAGGTTGCATTTCTCAGACGGGCTTTACCAAAAATCATTCTTGACAACGATGGTTCCGGGTATATTCATTCCATGTTTTTCTAATTATTTAATTTTTCCATGTGCAATGCTCTGGTAAGAATTCGCATGCCATCTGTCATGATCCAATTATTTGACCTATTTCAATGCCTGAACATGATATCTTAGTATTATCTTAGGTCGACACGGTCTCTTTCTATTATTTTTAGAATTTTTGCAGAGCTCTTTACAATTAATCTTCCTAATATTTATTTTTTAAATAAAAAAAAAAAACAGAGAAAGAAGAAAAAGAAAGAGTCCAATGTTTTATCTAATATGCATACCTTTTCATTCTGAACGCTTAGCCTATGAGATTGCTACTAATCTTGTTAGTTATTTCATCAAAAATTACATTTAGGAAATGTCTCTCTACTGCAATAAATGTCACCACTTGGGGTTTGTTTCTTCCTACAAAAAAATGATTTGATGATCTCAAAAATATTGGTTCACATAACTTGAAAATCTGTATTACAAACTAACACACTCATGTTTGTTAGCTCTTCTTTCCAATAAGACCTGCCATTATGAGCATTTAATTAGTCTTTTGAATTCGCTATTTTACTATCAAAATTCATTTTTAATTTATGTTAATCAATGTTGAAATTAAGTGGAGGTGCTATTTAATTATCAACATGCAGTCTTTTTTTGGCCCAATATTTAATGACACAGTAGACCATCTCACATAAAATGTTACAAAACCGAGCACTAATACAAGCCTGCAAGGATTTTTTTCCTTAGCTATATATGAGAATTTTATATAGCTTCTCATCCATACTCGGTCCTCATAAAAAATACTATGATTTTTTTCATTTTGTTTCAAAAGTATTCTTGTAAAGTGACTTGCTATCTTACACTTCTTATTGGAGCCATCTCGGCAGATGCATATGGGAGAAGATATCAGACAATTGCTGCCTTCTCAACAATTTTCTTCGTTGAAATGTGCACATTGACCACCCTTTCATAAGCAGTCTAATGACCTCAAATTTTTTTTTTTTTGGGAATAAAAATATTTATTTATTTATTTAATTATTATTATTGTTATTATTTATTTAATTTAAAATGTGGGTTATGTATGTATGTATGTGGGTGATGCATACGTGATTATATATATATATATATATATATATATACATGTGTACATGTTTGATGTGCGGTATATTTACATATAGATATGTATATATATAAATTAAAGGGGGTGGAGGACACGCTGTGTGGGTGTGTATGTGTTGTGTGTGCAGCTGTGTGTGTGTATGGTTGTGTTGGTGTGTGTGTGAGTGTAATAAAATATACATATACATAATACACAAATACAAGCAACATTAAATACAAAGGGAGAAAAGAAAGAGTAGGGAAGAAAGTCAGATGAAGGGGGGCTACTGGTTTTGTGTGTAAGAGGGTTTCCGGAGTAGGTGTAGGTCTGATGTAGAGAGAGAGAGAGAGAGAGAGAGAGAGAGAGAGAGAAAATTATGATATATGTATATACACATGGGTTCGTTGGGTTAGAAAGAGGGAAAGAAAGAAAGAGAAAGAGCAACATGAGGAGACTGAGAAGTCCAAGAAGTTGAACTAAGAAGAGGAGAAGTTGCACCAAGAGAGGAGTGAGAAAAGTTCAGAAAGGAAAGGTAAGCTTGATTCTGTTCTTAAATTTTAAAATGCATGATAGTTGATTTAGATTATTGGGTCTTGTAGAGTAGAACATAAGGAAATTTTTGCAAAAAGAATGAATGAAAATGACCAAGAAATGAGGGAGAAAATGAGAGTTGCAGGTTAGGATAATTTTAGGTTTCATAAGATTTGTGCGTGAAAACTTTGTTTTAGGTTGTGGAAAGTGTTGCTAGGAGATGCAGACATCCATTAGGACTGAGTAGGAGCTAAAAACCACCAAGAACCGAGCTTGAAACCATGAAATACAGTTGGCTGGAATCTGGGTTTGCATGGCCGGAGAGACGGGCCTGGGTGTCGAGAGTCTCCTGTTTGGGGTCAAAGACCACGTTAAGTGAACCCTTAGGTCTCTGGAAAGAGTTTAGGGTGGAAAGCTTGAAGAACGGACGTCAAAAAAATATATGAAGCAATGGGGTGGCTACGGTTTCCAGTGGCCGGCGCTGGGGTGGCTCATCGGAGGGGACGACCGAAAGGTCGGGGACGAAAGGGGGCGACTTGGGCTGAGGCCTTTGGGCCTATTTTATTTTAAAACTCTTGGGCCCCCTGTTTTATTTTAAAACCCTTTGGGCCCCTCTTATTAAACTAGTGGGCCTCTTCTTTTTGTTGGCCCAACAACTCCAAATACATTCAAAAAAAAAAAAGGGGGAGGGAGATTACACAAGAAATGTTGCTGCCGAGATTCGAACCAAGGTGGGGCGCATAGGGAAGGTGCGTGTGGCCAGCTTGGACGGTTACCAACCGTGCCATGTGACGCACCTAAAATGTATATATAAAGTGCACTTAATAATTTAACTTAATTAAATTATTTTAATTAAATTAAATATCTCAAAATGGCTCGAAACCCAAATTAGACAAGTCATAGGTGTTTTCTGACTATCTTGGACCTCTTAAGACCAATGGTGAGGTCCGTGTTATGAGACGAGGTCCCGAAAAATAAAAGACAGGTAGAACCCTTAAAAATTACCAAAATGTCCCTAAGTCAAAACACAGTCAAATGAATCCCGATTAAAATAAAAGAATAGTGGATTTTTATTATTTCGAATGTTCTGAACTCAATGGTAGAATCCGATTTGGAAAAGAGGTCTTGGGATGTAAGAACCCGTGAAAGTGCAAAATGACATAAAATTTAGTAGAATAGAAACCTATGAAATAAAGACATAAAATTTGATGAATAACATTATTCAAGTAGCAAATGAACTGAGTTACATTTTGTGATTTTAGGAACACCGAAAGGCAAGGAGAAGGTGGTCTAACCTTCTGCATTCTACTACTAGTTCCGCTACACACAGAGTATGTCTTCCTGAGTTGAGACTGACCCATCAGGTACGATATATTGTGTTAAGTAAGAAATAGAATTAAGTTTAAGAATGATTTGCATGTTGATTGAACGGATCGTATATTTAATTGTTTAATGTTAGAAAATCACATAAGAAATGTTGCTTTAAAAAGAAACCTTGAGTTGATTATCTACGTTACTTATGTGCTTCTTGCTGCTCCATGAAGATATGATTTACTCTATGTGTTGGGTTGTACGTGATTTATATTTTTGGGGAGTTGTTAAAATTGTGAACACATGGCTTGAGTATGTATTTTCGTTGATCATGTATTGCATACATTCATGTGGAAGAGGTTTTGTTATTCAAATGTTGTGATTGCCTTAAGTGGAATACATTGTTTAAAAGCATGCTCCATGTGTTAGTAAATTGCTTATCTGAGATTGTGTTATTGCACGGTGGAATCAAGGCGTATTGGCATAGTGTGATGCATTGAAAGCATAGTGTGGATTGAGCACGTGGTGCTAAGCATGGTACTCAGCTTCCATCGGATGTGTTCCGAAAATGAGATATGGTACTCAGGTTCCATCGGATGTGTTCCGAAAACGAGACATGGTACTCAGCTTCCATCGGATGTGTTCCGAAAACTAGACATTGCATGGTACTCAGCTTCCATCGGATGTGTTAAACGAGACATGGACATGGCATAGAGTTGACATGGTTGTGGCATAGAGTTGGCATGGTTGTGGTATAGAGTTGTGTGGGTGTTTCATGGGCATTGTCACTACATTACATGGATAACTTGGTTGTCATGTGGATTATTGCTATTACATGGTATGGATGATTTGGAAGGCATGTGGATTATTGTTATCACATTGCATGGATGATTTAGAATGCATGTAGAGATAAATGTACACTTGCACATGCCACGCCTTAAATTATATTAATGAGTTGGATGACATGTAGATTATTGCTAGTACGTTGTATGGATGATATTGAATGACATGTAGAAATAAATGTACACTTGCACATGCCACGCCCTTAATTTTGTTTCTTGCATTAGCATTATATTGTACCAGCAGTTGAGCTGACCCATTCGTGGGACAACACATTACAGATGACGCTCCCGGCACTTGAGACTTGAGAAAGTCTTGCAGAGTGGAGGAGACATGAGCTTAGAATGATTTTGGCCCTTGGGGGCATATTTTGAGATGTAAGGGCTTAAGCCCGAATGACATGTTGAATGTTTTTATTGATTGTGCTTTACATGGATGTACATTGAAGGAAATGAATGTAAGTTTTGAGTTGAATCCGTTAGATTATCCTTTATTTAATTGTCTTCTAGTTTCGTTACACTCACCCCCGGGTTCACGGAAATTCGAGGCGTGACATTAAGCTTGCTAAATTTTTAATTTGTAGATTCAATATACTCTTAAGTTACTCCCGTTCATATGCCATATTATTCTTTGGACTTATTTACTTGGGCTAAGAGCTGGTGGCATCAAATGATGTGTTTCATCCTTTGTGATACATTACTTTGATAATGCCAATCCTAAAGAAAGGCTTTGTCCTTGTCTTGCTTTATATTATTATCTTATGACAAATAAATACAACATTTTCTTCATGCTATAAAATCCAACTGTCCAAGAATAGGAATTTATTTTTCCCAATGAAGGTTGTGTGTTGGAGTTTGTTACTGGTGTTTGCAATTTGCAATTTGCAATGTCACTAGAGAATAAGACATCATGGATTGTACCTTTCTGATTAATTTTCAAAATCAAGTTTGTTTGCTGCTAGTTATTGGCTAGACACTTCTATGCAATATAGTGTTCTATAATAAATTGAAGTCCACGTGTACTTTAAGCGTGTTTGTCACCGTTCAAAGACTAGTCGTATAATTTAAGCTCCATGTGTCGATCCACTTTGGCATCATCATCAAGACAACAGTGCAAACTTTATTCATAATGATGCAACTCTTAATGAGTTCGGTCCCACCATCTTGGCTCCTTGAATTGTTCATCCATTTTGTTCGGGACCCAACAACCTATCGCACCACAACTAACTCAAGGACTTGTAGTCTCGTGCACCTAATCCTAGTGCATACCCCCATATTTACAGGATTTTTCTAGGCAAGCAAAACGCCTTCAATCGGTCTAAATCTCTTGAGTCATATTCATTGACCTTTCATGCTTTGTCTTTATTTCAGACTTTATCTATTTATTTTACAAGTAATTTCCTTTGGGACAAGGGCTTAAACTAATTCTCCAACCTCTTTAATTACTAAGGGATTCAATTTACACCATGTAAAAGTTATGTACAAACTTTTGAGGTTTTTTGTAGAGGTCATGATGATAAAAAAAACAAATATGTTACATGTCATGCAGATATATTATAATCCACTAACATCTATCATTTATTTCTCCAGATTGGTTCTTGCAGAGGTCTTATCTCGATATAGATTCATTCAAATCAGATTTGAAATATTTTACTCAAGCCTCAGAGGCTGCAAGTTTTGGGCAATATGGACTCTCATCCATAAATTTAAATGGATGCTAAGCTTTTTTAGATCTTTTAGATATAAGTTGTTTTGAATTTTTTAAAGTTTGCTGATGAGGTGAACTTTTTCATGTTTTAAAATCTTTAGAAGGTTCAAATCTATCATCTTAGAAATCAATTTCAGTTGGTACTGGAATTCGATTCTCTCAATTAGTCAATTCAACACCTACAGAACCACCATTTATGATATTGTGGGTATCACCATTGTCAACGACCATAACTAGTGACCCTTTTCTTAATATCTTTCGGTGAGACTTTGATTACAAAGGCGACTGCATCTTATTATCGATTCGTAGACAAATTATCCTCTCGATTTGATGATTATGGCAGTTGGATTCGGTAGAATGAATTATAGTCATTATGGAGCATAAGATGATTTTTGACAAGGCAATCCCTTTTGCTTCACCTAGATAGCCAGCTTGTAAGATATTGCCAATTTTTGTGTTGGCATTGCCATACTGGGGCCTATTAAAACAAGAGGAGCAAAAGACGGATCTTGCCCAAGTAATTCCTTTGTTAAAGCAACCCCAACAGAAACCTTCCCATCTAGATTATGGCAGTCAAGGTCATGTTTAACAGTCAAAGGTTAATAGCAACTCCCATCCTACCTACATATACATGTCTAGCTCTTCAAGGTTCTTTTGAAGCAACAACTCCTACATTGTTGTTCGAAAGGCAAAAAGGAAAATGGCCAAAGGCTTTGGCCAGCTACTTTATCGATGTACTTAATTGATACAATTTATGGGTTGATCAGACTATATGATCATATTAACATCATCAACTTGTTCTAAAAAGAGACTATCATAAGCCCTTACTATTGGGCTTTACATCAGATCTTTCAAAAGGTCAATCAATAGATCTTCCAAAGAGATCTTCACCTATAGATATTTTAAAGAGTTCGACGTGCAAATATTTCAAAGAAGTCGATATCAGTTGTGGGCATACCTATGATTCGGGACCGATCCAAAAATCCTATGTTAAGGCGTTGATGTCGCAGATTGGACTTATGAACTAAAAACATTGTGTTACATGACAAGTGTCACAGGTCTGGTCCATTTTTCTATCAATGTCTAGACCCTTTAAAGTCTTGTTTCCTTTTAAGTGTTACAGGTTTAGATCATATTACGACATTGCCACCAGGCTCCTAAAAACCTTGTGTTACATGAAAAGTGTTACAAGCCTAGTCCATTTTACTATCAATGTACAGACCCCTAAAAATCTTGTGTTTCATCACAAGTGTTACAGGTCTGGTCCATTTTACTACCAATGTACAGACCCCTAAAAACCTTGTGTTACAGGTCTGGTCTATTTTACTACCAATGTATAAACCCCTAAAAATCTTGTGTTTCATCACAAGTGTTATAGGTTTGGTCTATTTTACTGCCAATGTACAGACCCCTAAAAACCTTTTGTTTCATCACAAGTGTTATAGGTTTGGTCCATTTCATTATCAATGTACAGACCCCTAAAAACCTTATGTTTCATCACAAGTGTTACAAGTTTGATCCATTTTTCTATCAATGTACAAGCCTCTAAAAACCTTGTGTTTTATCACAAGTGTTATAGGTTTGGTCCATTTACTACCTATCTACCATAGAGATCTACAGGGCTGAATCACGTATCACTATGAAATTAAGGTCGTCATTGATCTTACCGATCTTAGTTTTACAAGTATTGCTTAATTCAAGTCACACCTTTGGTTAGTTATAGAGACTAAGCAAATCAAAAATACTCAAACATCAAGTCTAAAGCCAAAAAGCTGATTTTGTATATAAGATTGAGGAAATACAAAGAAGGGGCTAAAAATAGAAAATGCATAAGAACCTAACTACTGCCCCTCGGTAAAGGTGCCCTTCCTTTCGATATCTATAAACATAGCCAGATCAGCATTGAGAGGATCCATCATAGGTTCTACCCCCCTGGCATTCTCCTCATTATCATTAGAGACTCAGACCTCATCTACGCCGTAAATATCAAGGTCGGGATGGAGCTTTTAGATATTCTTCTTGTACGTCTCGTACCAGCGATCAAAAAACTCTCCCCCCAGCCTTTGAACTTCTACGATGAGGGCCCTCTTCGTTGCCTCTTTGCCCTTTCCACACTATCGGCAAGTTTTTGAGCAACAACAACATCAGATTCTTCCTTCTCTTTCTTCAAAGCCTTCAGCTCTGAAACAAGAGCATTTTTTTTTAGACTCCAAAATGAAGAAGGCATTGGCTAATTCCTTCAGCCTTTCTTCAGAGGAAGAAACGACAGATCAGGCAATCTCTAATTAGAGTTTGGTCTCATCTAGCTTGGCTTGAAGTTTGTCCACTTGTTTGGAGTCCTCTAGATAATCCATGATGGCAGCCATTGCATGAACCACTTACAGAACACAAGAAAATTGGTTAAGTACAAGAATGAAACAATATATATATATATATACACACACACACACACACAAGTTTTATTGAAAGGCAATACGCTGCCTTGGAAAAATCGAATGCATGATCAATAGGAGGAAACGATCAAGACTTAGCTCAGGCCATTAGCTTTTTCAAACATAAGTCATCAGTTCCTCTGAGCTCAGGTCATCAGCTCGAGCTTAGATCATCTACTTTTCTGAACTCAAGTCACCAGCTCTTCTAAGCTTAGTTCATAAACTATTCTAAGGAGCTTAGATCGACTCATCCAATATGATTTTTTCACCAGTTCTTCTAAAAGATTTCAGTGCAACTCTTTCCAACTCAAGATTCTATCAGTCTAAATCGATATTACTACTTCTTAACCCTACTAGCCAATGGGCAAGGCTTAGAAAGTTGGGGAGGGAGGGGGCTAATTGATATGGTAAAAAACATCCTACCACTATGAATGTGACACATGTATCTTTAATGTTAGCTACTTACAAGGAATATATCTAAAATGACAAGTCTTTTAGATAGGAAATAAATTTTATCATAATTAGGAGGATTAACACATGATCTTTAACCTTGTCAAGTAAGTAAAGAATTCTATTTAATATAGGAAACTGCCAAACTTAAGGACTTTCAACAAATCTAAATAAAGGGACTAGGTATCTTTAAAGACAATCATTATTATTCACACATATATATTATATCTGTTTTTTCTCTTTACTGATTTGATCGTCGGAGAGTTCCCTTATCTTTTTTGCAGGTCATTCTTGCTGAAGCACAAACATGAACAATTTTTTGATAACAACATAAGCCATATACATATTTGAATTGAATTGATAATATCAAAATTCTTAATAAGCCTATATAGAACACTACCTATTTTCAACGAGAAAATAGGTGTGGACACCCACGAGTTGCCCCCTCTCATTTTTTATAATTAAGTTTTCAAACACAATGTTCTCTAACTATACTCTGCATCTTTCTTTATAGTGACCTCGTAGGATGAGTATTTTCAATTTGATAAAGAATGTATGTGCGCGCACATATATAGTCACATCAAAGTACTTACAGCTCTGTTTTTATTGTTATAGTACGTATTACAAAATAGGTCAGTGATATACAATAAGTTATTAAGTTTTAAAATATATTAGTATAAAGGTCGCTACCGTGTTTGCCCCCTCTCATTTTTTATAATTTTCAAAAAATTAAATATACCAATATAATTTAAGCTTTTGAGCTCCTCATTGCAGGGATAAAGCACGAGTTGAGCATATCATTTTTGCCGTTGTACAAAGCAGTGAACAGTGGTGATTGGGAGGCTGCGAAGAGGTTCCTTGGCAATAACCCCAACGTACTCCCCACTAGAATTTCAGCTTTAGGGTTCACAGCTCTTCATGTGGCCTTAGCAGCAGTGCAGGTAGAGATTGTGAAGGAGTTGGTGAAAATGATAAGAGTCCAGAAGATCTGGAAATAAAAAAACACCGAATTTACTTAACAGCCCCCGGCCTGGCTGCTAAGATAGGGGGTATGGTAAGAAAAAATCGAAAATTGCTCACCATCAAAGATTCCAATGGGGATATCCCAGTTGTTTTGGCTTCAATCTATGCCCGTAAAGATATGATGCATTTTTTTCTATTCCGTCACTCCGGCGGAAGCGTTAAATCCACACACAAGCACAAGTGGGGTTGCACTTCTTCATGTTTGGGTGAACGCTGAAATATATGGTAAAACTCTAATCAAATGCCCCTTTGTATTACTCGATTTTCTTATCCATTTATGTCAACTATCTTTGTATTCATACAAAAGAAAATGCATGCATTAGAAAGATTGGTATGTAGAGTTGATTTTCTTATAATTAATATTTAATAAGTTAATAATCGATCTCTAATAATTAAGAAATTTTTAAAGAATTAACTTAGGTCTATGATAGATAATTAATAATTTTATTACTTAATAGTTAATATTTTTTAAACTAAAAATCTTTATAATATTAATCATGATAAATTACATTGACCTATCATGAAATTTCTGATAATTACATTAATTTTTTTTATGAGATTTTTGAAATTATATTGACTTTTCCTATTTTACTTGACAAACTGCAAATACTCTTTTCTAGTCAATATTTTTTTCTTCAAAATAACAAAAATTTCCGTTTCATTTTATTTTATTTTTTTACATTTCTTCAATTTTGACCATTTTTATTATTATTTTTATTTTAAAATAAATATCGATTAAAACTTTAAAATTTGTTTGTTTATAAAATGAAAACAAGCTATTTACCTTAAATTTATTTTTATAAAAAAAATCTTTAAAAAAACTTAGAAAAAATTGGTCAAAATAAAAAAATACATAAGGAGTAGATTTGTCATTTTAAAAAAAAAAAAAAAATTGACTGAAGTGGTATTTATAATTTGTCAGTAAAAACAGAAATATTACTAAAGTAAAAAAAATTAGGAGAAAATATATTTCATTAATGATATGTTTTGGTAATTATATTTATAAATCTAACATTATTAAAGTAAAAAATATTGTAAGTAAAAAAAATTATGACATCAGGAAAACTTCTTTACTGGAAAAAAAAATATTATATGTATTTTTTTCTTACAAGTAACATTACTCTAAAGAAAATATCTTATTCTCTATATCCTTAAAAATTAATTTTTAGTTGGATGTAACAAGTCGAAATAAGTCAACTAATTGTCCATAAATTTATAATAATTCACATGATGTGCATTTATTTCTAGGTTTTTTTTCTTCCCAGAGCTCTCACGACCCTATGGACTGATGAGAAGCCGAACTCAAATAACAAGACATCTAATTATCCTATTAACCTAACCTCGCTGCCTACACAATAAAATGAGGCTTTACCTTGTCATTGGTAAGCTTTGAACCTGACTTTCCCTATAAAAAGTCAAGGAGATACAATTTCAACTACAAGACTTTTTGTAACACTTGTTTCTAGTTGACTTACCATTTGAATTAAAATTTGGGACTGAGTAGAATTTTTCATATTCTTAACATTCCCTGTATAATATTCATAAAGCATTTAAGGTAATTTACTTTTGGTTTTTTGTTTCTACATTACAGATATTGCTGTGGATCTACTCCGCCACTATGAAATATTGGCTCGTGGTTCTAATGGGATCAATTTTGGCAGTGGTGGATCTATGCAGTTATTCTCTCCACTATTCCCGTGAATGCTAGTGAAACTTCCATATAGGCTTTACTAGAAATAACAGTGTAAATGATCTACTTTCCCAAAAAAAAAAAAAAAAAATGTATTGATTTTTAATTTGGTAAGAGAGATATAATCAATATCTATATAATTTTATACCAAGGATTTGTGCTATGTGTATGATAGTATTGGCTACATAAATAAAATAAGTGGTTCAAGCTAATAATTAATGAAAAGTAGTAAAATTATCATCTAATTCAAGTCTAAATATAGTAATCCCATAAAGTCTTTTAATTATTTAGTCTCGAAAATTCTCTTTGAGCTCAATTTCTTGAAATTTGGAAACAACTCTATTTGAAATTTAATAATTTGTAACTTATAAATTTATTTTTAATAAAATTTATATATTTGAATTCTAAACATCAAAAACTATCAAATAAGATTCGTATTGAATATTAATATTTGAAAAAGAAAAATCATTCCAAAACTATAAAAATTCGTCTCAGCAAAAGCTTAAAAATTTTACACTTTTGTAAAAAGTGTAAAATTTGACACTTTCATAAAAATTGGAAAAATTCTCAATCGTCATTAGTTTTATAGATTTTTTGAGCCACATGTCGAATGATTTGAAAAACAATTTAAGGTAGAATAAATGTGCAAAAAAAAAAAAATGTACGTAAAGCACATTAATTGAAAACTTACTAGTTATAAAAAATAAAAAAAATTTAGACTTTCCTAATTAAAATGTAAAATTTTATAAAAAAATCTATCTTGTCCATGGACAAGAACAAACAAATTCCTTCCCTCAGAGAGTTATGATCCACTGTTCATCGTAGCATATCTTTTCTCAAAAGCCTTTGTTGCTAGCGTCGTTTGTTTTCGACGGTGGTTTTGTAAAATGCTGCTACACAATAGCAGCAATTTAATGGCATTTACAAGTGTCACAAATAATTGGGCATATAAATGACGAAAATAATGGCATTTCTCATAAAGCACTGCTAATAAGGAGAAATAGTGGCACTTATTGAACCGCCGACAAAAAGTGTTTTTAACCAACCGCCACCAAAATTTATTTCCAATTTGTGGCATTTTGTCAAACTGCCAGTAATGTTTTTTTTCCTGTGATAGCATTGGGGACAATTTTGAATATTGCCGCTAAAAGAAAACATATTTTTTTAATATTCTAATTTTTTTACCTTTGCCTTATTTTAAATATCTAAAAATCTTAAAAAATTGTCCAACTAAACTAATAAAGTTCAATTCTATTCACATATATACACACAATTACTAAACAAAAATTTAATCCATACCCAATTCATGATTTTAACAATGTTAATATTCAAATAGAAAAACTTCATATCACATAATCAATAATTACACTAAGGATTAAAACTATCAAAAATTTTCAAAAAAAAATAATCCCAAATTCAATCCAAAAAAATTATATATTATTGTGAAAAAAATAGTATGGTATAAGAACTCTTACATCATAAATTAGCCATGCAATGCTTTCTCCATGAAACAAGTAATAAATGATAAAGGTTTGGCTTGTTAGGCATAGTGTTATTATATAAATGATAAAGGTTTACAGATTAACCAAACAACACACAGTTATGCATATTAACCAAACACAAAATGTTAATGATTTTCCCCTTAATATGATGGATTATGCATATTCCCTTATAATCAATGTTCATTTCTATACCCCAAGTAACTAATTTATTTGAATCTATCTACTTTTTTTTATTTGAATCTATTTCACTCTCCTTAAACATGGATAATAAAACAGTAATTGTAACTAATCCATTGATATCTACAAAATCAATTGGACACTTTCTAAGCATGTTTCTTTTTTTTCTCGACAAGTCCTGATTAATACAAATAGCAATATTTAGCTAGAATTTCCTGCTAATACTGAATTTTCTATAAGGGTTTCACCTTGATTTTCTAAGTGGATTGAAATATGACTATGAGGAGAAAAAAGATTTCAATCTCCAATGTGCTCTTCTCTTAAAATTATACACTTAAGATTTTCAACTGTGACTCAAATTAATTGACGTTGAATCCACTTTGGTAGGTGAAGCTTAATTGATTGAGTTTTAATCACAAAAATTTGCACTCATCTTTCCCTATATGCTTGAGATTTTCAAATGTCCATAGAATTTGATTGGAATTTAATGGCCGACTCCATCAAACTTGTCATTGGTTTGGTGGTTTTCATTCTTTTTTAGGTGTTAGCATGGTGATCATTAGAAGACTGCTATATAAAGTATAAATTGAAAGAGTTTATGGGAAAATTCATTTAGCATCGAGACCTTACTTTTTCTAGTACTTAAATCTCCACAATAGTATAATTTGCATAGATGAATTTATATATACATGTGTGTACCTAAAACAGAGTCAGTCATTCACATAAAATAGGGTTGCAAGTTCTCACTATGCAACATGAAACTTGTTAGTCCATGGAAAAATGAGTGTAAATACATAAGTACATATAATCTTTGGGGGAAAAAAGCAAAATTTTGTAAGGATAGAAACCATGAAAGTAAGAAGGGATGCCAAATCTTAATTGCCCAAAAAAAAAAAAAAGAAGGGATGCCAAATCTTTCTAGGGTAGCATAAATTATTTTACCAATTATATGCATATATATATATATATATATAGAGAGAGAGAGAGAGAGAGAGAGAGAGAGAATATAAATGTGTTGTGTGTGTCTGTGTGCATATATTTTAATCTGAAACAAAATCCAAATCAATGTAAATATCTAGTTATTTTTTCCATGACAAGTATTCCAACTCAAGTTTAGAAGGATTAGAACTGAAGGAAAACGTTGTGCAGATTCAACTTTTTTTTATATTAAAATATAGAATCAAAACCAACTGATCCCACTTGTGGATTTCAAAACCAAGAATTAAAAAAACAATTATTAGCTAAATGAGAATAGAAGGGAATAGAAAAAGAAACCAATAACATTCTACCTGCCAGATGCTTAAAGTTTCAAATAAAAAATTCTCTATTAATGTAGCAAAAAATATTGATTCATCATGACGAATGTAAAACAATAGATTACAATAATAACAATCTAATTTAAGAATATAGAAAATTGGTCCATTAAAACTCCTGCTATGTAAACCACTTTATTGCTATCATCAAAAGAGAAAAACCTATTAGTTATAAATTCGTAGTAAACCGTTGAATAATGAAACAAAAGGAAGTGCATTGATGTGTGACTGTACCACGCAGTCCTAATTGGCAGCCGATGAAACACAAGAACACTTTACTCTATCCAATACCAAAATTTCAAAACCAAAATAGGGAAACTAGAAAAATTCTAGATTGAAGGAAGAATTACCTCTGTTATGATTGGAACTAGGGTTTCCCCGTAGACGAAATCCACAAACAAAATTGCGATCCAGAGATCTAAGATTTTTTTTTTATATTGAATGCGAGAATGATGCAACAAGACGAATCACACTGATATTGTGATATTATAGTACCTAGGGCTCCTTCCCACAATGATGATGCAACGAGACGATTAAAATGAGAGATGGTCGCTCGTCTCTTGGACAGATCAGTACAGTATTAGGGTTTTGTGTTAGTTTTGTATTAATCATGAATAAGCTCGTGGGGCCGCACAGGGGCAATTGAAGAGACAGTTTTTTATAAAGTACTCTAAAAAAAATTAACATTCATTACTGGCGGTTTATACAAATTGCTGCTAAAGTAATAATAATTTTCATAATTTGTGGGGCTTATCGTAAACTGACTTTTTTTCAATTAAAAATACGGCATTTTTTTTTAAGATTAGTGGCGGTTTCAAATACTGCCATTCATTTATGGCAGTTTTAGGAAAATGCCCCCAATTAATGGCACTTTTCTTAAGTGCCGCTTTTCTTTTTCTGCCAAAAGTCATTTTTTTGTAGTGAAAATTTTTCCTACGTTATTGAATTACTTTTTTCCTCTCTAAATCGGACGAGAAAGGGCCTTCCCATTCCAGCTTGGGCCTATTTGCATTTTAAGCAAACTGACCCAGTCATCCCAATTCAAATATCCTAAAACGGAAAAAAAAAAAAAAAAAAACCATAATCTCAAGATACTAGGGGATGTCACTTCCATAATAGACGCCATCTGTGACCCTAAATCCTCTGATGATTAAGGAGTTACCTCCAATCAAGGACACGTCTTCTCTGCTCCATGCACTCTCTTTCTAACCCTAAGCTCCATGTTAAAGAGGTACGCAATCAATTGCACTAAAATCCTAGCCTTCATGCATTCTTCTCTGTTTTTTAGCAATCTTCTGACTTGACTGTTGGAGAATCTTTGGCAGGCACCACTATCAAAAGTCTGAAAAAATTTATATCAAGATTTAATTAATTAAATCACTAATTTAATTAATAAGGAACATTGATTTTAATAAACTTATTTAGAATAAGATGGATTATTATTGAAGATATTGAATTTTTAAATATATAGGATTTTGAGTTCATGCAAATATTAAGATAAAATAACATGCAAATATTAAGATAAAATAACGATAATTAATCATACATCCACAATAAATAAAGATGCATACATTTTTTTGTGGGAAATCCTCAAGGAAATAAAACCCACTCTAGCTACAAAAGATCTACTAATCAATATAAACATAGTACAAGTCCACAAAGGCATAACCCTCAAACAACTAATCTGCCACCTCTAATAGATCACCTTTAGTTTGCTTGAATCTTATCGTTTTCTACTTCAATCTTGATTAGTATTCACAATCACAACACTAACCACAATTTTTTGATCCACCACCACATCAGTATGCAACTCCCACTGTAATTGAAGCGCATTCCTAACCCTTACTATATGCACCAAGGTGTATTACCTGACACAAGGTATATAGATTTCAATCAGAAGGTTCAAAATCTTGCATAGAACTGACTATACGAAAGAAATTTGAAGTTGTAAATCTCTTCACAAAATTTAGTCCTTTAATAAGTTAAGGTTGTCTTTTTATCACAAAGTACCCTATTAATGCAATATGAAAACGTGAAAGAGAATCAAGCACGTCGAATTTCTTAGAAACCAAGAATGAAGGGGACTCCTCCCCCAACAAGAGAAAAACTCTCTAATTTCAAAATTGAAATATTATTGATATTGAATAATAAGAGGTCCAATACATCATATTTATAGAGTTAAAAATACTGATCTTAATAGGTTACTAACTCATTTTACTAGTATAATTTGTAAACTACCAATTCCTTGTACTTGCAAAAATAAGAAACTACTAATACTAATCCAAACACAATTAGGAAACCGAAAAAATATAAGGAAATGGGAAGAATTTGTGGGTGAAAGTTAGGTAAAAAATTTCCCAATTTTTGGCTCATGTCAAGTCGCAATCGAGTCATTGTTCACCCATACACGACTTTGCTTCGAATGGGTTTTGGAATGCTCACATTGATCCATGAAATCAAATGAAATTTGATCTACATCAGTCCCCTCCACTTGAAGAGAACTCGACATTGAGTTATAATCCAGATAGAAAGGCTCTTCTGTATAGCACTTATAAATATCAGTAATATTGAACGTCTTCGAAATTCCCACGTCTTTTGGAAAATAACAACATAGGCATTATCATTGATTTTGTAAACATTTTTGTCCATATTTCTCTAGCTTCAACTTGTTGTAGCTCCCAACTAGGAACTCTTTTTGTGTAAGAAGACCATAAGAGAATCTCCTTCTTTGAACACTTTAGCTCACATATACTTAATTTTTTCTTTCTCGTATTTGACATTAGTTTTCTCTAATTTCCATTTCACCTCAACATGTACTACTTGGGCTTGTTTTACCATATTCTCTGTCGCAACACTCACACCATTGGCCCTTAAGTAATTGAACCAAGTCAACTCTATGCTTTGGCTGAGTGATGTAGACAAAGACAATTGCAAAAGGTGATTTTCCTGTGGCACTATGAACATCACTATTATATGAAAACTGAGTTTGTGGCAAGGCGCAGTCCCATTGCTTGGGCCTATCTCCACAGATACTACGAATTAGATTTCCTAACATTTTATTCATCACCCTAATCTAGCCATCAGTTTAAGGATTGGCTGTAGTACTGTGCTTTAAGAAAGTGTCAAAAATCCACCACAAAGTAATCCAGAAATGGCTAAGGAACTTTGTGTCTAGATTTGAAGTAGTGGACTATGGAACTCCATGGAGTCTCACAATTTCTCGAAAGAACAACTGTGTAATGTGTGAAGCATCGGAGGTCTTTTAGCATAAAATAAAGTGCACCATCTACAAAAATAGAATATACTCCTCGTTATGTTCGAGGTAGTCCTAACACAATGTCCATAGACAAGTTTTTCCAAATAGAATTAGGAAATGGTAAAGAATTATAACTAGACCAGTATTTTGTGACTAACCTTTAGTTACTTGGCAAGTATAGCACTTTCAAACATAATTACCAACATCCCTCTTGACTTGTGGCAAAAAATATCACTCCTCCAAGATTACTATTGTCATATCTCTATCTATATATCCACTCAACCCATTGCCATGTAAATCATAGATAAGTTTCTCCCATAGTGATGTTTGAGGGCTGCACAAACGGTTACATTTGAACAAGTACTCCTTATGTATATAGAAATCTGTAACAACTTGAGACTCCTTGCACTTGGCCCATATTTCCTTGAAATTTGCATCTTCTTCATACAATTCCTTTAGGAACTCAAATCCCACAACCTCTTGAACTAATGTAACAAGAAGATTAGCTCTTCTACTTAAGGCATCTACAACTCGATTTAAGCTGCCAGATTTGTGTTTGATGATAAAAGGAAACTTCTGAATGAATATGTACCATCTTATATGCATCTTATTTAAGTACTTCTAGCTATTGATGTACTTCAAAACTTGATGATCTATGGAAAGAACAAACTCTCACTGCACAAGATAATGCTCTCAATGCCTCAAAGCTCTAACAACTGCATAGAATTCTTAATCATAAGTACTCCACTTTTGGCAAGTCTCGTTCAGGTTCTCACTGAAGAATGCCACTAGTCGATTCTCTTGAAACAAGACTGTCGCAATGCTAACCCCACTCGCATCACATTTCACTTTAAAGATCTTTTCAAAGCCAAGCAAGGTCAAAACTAGAGTAGTGCATAACTTCTCTTTAATCGAGGTAAAGCTTTTTTTTTTCTACCTTTTTACCCTAATTAAACTTTTTTCCTTCAGGCATTTAGTAAGTGGAGTTGTAATTGCATTGAAATTGTTGATAAATTTGTGATAGATTGTTGCTAGGCCAAGAAAACTCTACACATTGCCAATTATTTTGGGTGTTGGCCACTCATGAATTGTCTGCACCTTCTCATCATTTACATGAATGCCATCTGTGCTAACCACATAGCCCAAGAATAATAAACTATTAGTTGAAAAAAGTTTTTTTTAATGTTGGTGTACAACTTACTTTCCAACAACACTGTGAGAATCTGCTGCAAATGATTAAGGTGCTCCTCCTTGGATTTATTGTAAATAAGGATATCATCAAAGTATACAATAACAAACTTTCCCATAAAAGGCCTTAAGGTCTAGTTCATCACTCGTAAAAAGGTACTAGGTGCATTAGTTAAATCGAAAGGCATCACCAACCATTCATACAAGCCATCCTTGGTCTTGAACGTAGTTTTCCATTCATTACCAAGCCTAATTCGAATTTGATGGTAGCCACTATGGAGATCAATCTTGGAAAACAGCTTGGAACCCTCAAACATGTCATCTAAGTGTGGAATAGGAAATTTATACTTGATATTGATCATATTAATGGCATTGCAATTTATGCACATATGCTAACTATCATCCTTTTTTGGCACCAATAAGGCTGGGACTATACAAGGACTCATGCTATCTTGAATGAACCATTTTTTCAGCAAGTTTTTTATCTTCTCACTCAGAATCTGTTCTTCTTTGGACTCATTCTTTAATGGGCCCAATTTAGAAGGCTTGTACCAGGTACTACAGTCAATGTAGTGTTGAATGTCCCTCATTAGAGGCAAGAAATTGCGTAAATCATAAAAACCTAACTCACTGAACTCTTTCAACAATGGCTGTAATTTTTCTAGCACAACTATAGTTGTTTCTACCTTTGAGTTGTCAATCACCAATGCTTTAATGACTAAAGCAGAATCCTCATGTGCCTTTTTAGCTTGATCCATGAACTATGCTTGAGAATTGGATAAAACTAACATAGACAGTGCCTCCACTTTAGAACTGTTAGTCATAAAATAAGATTGTAAACAGATCATGGCAATCTTATGTGCGCTCCAAGTAGACATATATAAATTATCTTTACCCCTATAAGTAATATCAATATTATACTAAAGGGGCCTCCCAAACAGTACATGACTAGCATTCATGTTAACTATATCACAAATTACTTTATCACAATAATATTTACCAATTGAAATAGGCAAACAATAGATTTTTGTTACCTTTATTGTTGGTCCTTTTTTAATCCATCCAATTGTGTAAGGAGAATGATGTTTTTCTATAGGTAACTTAATGTGATTTACTAAATTCTTAGCCATAAAATTCTCACAGCTTCCACTGTCAACAATTAAATTTCAAACCTTTCGATTAACTATGTAGCAGGATCAAAATATGTTATGGCATTGGCTCGAGTCCAATTGCTTTAGCATGTACAACAATCGTTGCACCACGTAAATGACTTGTACTCTATCTTCTTTGATGAGTTCTGCCTCTTCATAAAAGTTATCTTTTCCAGTAGGTTCCTCTTCACTACTGTCTTCACAAAAAAACTCATTCTCAAAAGAATAGGTCATCAATTTGGATAATTACTGGAGTGATGTTCAGGGTTCCCATAGCGAAATCACTTTCTACATGTATGTTTGGCATATATATTAGTATTCATAATGGGAATTTCTCTCTTGGGAGACCCTTTACTAGTACTTTCCTCTGCATTACTCGCGCCTTGTGAGCTGGTCTTGACAAGTTGAATGGGAGACTAAATTGGTGTTGCTGCTTGAACTGCTCTTTCCTTTATCTCTTGCTGCATACGAGGACTTAGAAAAATTCCTACGAAAGGGTACTACACTTGAACCTCGAACCCTTCTGTTTATGTCCAATAGTTATGCCTTCGGCGTCATATTATAAGTTTCATCAATAGTCCACAAAACCTACAAGCCTATTTTATAATGAATTAAAGGCTTAAGTCCACTCAAATATTGTGTCACCATTTTTCCTTCTATCTTAACCAATTTATTATATAAAGACAATCGGTTAAAGTCTTTTGTATAATAAAAAACTGAATGGCTTCCTTGGGTGCAATTCTGGTGTACCTAAAATTGGTATTGCTCATAATCTGGAGGGAGAAATCTATCCATCCTATACCACTTCATCTTCCTCCAAGTTCAAACTAGATTTTGGGCTCACTGTTATCGGTTTCGTTGCAATTGATCCTACCAAATTGCTGCTCTACCCTTCAATTTAAAAGTGACAACATTGACCATCTTGTCCTCTAGAACCTCCATCCGATAATCCTCAAAATCTCGATTCTGTCTTGCAAGCCAACGAATCTCATAATCCTCTTCATCATTTAAATATGATTCACCTTCATAAGCAAGTTGCCTTCGGTGATGTCGATATGGTATAACTCTATCTTCATGTTGACCTCGGGTAAATCGTCCAATGTGATTCTTGTAGACTGAAAGGTCTCTAGGGTTATTAAGATTGAGTTGCATAAGTGTCTATTGTATCGCAACAAGTTGATCATTCATCTATGCGAATTGTTGTTTGTGTTTGTCAATCACCACCTATAAAACACGATGAATATTAATGGGATTTGGATTCTCAACTCCGTCGTTTGCCATTGAGCTAGACAAATCCTCACTCTAAGACCAACACTCAAATGTGAAGGAGAATCGAATATATCGAATTTCTTAAAAACCAAGAATAAAAGGGACTCCTCACCCAACAAGAGAAAAACTCTCTAATTTTGAAATTAAAATGTTATTGGTAAGCTGAATAATAAGAGTACCAATACATCATATTTATTGAGTCAAGTTTGCTCATATAATACGTGAAATAAATTTGAAAATAAACCTAACCACATTATTATCATAAGTGTTTTCATAACATCTAATGCTCTAAATCTCCACAATCTTTACTTTTGACATTTAATTATGGCACCAAATTTAGAGAGTTCACACTTACGCTTGAAATGGATAGAATACATAATTAATGAGTTTTTATCATAAAAAAAATACTCTTTTACCCATCGGTTAAACCTTGGGGGGTAACAACCTCCTCGATTTAATAGAAGAAATTTAGAAATTTTCCTAGTTCATTTCTTTGCATCTCATTTGTGAATTCCTTGAACTTTTCAGAAGATACAAAATTGTATCTAATTAGATACACATACCTTAACTATGAGTAATCATCAATAAAGGTTATAAAATAGGAAATACCACCTCTAATAACTAAATTCAATGTTCCACCTACACAAGTATGTTGTAATTCTAATACATCAACAACTCTTTTCTCAATCCAAAAAAGGATAATACAGTCATCTTTCCTGTAAGAAAAAGTTCACATATTGGATAAGGCATTGTAGCCAGTGAACCAAACATCCATCTTTAAATAACTTTCACCTCCTTTCTTCACTAATATAATTTGATTTGACAAAGAAAACAAAATTATAACCAGAAAGAGAAAATGTTAGTCTTGTAAAAGAAGTAGAGAGACAAAATGTAGAAGAATAAAGGTGAGTAGAAAAACTAATATTCAATTTACAATAACTCATTTTTTAATTCCATTCACCCACCTTTCTGCCAAGATAGTTTAGTTCAATTTATGAAATTGGGAATGGGTGTAATTTGGCTTAACCTCAATAGACGTTAGTTGATGTGGAACGGTAATGTGGAAGTAGAATCAAACATGTCGAATTCCTTAGTAACAAAGTAACATGGGGACTCCTCACCTAACAAGAGAAAATAATTCTTCAAAATTCGTAATTGAATTAATATTAATAAAAAAAACTTTCCATAAAGACCTATTACATCATATTTATAGTGCTAAAACACTATTACTTTGACTAGGAAACCAAAACTCATATTTTTATACTAATGCTACTACAATAAAGACTAGTAAGTCAAATAGGAAACTACTAATTCCTATATTTTCTATACTAATCCAAATAAAACTAGGAAACTAGAGTAAGTATGAATAACTTAAAATAAAAAACTAAACAATCCTAATACAACTCTAAAACAACTTTTTATATTTTTAAGGTACCAAATCTGTCCTACATCAGTCTCTCCAACTTGAAAACAACTCGACCTTGAGTTGACTGGATGTATACGATCTCGAAGTCGTCCATAACCGGGTAATAATAATTGAATCTTTTGAAAAATAATTAAATATTCAAGGAGTTCATCTACCATATCTTCCATGAAGTCGGTAATTTTGGGCCCCTTTTTTTATGATAATAATGCTCCAGTAATGAAACAAAAATTATCTTCTTGATCTACCACAATTTCAATTTTACTATAAGTATTAGAATCATCTTTCACGAATTCAGGTTCAACTTCATCATCTTCAGTGTTGACAACTTCAATAGGATTTTCTTGGTCAACTTCTTCTTTATCATCTGCACCAACTGTTTCAACAACATCAATATAAATAAATTTAACTTTATTTTCTATCAACTCTTTGTGATATTCTTCAACGCATGGAAGACTTCGATCTTCGCTTTCTATGACAAGAGTGTCTTCTATAAGGATGTTGACTTCTTTCAGCGATTCAGTATTTGGAACCTTATTAGTTGACGTCGCCTTCACTATTTCAGATTTTTCTTGTGCTTTTTTCTTGGTGCTTTCCCGTGTTGGCCTGTATTTATCTTCTAAAATCTGCAAATAATTTCTCGGCAAAAATCTGTTCATAAGAAGTTTCATCATTCTTGGCCATGAACGAATACATCTTTTTCTTTATAGTTGTCTATGCCTCTCTAAATCAAGCCACCATTTTTTCGCGAATCCAATGAGTTTAGTTTCAGCCCAAAAATATTTTTTTTCTTCTAACAGTCTTAAATCACAAAGACGATTATCTAAATCATATATCCAATCATGAAAGTTTTCAAAATAAAAGTTACCATTAAAATATGGAAGTCTTTCGTAATTGCGAATAGCTCTGTTTTCAGGCTGACCTCGGTAATTCCTCCAGTTATCCCAGAGTATGGCTTCAACATCTTCCTCATCCTCATTCAGTTTATCCTTATAGGCTAGCTGCCTACGTGGAATCTCTAGATGGTGTTCACGAACTTCAGCCCTCGTAACCATATTTTCCTGATTTCGCCCTCGTTCCGTGCATTCGCCATCTAAATAGGATTAAGCCTGCTCTGATACCAAATGATGCAGAACGGTAACGTGAAAGTAAAATCAAACATGTCGAATTCCTTAGTAACAAAGTAACATGGGGACTCCTCACCCAATAAGAGAAATTTTTTTTCCAAAATTCGTAATTGAATTAATATTAATAAAAAAACTTCCCATAAAGACCTATTACATCATATTTATAGTGCTAAAACACTACTACTTTGACTAAAAAATCAAAACTCGTATTTTTATACTAATGCTGCTACAATAATGACTAGTAAGTCAAATAGGAAACTACTAATTCCTATATTTTCTATACTAATCCAAATAAAACTAGGAAACTAGAGCAATTATGAATAAATTAAAATAAAAAACTAAACAATTCTAATACAACTTTTCATATTTTTAAGGTACTGAATCTGTCCTACATCATTAGTCTAGTTTACCTTTACTATTATGTTATTTTTAGAAAGTTTATTTAAGAAACTTTATGTGCTTGCATATAAGTATATTATATATTACTCCTTAGGGTTGCTTGAGTTTGGAAGAGGCTTGAGTGACATCTCTAAAGTCTCATGTTTAACTCTCATTCTAAGGGCCACCTACCATGGACTTATATATCACACATTATGTACTCATGTGGCTAGTGGAGTATTACATGAGTCCGGAGATGTTACTCCCACATAGAAAATTGGCACTAGAGAATTCCTCTTTCTATTTAAAAAAAAAAAAAAGAGTCTGGGAGGAATTATTTTGATAACATGTGGATTGATAAAATTTTCATGATGGAAAGACAAAAAAAAAAAGCAACAATCACTGACTAATCACCATATCCACCGCCGAAAAGTTACTAAAACTTTAAAAAGAACTTACTAGAATATTATTGAATAATCTATTTTTATTTCAATAGGTATTCGTGTATGACAACGACTTCATGCCTCAAGTAACAAAATTGGAGACATTGAAAAACCAACTGATCGAGGGAACATGATTACACGGGGTATATTGCAAAGCAAACTGATTTTAATTAGATACATAGATGCTTATGTACATATGTACGCCATTTGGTAGTATGGAAATATTATTATATATGTATAATATACATAACATGTTTGGTCCTAGGTTTCAATTGGAAAATGTGGCTTACTTGTGCAATGGTCAATCAACTGCAAAGAAGCTTTGAAATTTCTTTCAAAATTTGTGGTGAGCAAAATCCGAAAACTGTAACCTTTTTATTTTAAATTTTTTGCAGGTACTTATACTTGATTCCATTATGTTTGTTTTAGTGAAAGTTCCTGCTATCAAGTTTATATATGATGAAAGGGAGAAACATGTCCTAGTCCATCAGTTGCTTGTTTTTGTGTGTGTGAAAAATTATTACATTATGATGCGCCATTGTAAGCACGTTTGGTGTGCTGTGCGCCGAGAGCCTAGTCATGGGGTGTAACCGCAAGCCATTCAGCCGTACAGTGGTTTTGCTTTCTGTTTTTGATTAATGCAATTCATGTAGCTATTGTTCATACATGAATAATAGTTTTGTTTCATCTTTTCCTCTCTTTGGCCATCTATCTCCTTTTATTATTTAGTTCTTTTCTATTGTGGTGCTGCAGTGGCCGTGAACTTGACATGAAATATTGAGTTGCTGTTTTTTATTTCAATATAGTTTGATTGTTTTGGGTCCAACAATTGGTATCAGAACTTGATTTCTTTGATCGTGAAGATGACTTCACTTATTTGTACGGTTTACAAATTTGATGGGAAATCTCCTTTTCATATTTGAGAGAATACGATGATAATATTTTTTGGTTCAAGTGGTTTGACAACAAAGTTCATTAAGGAAGAGCTGGCAAAAGATGCAGATGAGTCAACAAAGCAAGTACATTTCAAAACTTAAAATTATATTCATCAAGCTTTAGATATTTTTGTTCTTAGTAAAATTTCACATGTTCAGTCTGCGAAACAAGCATGGGATATTCTTAAAAAAATATATGTTGGTGTTGATAAGATAAAAAAGGCTAGATTACAAAAACTGCATAGAGATTTTGAGTTGTTGCAGATGGAAAAATCAGAAACTATTTCTGAGTATTTTTCGCGGACCGTGGCACTTGTTAGTGAGATGAGGACTAATGGTGACCAAATAGCAGACCATGAAATTGTTGAAAAATTTTTTTGAAGCTTGACACTGCGGTTTGAATATAAAGTGACAGCTATTGAAGAGTCGGCTAACTTGGAGTCCATGATAGTGGATGAATTACAGGGTTCGTTGACAGTTCATGAATAACGCTTAAATGAGAGATCAAAAAATTCAGTTGAGGAAGCTTTGCAAGCTCAATTAAATTTAAAGAATGAAAAAGGCGAGTCTCAGAATAATGCAAGATTTAATCAACGTTTTCAAAGCTACCAGAATAGAAGGCAGAATCACAATAATAGAGGAGGCAGAGGCAATAATGGGCAAAACAGATTTGGTGGAGGAAGAGGCAAAGGCAACCAGTGGCAGAACAACAATCAGTGACAAAATAATAATTGGCAGCACAGACCAGGTCCAAGGAAGAGGGGATGGTAACAATTCTAATCCACAATCTTATAAATCCAATATTCAATGTTTTAATTGTGGCAAGTTTTGGCATAAAAAGTCTGAGTGCAAATCTAGAAGGCCGAATAATAGAGATCATCAAGCTAATGTTGCTGAAAATAATCCTGGTGGTAATAATGAAGTAGAAACCTGTGTTGTTGGTTTGTAATGTTATGGATAATGATGATGGTGCTAAGTGGTATTTAGACACTGGCTGTAGTAATCATATGTGTGGTGAGAAAGACATGTTTTCTGATTTGGATGAGTCCGTTTGATTAGAGGTAAAGTTTGGAAATAATTCAAAGATACCTGTGATGGGTAAAGGCAGAATAGCAATCAGATTGAAGAATGGGTCTCACAAGTATATTTCAGATGTGTTTTATGTACAAGGTTTGAAACAAAATTTGTTGAGTATGGGGCAACTTTTAGAAAGAGGTCATGATATGCGAATCCACCATGGAGTTTGCACAATCAATGATGATCGTATGGGGCTAATAGCAAAGGTAAACATGACTCCAAATCGTTTATTTCCATTGAGTATTAAATGTGAAAATTTACCTTGCTTTAGTTCTATGATTGATGATGATAATTGGTTATGGCATATGTGGTTTGGGCATGTAAATTTTGGTAGTCTTAATTTTCTTGCTAGAAAACATTGGGTTTATGGTTTGCCTGTTATTGATATCCCAAATAGAGTTTATGAAACTTGTGTTATGGGAAAGAAACATAGAGATGCTTTTCCTACAGGAAATTCATGGAGAGCCAAGAGGCCTTTGGAGTTGATACACTCAGATTTGTGCTCAGTGGAGGTACCTTCTAATGGTGGCAGTAGGTACTTTATTACATTCATTGATGATTTTAGAAGAAAAGCATGGGTTTATTTTTTGCAACATAAATCTGATGCTTGTGATACTTTTAAAAAATTCAAGGCTTATGTTGAAAAGCAAAGTGGATTTCAAATTAAAACTTTGAGAACTGATAAGGGTACAAAATATCTTGTTTGTGATGATTTTTTGGAGAAACATGGTATTAAGCATTAGTTGACTGCTAGATATACTCCACAGCAAAACGGAGTGGCAGAACGAAAGAATAGAACTGTTATGGATATGGTTAGATGCATGTTGAAATTTAAAAATTTGCCTAAAGGATTTTGGGTTGAAACGGTTGCTCATGCTATTTATGTTTTGAATATGTGCCCTATTAGAAGTGTTTCTAACAAAACCCCGCAAGAAGCTTGGAGTGGACAGAAACCTGTCATTAAACACCTAAGGGTGTTTGGATGCATTGCATATGCTCATGTGCCAGATCATCTCAGAAAGAAACTTGATAATAGAGGTGAAAAATGTATTTTATTATTGGTTACAGTCAATTGTCAAAGGCTTACAAGTTGTATAATCCAATAACAGAAAAGGTGATTATCAGTCGTGATGTGACTTTTGATGAGCAAGGAGTTTGGGATTGGTCTCAGAATGATCAAATCTAGCCATCTTTAATTTTTAATAATCCAGATCCGCAGATTGAAGTACAGAGTGAGCCTCAGATTAGTGATCCTGCATCTTCAGATGTGTCATCATCTCATGCAGAGTCCTCCAAGCATCCTGAACGCCAGTGCCACTTACCTACTCATTTACAGGATTATGTTGTTGGTAGTGATAATGAGCCAACTAATAAAGATTTAGTGAATTTTGCTTTATTTGCAGATTGTGATCCAGTGACTTTTGAAGAAGCCTCTCGTGATGATCATTGGATTAAAGCCATGGATAATGAAATCCATGCAATTGAGAAGAACAACACATGGCAACTTACTACTCTTCCTAGTGGTAAGAAACCAATTGGTGTGAAGTGGCTGTACAAGACAAAGTATAAACCCAATGGTGAGGTAAATCGCTTTAAAGCGAGATTGGTGGCTAAAGGTTACAAATAAAAAAGCCAGGTATTGATTATTTTGAGGTGTTTGCTCCTGTTGCTAGACTTGATACAGTACATATGTTTGTTTCTCTTGCTGCTCAAAATAATTGGAGAATTTTTCAAATGGATGTTAAATCTGCTTTCTTAAATGGTATACTTGAAGAAGAGGTTTATGTTGAGCAACTTGCTAGTTATGTGATAAATGGGCATGAAAACAAAGTCTTTAGATTGAATAAGGCCTTGTATGGATTGAAGCAAGCGCTAAGAGCGTGGTATACTCGCATTGATTCTTATTTTGTTGAGCATGGTTTTGAGAGATATCCTTATGAGCATACTTTATATGTCAAGTCTAATTCACATGGTGATATTCTTATTATGTGCTTGTATGTTGACGATTTGATATTTACTGGCAATAATCCAAAGTTGATTTCAGAATTCAAGGAGGCTATGATAGCTCATTTTGTGATGACAGATATGGGGCTAATGTCTTTTTCTCTTGGCATTGAAGTTGTTCAAACAGATGGTGGAATTTTTATTTCATAGAAAAAATATGCCAGTGATATTCTGAAGAGGTTCAGGATGGACAAGTCTGATCAAATTTTGACTCTAGTTGAGGAGAGGTTGAAGTTGGTAAGAGATGGTACAAGTGATCTTGTGAATCCTACCTACTTTAAAAGGTTGGTGGGAAGCTTGAGATATTTGACTTTTACTAGGCCAGATATTGTGTTTGGTATTGGGTTGATTAGCAGATTTATGGAGACTCCACATCAATCTCACTTGCATGCTGCTAAACGGATTTTGCGATACATTCGAGGTACACAAAGTGATGGTATTTTTGACTCATCTTCTAACAATTTGGAACTTGTTGGATATACAGATAGTGATTGGGCAGGTGATATTGAGATGCGAAAGAGTATTTCAGGATATGTCTTTCATTTTAGTTCTGGTGTGTTTTCATGGTCTTCTAAAAAGCAGCCAGTTGTTGCTCTTTCAACAGCATAGGCAGAGTACATTGCAGCAGGGAATACTGCTACTCAAGCAGTTTGGTTACGGCGGATGCTTGGTATTCTACAACACAAGCAGGATGGACCGACAATAATATTTTGTGATAGCAAGTCAGCCATTGCATTGACGAAGAATCCAGTTTTTCATGGGAGAAGCAAGCACATTGATATCAAGTTTCACTTCATTCGTGACTTGGTAAATGACAAGGAGATCCAACTTGAATTTTGTCATTTTGAATAACAAGTTATAGATATTTTTACAAAGTCGCTCAAAACAAATTCCTTTTTGAAGTTGAAGAGATTACTTGGCATGGTGAAACTTGAAGACCTTGGTTTAAGGGAGGCAATGTGAGCTAATTAAATCAAGTTATATTTTTGGTAAGATTTGATTTATTTTAATCCTAATAAGACTAGGAGTCCTTATCCTAATGGGAGTAGTATTTTAATTCAATTAGGATTAAAAATTCTAATTGTATTAGGGTTAGGCTTTATATAATTTATATATATATATATATATATATATGGGTGGATGTAAGCACGTCTGGTGTGCTGTGCGCCGAGAGCCTAGTCATGGGGTGTAGCCGCAAGCCATTCAGCCGTACAGTGGTTTTGTTTTCTGTTTTTGATTAATGCAATTCATGTAGCTACTGTTCATACATGAATAATAGTGTTGTTTTGTCTTTTCCTCTCTTTGGCCATCTATCTCCTTTTATTATTTAGTTCTTTTCTATTGTGGCGCTGCAGTGGCGGTGAGCTTGACATGAAATATTGAGTTGCTATTTTTTATTTTAGTATAGTTTGATTGTTTTGGGTCCAACAGCCATTGTTTAAAACAGTTAAGATGTATAATGCGCTACTAGAAGCTGCTAAGAATTGGATTGTTGAGTTCCCAATTGTGGGTTTTAAAACTTACCCCGACAACCACATCTTGCTCCGTTGTGGCTACTCTCATTACTACCATAATGTTTGCAGTGGCATTCACCATTCCAGGTGGTTATGATAAGGGGATAGGCATCCCTTTAGTTTTGCATCATAAGTCCTTCATCATTTTCATTGTATCAGATGCATTGTCACCACTTCGGTTTTGGTTTTCCTCGGAATCCTTACATCCCGATATAAACAAGAAGATTTCCTCAAGTCCTTGCCTACAAAATTAATAATTGGCGTTTCCACCCTATATTTCTCTATAGCAACAATGATGATAACTTTCGGACTTGGCATGGATTCACATTCCCATATTTCTTCTTGCCAATATTCCAGTTACCCTTTTTGCTTTGTTGCAATTTCCTCTCCTAGTTGAGATCTTTGCTTCGATATATGGAGCTAGAATTTTTAATCGGCCAAAAAAGGAAATTCTCATGTATCAATCAATGGAACAATACTTTTAATTGATAAAATATTCAGGGACCCAAAGGAATTATTGAACATAATTATGTGTGATCTGTTTTCTTATCTCTCTTAGAAATGGGGTTGCCATTGTAATATTTTTCTTATCCTTGTTTAAAACATTATGGTTTTATTGTATAAGTACATGAAGAATTAAGGGTGAAAAAAATTGAGATCTTGATATGGATAAAGCAATCTCTAGGTAATGATAGAAAGATTTCTATTGATGGCTTCTTATACCACTTGTTCTTATAACTTCAAATTCAGTTTGATAACAGATACTAAAGTGTAATTGGGCCCTCTAACTCTATCTTCAGAAGGATGTAATGAGAAGGGAATAAAGTTTAATAAATAGTTGTACTATGTGGCATTGTCCATGCAACTAGCTAAACAAGATGATATCAAGGTCGCCCTTCTTTTAGGCAAATAAAATAATGATTAATTATTAAAAAAAGACTTTCAAAATGAGTGTCTACAAAGTTAAGATTCAGGATTTGTCTTTTTATCTTAAGATGTCTATTAGATTTTTATTTAATTGAGAGAAACGACAAGATTACTAATGTGTTATATTTGATTTTTGCTAAATAATCATTTTAATCCTAAATGTATGAATTGTTAGCCACTTGATCTCTTCTCACAGCAAGCAAAATTTACCCAAATCCTATGTAACTATTAGAATTCATGCGGCGTATTTAAAACCCCATTGCCAAAACTCAAACTAAATGTATGACTATTGACTCGTTAAGATTAACCTAGACTCACTTCATCTTATCTCCTCCGTTTCTCTTATTCCTCATTATTCACCAACTCGTTTGACTCATTTGAGTTTTGAAGAAGTCCTGTTGAGCCTTGGAAATTCTTGTTCTCCACGAAGCTCGTTGACACCTGCAGCATAATTTAACTCAAATATATATATATATATATATATATGAAAAATGTTTTAATATCCATCCTTTCCCATCTTCTATCCATTTACTCAGGTGAGATTCAAACAATATTTGAATGCTCATCTTTCTTTGTGCCCAATTACTCATATGAGTGGGATTCATAATTTATGTGAATCACAAGTGAATCTCACTTATGTGAATAGATATTATTTGTGGACTTCATAGATAATGAGTCTTACCCATGTGAGTAGATAAGCACAAGAAGAGTATCAAGAAATAAGAATTGAAATATTCCTATATATATAAGTCAAACGATGACTTTTTCTGCACCGTAACCCCCTCGAATCCTATTATTGAATAATAGTTACTAAAATAAATTACAAAATAGATTTTAAACCTAAAATGAATATAAGCTTTAGTAAGTAAAACTTTTAGAAGATAATTGGACATCTAATGTAGAATTTGAATATTCGAAATAGTATTAGGACAATTTGGGTTTAATTAGATAATTTAATTTTGGACATCTAATGTCATAATTTTGGACCTTTGTCTTATTTTAAAATAAATCAAGTTTAACAAGTGACTAAATCTAAAGACTTTTTTTTTTTATTGGCAAAGAAAAGATATATCATTAATAAGGAAAAACTCTCATGCAAACATTACCAAGACTTAAAACTCCTAACCACCCAACATTAATAAAGCAGTTGGTAAGGTACTAATGCTGCACTTTTGGCTGATATGTATTCCGAGCTTGGCTTCCTGAAGAACACTCAAAGAAGAATATCAGAAGACCACCGGATTGGCTCCGGCGGTAGCCGCTCCGATGCTTAAGTTAATAAACTGAATTGAAAAGACTGTAATGTAAGTCAAATAATGAGCATGAATGTAAAAGCGTACCTTAGGGTTTTATTTATAGGCTTAGTGGTTCCTAAGTTGATTAGGATTTGGAGCCATGAAAGTAGTGATTTGATCATCGGAGAATGGCAGTTACCTTATTGGATACTGCGCTTGAGAGATAACCATGGGTGGCAGTTTCTTTGTAGGAGACTGTTTCCTTATCCTTTACTCGATAGGGCGTTAAGGAAGTGGTGAGCTCTGAACCCCGGAAAGTGCTCTGAAGGTCTGTGCTTAGACCTGTGTGTTCTGGAGGATAAAGGGACAAGTATGTTCTGAATGACCGAGCATCTTAGTATGCTCTGGATGTCCGAACTTCATAGTCACACGTGTCACATGGGGGCTAGCCTGTCACTTTGTGGTATATCAAGTACCAACAACAACAGAAAGGAAGAAAACTATACTATACTATCACAATAGATGAAACAAAACACAAAACAGAGAAAGGAAACTTATCTTCACCCAAGATTATTGTAGCAAGCAGAACTGCAAATGAGGAAACAGAAGCTGCATATAGCATTAACTTGATACAGAAGAAGGCCACCCTCATGCAAATCTTTAGCCAAGAAAAGTTACTCAGCAAAAGTTATGCACTGCTTTCGTCACTTCACTTTCAAGGATTCAAGAAACTAAAGCACCCATTTAGCATGAAGACAATTTAGCTAGTTTTATGAAGAAATATCAAGAAAATGATGGAAAATCAATTACAAAATTTGAAACAGCCATTAATTTAGCTTAGTTCAGAACTGGGTTTTTTGAAGTTAAATAAAGAAAAGTTCTAAGAATGGGGATTGAAAGAGCATTGAAAATGGTGATCATTGCAAATGGTGAGCAATGCAAAAAAAATTTGCAAAAACTAGTTAAGGATTAGGGATTTAATTTCAAGTTGCAGGTTATGTTTTAAAAATCAAAATGCCCTAAAACGAACACTAAGCTTGGTTTTGTTAATGAGGTCTGGTAGAACATTAGAAATGATGATGAATGGAACAAAAATTATCGAAAAGGTTGAGAAATGGCTATGAACTTGGTAGTTGTAGGTCATGGTTGTGCATGCGAGACCTTGTGATTTTGCCGTTGTTAATGAGTTTTGATGATCAAGAATTAACCTAATAGCTTAAACCAAACTTTTGGAACATTTTAGAACCAAAAATAAATCAAAATTAACATCTAAAATGCGACTGAAATTCCTAAGGTTTTGGTGCTACAGTAACCTTTGTGTGGGAAGACGACGAGTTGACTGAGTCATCCGAGTTGAGTCGAGTTGACTCGATGTGTTAATGAGTTGGCTTTCTAGTGTCACGACACCATTTTAAACTATTTAGACTCAAAGCTATGTCATTTTGGATGTGACTTAAAAATCCTTTAGGGACTGTTTGGCTATAGAGTTAGCTGATTGAAATTGGAACAAGGATATCTATATTCTGGATATCTTGAAAAAAATTGGGATAAGGGTGTTTGGCAACCCAGTTATGAAACTCAAGTTTTGGAAATTATAAATTGACACTTGTATTCTCAGATAATTTTGATTTGACCCTAGAAAATTTAGGAAAATTTCATTTATGCTCCTAAACTTTTAAAAAATTATATTTTGACTCCTGAACTTTCAAAATTTACAAAATGAGCATCGAAATTAGAAAGGGTATATCTATTCTAAACCGCAATCTAATAGGTTTTATATCTCCAGGAATGCTCTTTTTCATGAAAGTGCCCATCTATCTCATTACATTTATTCCTTGTTAGACACTTTCCCATCCTTCTATGATATTACCTTATGGAAACTTACACCTGTATCTTCCTCAAATTCCAGTCCACGGTCAAGGTCTACTCATTTTTCAATTTCTACTTCCACCTCTCATTCAGCAAGCCCTATAAATCCAACTATCTCAGTGCTTTTTTTTTTTTTTTTTAATTTACCCTTATTTTCTCATATCTTCATACACAACAATCCATCTCATATACTTCACCATCTTATTCTCTCATTCATTCATCTCTTACTTTTTCCTTTTCCATAATAGAATCACACTTTACTTAGTTACCATTTTCTTCTATCACTCAACCACCATCATCTAAGACACATCCAATGCAAACCTGATCAAAATTTGTCACTACCAAAAAGAAACTCTACTCCACCACCATCTCCTTTGCCCCTACTCCCACTGAACCTTACACCATTACAATATCAAGTAAGTTCCCCAATAGAGGACAGCCATAGCAGAAGAGTTCTCTACCCTTTAAAGTTAGTGTACCTAATCTCTAGTGCCTCTATAACCATATAAGAACTTAGTTGGCTTAAATGGGTCTGTAAAACCAAATATAATGTCGATGGTACCATTTCCATATATAAGGCAGATTAGTGGCAAAAAGTCTTCATCATGAACTAGGTTCGGACTATGAAGAAACCTTTAGCCAGTGGTTAAACACACAACAATCAGACTAATTTTAGCTTTAACAGCTCTTTAAGGACGGTCCTTACAATAATTAGATGTTAAAAATGCTTTCTTACATGGGACACTACAAGAAGAAATGTATATACAACAACCCCAAGGGTTTATTAATCCTACTACTCCTCATTTTGTTTGCAAACTACACAAATCCCTGTATAAACTTAAACAAGTCCCTAAGGCATGGTTTGAGAAGTTGGCATCCTATATTCTTCAGTTTCACTTTATTCAACCCACTTCTGATCCTGTCACATCCCTAAACCTCACCCTATGCAGATTAGAGAAGGTCCTACATGAAAGTGAAAAATTACAAAAATGTCTCTAGACCTAAAGTAAACTATAAAATGGTTAATTAAGATCCAAAAGAGGCTAAGTTTAGTATCTTCTACATTCCGGAACAAATAGTGATGTCCATTTGAGAACAATAGAACCCCAAAATAAATTGTAAAGTAATGAATACATCCTTAAGACTTAATTAAGCTATGAGAATAGTATAGGAAGCATAGAAGAACCTATACCAATCTATTAAGGATCATCTTGACTTAAAAATGAAGCCCATTTAGGCAAACGACGTACCGAACAATAAGAGACAAGTAAAAAATTACCAAAATATCTCTAAAAGCTAAAGTAAGGTACGATATGAACTAGAAAGTATTAGGAATCCTAAATAGAGATTTTAGGGGAATCTTAAACATTAAGATTAAGTTTATAAGAGACTAAGAGCATTAAGTAAGAAAGGTTTAAGCTGAGATATGTATTGATATAGTGTTGATGTATTATGATCCATGATATAGGATTACCAGAAGAGAAATGGAGACAAGATGACTATAGAGGCAAGTCAATTAGCAAGTAACCGTGGACTCTGGACCATAGGTAAGTAACCCAATACCTTGAACTAGTACCTTTATTTAAAGTGTATTTTTGTAACTATTTTACTTACTCAAATGCAAGTTTAAGTTTTGATCTCAATTTTGAACATATCATGCTATTTATTGCATCTTAGTTGTTCTATAAACCTAGATAGCAAAATTAATGTTTTATCAAGAATGTTTTAAGCTATGTTGAAAGGGTCTAGATTTTTTCTCTACAACCACGATGTGAGAGACCTCCTAAAGACACAATGCCTCAATGTGCTACATCAATAGGTGGAGCAGAGCTAACAAGAACCTTTTACTAATTCAAGCTTTTAACATAAAGTTTTATTATCAGTTTTTATATGTCATGTATATAACACACTATTACCTGACACCTAGTATACCTTTCCAGAGGCTTAAGCTGGTAGACCCAAGTAAGCCAAGAGCTCTAGATTACTTAGTGTCGTTATGTATCTAAGGTCACTACACAACAACCTAAGTCCCTTTGTTACAACCCAGATCTTATGCAGCTAGTTATTTGGCATAACATCATTTTATACTTGATTTACCAGTAACAAGTTTAAAGTTATTTAGCAGAGTTTTATGCAGCAAATTTACTGGCATAACATTGCATGATTTGTTGTCTTTGCAATAACCAAGTTTACAAGTATGATTTAAAGAATGCTAGTAGATTTATAAATGTTTTACATACTATCCATGTAAAGATACCTTGGGTTTGTTTAAAACCCACGACAGGGTACCAATGTTACTCACGAGTTTTTCATAAAGATCACATGGGTTTATCTATGGAAATTTCAGGTATTCCGGAGATAGAAAAGACAATATGCTATGATAAAGAAGAGTGTTAAGCCTAGAAGGAACTTACCAGACTACTACAAAGAGTGTTCCATTTTTCATGAGGATTACTTAGCAAGCATAGACCACAACTTAGAGCAAGAAGAGAGATAGACTAGTAGAATTTGTTAGTCATAAGATGTATGTAATGGGCCCATGATATTGTAAACTTGTACAATATATAAGTAATAAATTAGTAAAGCTCTACCAAGTATGTATTACATTTACAAAAAAACAACCTAGGTATTTCTACTACCAAAGAAAGTTTAAAAAAATGCAATCGGCTTAGAACAAGTTAGAAATGGCCTTCGGTTGGTTGCATTACTCACATCCGCACAAGGCGGATGTAGGTGGTGTAACTAACTAGTCGGTTGTAGTCCCTAATCCATATAGGGTGGGTTTCGGGATGTGACACGTGGTAGCAAGTTGGGATAGTAGGAATTGGTTGATCGGTTGACCCCAACTAGTTGACCGGTTATTTTGCACTCTCAAGATCTCATTTCCTAAACAGACCGGTTGGACTACATATTTTTTTTTTTTTTTGTTTTTTGCTTTCTTTTCATGCCTCGTTTGAGGGTTGTTTTAAGGGGATTTTGAGTCACTCTTTTGAGACCTTGGAACATGATATTTGAAGGCTAAAAAATCATTAAAAATGTGGTACTTTAATTCGCAAGAGTGTGACCATTAAAACACTTAACTTAAAGAGTGAGGTTCTTAATTGAATAAATCCTCCTATTGAGATCTTAAATTGAACCTCCTTTGTAATTAAGATAAGAGCACTTTCTGTTTATTCCTATGGATACATAACCTAGTGTGACAGTTTTTGGCATTAAATAACAATGTATACAAGTGAAAATAACAAGTACTTTAAGATTAACACGAGTCATTACTAGATTTATTTCGAGCCTAGAATTGAATAACATGGTTAACATTCCAATTCAATCCTATGGACCTTGAGGGTCTCGGTCATAACCGGGTTTTAGAAACCGGGTCATGACAAAAGTAGTAGAAGCCCTTGTAGTTGAGGCTATAGTCTAGGAAGATACATTGGGTTGTTTTTGGTTGTAGCTTATTGTGATTATAAGGTCAAAGAAGGGGATAACAAGCACATCTAAAAATTCTGAGATGATCATAGCCTGGTGATTTGTGAAAAAGCTATTCATAAGAAGAGTGGTATGATAAAGTGTTGCTAGGTAATTTGTTGATTAGAAATGTGGTAGTTGCAAATGCAGCAATCCAGAATTAAGGGGGAAGGGAAGCTCTACATAATAGAGTTAGACATGTTTCCATAATATATCTATGTTTCCTCTCGATAATGCCATTTTGCTGAGTGGTGTGGGGACATGATCTCTCATGGTAAATACCACAACTAAGGAACAGGTGTTTGAGTTCAGTTTTACTGTACTCACCCCCACCATATGTTCTAAGTGTTTTGATTGATAGAGAGAATATATTCTTAACATATGCTTTAAAATGAAAAAAAAGTAGCTTAAAGATCTGATTTATTCTTTAAAGGGTAGGTCCAAGTGTATCTACTATAGTCATCTAGAAAGGAAACATAGTAATTGAAACAATCATAAGAGGTGTAAGGAGTTGGACCCCAAAGATCACTGTGAATCAGCTGTAAAGGTTGAGTGGTAACTGATGTAGATGCAGGAAATGGAAGTCTGGCCATTTTTCCAGCAAGGCAATGTTGACAAATTGTTGTTATAGAGCTAGTAGATGAAACGGGTTAAAGAGAATGTATTGAGAGAATTGTCTAAAGGACTGGTTGAGAACGATGGCCAAGTATGTCGTGTCATAATGCTAAGGTGGTCTTCTTCCCTACAAAGGTTGTAGTAGCAGAGACGGAAGCTGCCTTGTGTTTATGAACAGTTGAGAAAGCTTATGAAGCTCTATTAGAGCTAGGAAATAGAGATATGGTTACTGGCATTGAAAATTGATTACCATGATAAAACTAGGATCCATGGATGAATACAAGAGAAGAATGCATTGATGTAGAGAAAAGGAAGATAGAAAAAAATATCTATATTCTGTTATTGATTTTTCCATATTGATACGAGTATACATAAGCTCTCTTTTATATAACCCACACGATTTTCTCTAGCTAACTGATTGCAAGTAGTGAAAATTGATTACAACATATTCACGTGGTTGGTTACAAGATATACACATGATTAGTTACAGTTAGTCTTGTTGAGAAGGTGACTCAGCTATTGATGTGTCATGCTGAGTAGGCTGCTGAGATATTCAAAGATTGCTTAAATAAAGTTGCTGGAGTATTTTTGAATAAGTCAAAATGTTTGAAAGCTTCAAAGTATTTGTTGCTAGAAATAAGGAACTTGAAGATAAGCTCCTGTATTCATAGGCTTGTGATGCAATTTCTTAGCAATTTGTTATGCATTTCTGTTAAATTTTTTATCTATATAAAACACTTTCTAGTCAATAAAATTATAATGTCATTCAGAAACTCATTTATGTTCTTATTGCATTAATTTTCTATTGTTATTGTGCAAAATAACAACATATTGGTATCAGAGCACTTGTCTTAAGGGGCTTGTGTGAGAAATCTTGAGAGTGATCTTTCACCAAAACACCAAAACACATAAACACCTAACCTTTCTGAGCATGGCCTCAAATGCTTTATCTCCAATAATACCACCAGTTTTCACTGGTGAGAATTATCAAACATGGCCAGTAAGGATGACTGCTTATTTAAAAGCAGTTGATCTTTGGGAGGCAGTTGAAGCTGATTATGAAATCGCTCCATTGCCTGACAATCCCATTATGCAAGAAATCAAAATTCACAAGGAGAGGACGACTAAAAAATTCAAAGCCAAGTCCTGCCTACATTCAGCAGTTTTTAAAGCTCTTTTTACCAAGATCATGACTTTAGAGTTAACCAGAGACATTTGAGACTATCTTAGAACTAAGTCTCAAGGTAATGACAGATCAAGGAGCATGCAAGTGATGAACTTAAGGAGTGAGTTTAAGATACAAAGGATGAAGGAATCAGAGACAATAAAGGAGTACTCTAATAGGCTGCTGAGCATAGAAAACAAGGTAAGGTTGCTTAGAAAAGACTTGTCTAATCAAAGGGTTGTTAGAAAAAATCCTAGTAACCCTACCTGAAAGGTTTGAGTCCAAAATCTCCTCTATTGAGGAATCTAAAGACTTGTCTAGTATTTCCTTGGCAGAATTTTTGAATGCTTTACAGCCATAGGAGTAGAGAAGACTGATTAGGCAAGAAAGGTTTGTGGAGGGAACTTTGCAAGCCAAACTACAAATCCAGAATAGAAGTAAAGGAAAGAAGAAGAAGGGCAATAAAGACAAATCAAACAGAGGTAATGCTGGAGCTAGAGACAGCAAAAACAAAAGAGGAACTTACCCTCAATGCCAGCATTGCAAGAAGACAAATCATCCTCAATCTAAATGTTGGTGGAGGCTTGACATCAAGTGAAGAAAGTGCAACTAGTTAGGCCACATAGAGAAAGTTTGCAGAAACAAACAACAGGAAGAGGGTTAAATTAATATAGTGGACCAGCAAGATGAGGAGCACCTCTTTGTTGCCTCATGTTATGCAAGCAAAAGCTCTAATGAACATTGGTTAGTTGATAGTGGCTGCACAAACCATATGACCTATGATAAAGAGCTCTTTAGAGAACTGGATAGAACTAAAATTTCTAAAGTCAAGGTTGGAAATGGTGAGTTCATTGAAGTAAAAGGCAAAGGGGCAGTAGCAATTGAAAGCGTTTCAGGTACAAAACTAATCACTGATGTTTTATATGTGTCTAAAATTGACCAAAATTTGCTAAGTGTTGGTCAGCTATTGGAGAAAGGCTATAAACTATTTTTTGAAAATAAAAAGTGTATGATTAGAGATGCAAATGGCCAAGAGGTGTGTACAATCAAAATGAGAGGCAAGTGCTTCTCTCTAGGATCTAATGAAGGAAGAGCAGACAACATATCAAGTCTCTATGAACTCAACAAAAATTTGGCATAAGAGATTGGGCCTATTTTCACCTCGTAGCACTCATATATATGCAGAAAAATCAGTTGGTCCAAGGGTTACCTCCACTTGAATAGCATTTACTTGGCTACAAGGCTTGTTAGTATGGAAAACAAAGTAGATTGCCATTCCCTCAAAAGGCCTAGAGGGCTTCACAGAAGCTGCAGCTAATACATACTAATCTTAGAGGGCCTTAGAGAACTCCATCATTAAAGGGAAGTAAATATTATATTATTTTTATAGATGATTTAATAAGAATGTGTTAGATTTACTTCTTAAGGTTTAAATCCGAGGTTGCAAGCTGTGTTTTGGAAACTCAAAGCTTGGGTGAAAAACCAGAGTGGCTGCAAGATACAAGTATTAAGATCAGATTATGGCAAGGAATACACCCAGAACAGTTCAATTTGTTTTGTGAAGAAGCTGGAATCGAGCACCAGGTGACAGCTCCATACACTCTACAACAAAATGGAATGAGTGAGAGGAAGAATAGAACACTCATGGAGATAACCAGATATCTGCTACATAAAAAAGGGCTGCCAAAAGAAATTTGGGCAGAGGCTGCACATACTGTTATTTTTCTACTGAATATACTTCAAACAAGGGCTTTGTAAAAGAAAAACACCCTTTGAGGCTTGGTATGGATACAAACCTTCACTATATAATCTCAAAGTATTTGCTTGTCTATGTTTTTCATATGTGCCTCAAGTAAAGAAAGACAAGCTTGATAAGAAAGCAGAGCCAGGAGTCTTTATTGGTTACTGCAACATCTCTAAAGCTTACAGAATTTCCCAACCTCAAATAGGGAAATTCTGATAAGTAGAGATGTTACTTTCATAGAGAATGAGTAGTGGAATTGGGATGATGGAGAAAAAGATCAATTTTTAGAAGATTTGCAACCTTCTGAAGATAATGTTGATGACCTACTAGTTAGGGGAGCAAGACTTTTTTTTCTGAAATTTATTAAAGATGCAATGTTGTTGTTACGGAGCCTACAAGATTTAAAAAAGCTGAAAAGACCAGAAATGGATGGAAGCTATGAAAGATGAGATGAGAATGATAGAGAAAAATCACACTTGGGAGATTATAGAAAAATCGCAAAATAGGAAGATTATAGGAGTTAAATGGGTGTTCAGAACCAAGTTAAATGCAGATGGATCAGTTAACAAGTATAAAACAAGGCTAGTGGTGAAGGTTTATGCTTAAATTTTTGGTGTAGATTTCTCTGAGACCTTTGAACCTGTGGTAAGGTTAGATACAATCAGATTGCTGCTAGCAATTGCAGCACAAAAGGGTTAGGAAAGTGTATCAGCTAGATGTTAAATCAGCTTTTCTTAATGGTTTCTTGTAGGAGGAAATACATATAGAGTAGCCAGAGGGATTTGCTGTGCAAGGGCATGAGGATAAGGTGTATTTGTTGAAAAAGACATTGTATGGTCTTAAATAGGCACCAAGGGCCTGGTACAGCAGGATAGATAACCACTTATTAAGCCTAGGCTTTGTATTAAGCCTAGGCTTTGTAAAAAGCCTAAGTGAATTTACTTTGTACGTGAAGAAGGAGGCTACTAACTTAATTGTTGTGTCTGTTTATGTTGATGATTTTCTTATAATAGGGAGCAATGAGGAATTGCATGTCTGGAGTATTTTTGAATAAGTCAAAATGTTTGAAAGCTTTAAAGTAGTTGTTGTTAGAAAATAGGGAACTTGAAGACAAGCTCTTGTATTCATGGGCTTGTGATGCAATTTCTTAGCAATTTGTTATGCATTTCTGTTAAATTTCTCGTGTATATAAAGCACTTTCTAGTCAATAAAATTATAATGTCATTCAGCAGCTCATTTATGTTCTTATTGCATTAATTTGCTACTGTTCTTGGGCAAAATAACAAGTCTTATAACGGCTAGCACCAACAATTGGCTCGGTTGGCTAGCTAACAGAAAGAACTGCCAAACTAATTTGGCATTATAAACAGTAGGATGCCAATCGAGTTTGACAGAAGGTCTGCACTTCAGTCATGATCAAGGCTTGTAGAGAAATGAAAAATTGAGGATAAATTTTTCGTTTTACTAAGAAAACTGTAGTACCTTGAACCGGGACATGGCACGTAGACCGAGATAGACTCGATCGAGTACACGTAAACTGAGATAGGTCGAGTCGAGTGGCATAGTACTAGTTGTAACCGAACATGAGTACCGAATAAAATGGAATAAATTCAATTATATCCTAAGAGTAAAAAAAAATGTATGTTATAAAAATGTGTATTTGGTATAAATAAATATATATATATATAATGCAATTATTATATATATATATATATATATATAAAAGCATGCAAATGCATGCAAAGAAGGAATAGAAAAAGAAAAGAGAAAAGGTGAAAATAAGTGGGAACCGTGTACTGTTGTGTAGCATGTGTTCATGTGAAATGTGTATATAAAAGTATGTGTGGTTGTAATTTATATTTTAATATATATATATATATATATATATATATATGATGTCTCAATTAAAGCAAAGAAAAGAAAAGAAAACAGGAAAGAGAAAAGTCAACAAATGAGGCATTATTTGGCAGTGCAAGTGGGACGTGTATATATATATATTTATATAGGGTGTACTGTGTGGCATATAACAAGTAAGGCAATATATATATATATATATATATATATGTTTGCTTGTAGCAGTGGAGTACAACAAGTTGCGTGTAAAAGAAAAGAAAAGAAGAAAGTAAGAGAGAAGAAGGAGACGGCTGTGCAGCAGTGTAGTGTTGCGCTGTTCAGTGTGTGTTTGTGGGATATGCATGTGTGTAAAACAGTGCAGTAGCTTTGTGTGTGTTGTAACGTGTAGCAGGTCAAAAACAGGAGAGTAGGCCAGCCTGATTTTAGAAAGAGAGAGAGAGATATAGAGAGAGAGAGAGAGAGAAAGAGAGAAATATATATAGAAAGAGAGAGGGGCAGTGTAGTGGTGATGTATGTGTGTGTGGGTACGTGAGTTAAACCAGAAAAGCAAAAAGGGAGAAGTTAGAAGCAAGCAACGAAGGGGGGGTATCACTGTTGAGGTAAGAACCACTAACCCACCTTGTTTCTCTCTCTTTAGAAATTTCAATGTATATAACCTGTTTTGAAAGCATGTTAATTTGTATTGATTTCAGAACCTTGTAGCATATAAAACGTAGGTTAAAATACAAAAAGAACCAACTGATTTGGTCGAGAAACGAGCTAGAAAGGGTCACTTGCAGGTCATGGGGTGAGTGACTCAGTCCCTTGTATTTCATGTGCAAGGCTTAGTTTAAATAGTGGGAAATTGTAGAAGGAAGTTACAGAAAAAGAACGGAACAAAATGGAGTAAAAATGATAAATAGAGGGGCTCAAAAACTTCAAAATACAGTTGGCCGGCGCTCGGCCGGAAAAACTGATTTGGTGCTGGGAGAATCAGTTGGGTTGGGGCTGAAAAAGGTTCTAAATAATTTCTTAGGGTCCTAGGGTTCATCTGATAAGAAAAGAAGAGAATTTGGACGTTGAAAACCAAAGAAAATGGGGAGAGCAGGTCGCGGTTCCGGCGACTGGCAGGAATTCAGGCCGGGGAAGATGACCGGATAGACGAAGGGGGGGCAACGGGCTGATGTTCGGGCCATCCTTGTTGGGCCTGTTGGTTTTTTTTTTTTAAAAAAAAGGATTGGGCTGCTGCTTGAGTTTAAAAAGTGTAGGCCCGTTTTGGTTTTTAAAAGACTTGGGCTGTTTGGTTTTGGGCCCAACCGTTAACCAAAAAAAACCAAAAAACAAAAGAAATGAAAAGAAAACGAAGAAAAAGAAAAGAAAGGGAAAAATGGGATGCGGGGGTTCGAACCACAGACGGGAAGGAGGGGAGGGTGACACCTGGCCATGGTGCCACCCAGTACGCGCCCGTTCCTTTATGCAAATAATATGTATATATATATATATATATATTATAATTTAATAATTTAGATTAAATTAAATTTATTTAATTAAGTTAAATAACCCGAAATGGCCCGGAGTCTAAATGGGACAAGCCATATATGTATCCTAACTATCTTGGACCTCCTAAGACCAACAGTGAGGTCCGTGACACGAGATGAGGTCCCGAAAAATAAAAAACCTGTAGAACCCTTGAAAATTACCAAAATGCCCCTAATTTAAAGACCAGTCAAACGAATCCCGATTAAAATAAAAGAATAGTGAATTTTTATTATTTCGAATGTTCTAAACTCAACGGTAAGGTCTGATTTACGAAAAAAGGTCTCAGGATGTAAGAAATCGTGAAAGTGTAAAATGATCGTTTTACCCTTTTTAGCCCGGATACCCAAATTAAATTTCGCGAAAGTCTAAACCGACTTTGTTCGGTATTCCGGACTCAATGGTAGCGTTTAATTTGGTAAAATAGAAACTCATAAGATAAAGACATAAAATTTGATGAATAGCATAATTCAACTAGCAAATAGATTGAGTGACATTTCATGATTTTAGGAACATCGAAAGGCAAGGAGAAGGCGGTTTGACTTTCTGCATTCTTACTGTTTGTCCATTTACCTTGCGAGCTCGATTTTCTTTGGGTTGAGACAGCCCATCAGGTACGATATATTCTGCTAAGTAAGAAATAGAATTAAGTTTAGTAATAATTGCCATGTTGACTTGATGATTCACATATCTGCTTGATTGCTTATATGCTTATGTGTTTCCTATTATCTCTTTGAAAGTTGGTGAAGAATGTGGATCGTGGCTGTGTATATCGCATGAGTTAGCATAATGTGTGAATTATATTTTCGAGAATTGTTGAGATTATAGAATGTGTAACCTAAAGCATGTGTTTAAGTGAACTATGTATGCATGTACCTTTGATGGAGGGATTTTTGTGATTGGACTGTTATTGTGTAATACATTGTTTAAAGCATGCTTCATATGTAGATAAGATGCCTTACTGAGATTGCATTATTGCATGGTGGAATCAGAGCATATTGGCATAGTGTGATTCCTTGGAACATGGTGTGAGTTAAGCATTTAGTGTTGTGCATACTGGTTACTCAGGCCATCGGGGAAGGTCCGTAAAGTGAGACATACTGGTTACTCAGGCTGTCGGGGAAGGTCCGTAAAGTGAGATATTTTGGTTACTCGGGCCGTCGGGGAAGGTCTATAAAGTGAGACATACTGGTTACTCAGGCCATTGGGGAAGGTCCGTAAAGTGAGACATACTAGTTACTCAGGCCGTCGGGGAAGGTCCGTAAAGTGAGTCATGGGTGTGACATGGAGTTTGCATCGGGTGTGTCACGCATATTTTCATTGCATTGTATTAATGAATTCATGAATGTGTGATGAATCTTGTTAATGCATTGTATAGATGAATTGGATGGCATGTAAGTTATAATTGTGCATGTAGATATAACTGTATACTTGCACATGCCACGCCTTAGATTATGTTAATGAGTTGGATGGCACGTAGATTATTGCTAGTACATTTTATGGATGACATTGAATGACATGTAGATATAACTGTACACTCGCACATGCCACGCCCTTAATTTTGTTTCTTACATTAGCATTATATTGTACCAGCAGTTGAGCTGACCCATTCGTGGAACAACATTTCAGATGACACTCCGGCTACGCGAGAGATTCGGTGATGTTTTAGTGGAAGAAAGAACTTAGAGTATTTTGGCACTTGGGGCGCATTTTGTGATGTACGGGCTTAAGCCCAAGATGGCATGTTGTATGTATATTGATGAAAATGAATGTAAGCTAAGTTGAACCCGTTAGATTGTCCTTTACCTTTATTTTATTTTCTTTTAGTTTCGTTACTCGTGCCTCGGGTTCGCTGGAATTCGGGGTGTGACAAGGCTTCAGCTTGGAGAAATGTCTATAATAGTTATGAGAATTGGGAATGCAGCCTGCGTTGGATTGGAACCTCCCTAGAATCATTTTTCTTCTCTCTTAGCTGGGGTGCTTGGTTCCTCTCATTCTTTGTATGTTGGTCTGGTTTTTCTATCTCCCTACTCTAGTTCTTGCCCTTGTTTGTGCTCTGGTTTCTAGACACACTGTTCTCTTTGGGCTCCTAGTGGCTTGAGTTGGTGTTGTGTAGCTTGTTAGGGATAATTACAGGATGGTTTTATTCTTCGTTTGGTTCTATTTAAATCTATAATAGTCGGAAGTGACCAAACAAATATATGCAGAACTGATCACAGGGTCCAGACCAGAGCTTCAGATCTCGTCACCGCCTTAGCGGATTCCGAGCAAAGAATAGGGAAACAGTCTCCAATACGGAAACTACCATTTATGATTATCTCCGCCTTAGCGGATTCCGGGCAGAGGATAAGGAAGCAGTCTCCAATACGGAAACTACCATTTATGATTATCTCCATCTACGACTCAATGCCCACAAGGTAACTGCAATCTCCGATGATCATATCCCTATATTCATGGCGTCGAATCCTAATCAACTTAGGAAAGCTTCGGCCTATATATTAAACCCTAGAGGTACGCTATTGAATTCATGCTCATTCTTTGACTTTCAATACAGTCTTTCAATTCCCTTACTCACTTAAGCATCGGAGCGGCTACCGCCGGAGCCAATCCGGTGGTCCTCTGATCATCTTTCTGAGTGTTCTACAGGTCACGAAGCCCTCACGTGTTGCGAGTCAAAAAGTGCAGCATCAAATGGTTACAACTTCAAATAAAAAAAGAAGAAAAAGAGCTAACATTGCTGCGACCAAAAGGCTATTACAAAGAAGATTCCCTTTATGTCTTAATTTTTCACTGCCTTTTTCTTTTTATATAGCTAAAGACCGGGGAGTTCTGCTTGACAATGTTAATTCCTTAATGTTCCACACAGAAAATTTTCAATTCAAGATTGAGAGATTTTCTTCATTAATTGATTGATTATTAAATTTTCTTATTCAAAACCAAAGAATTGAGTAACAAAACTAGAGTTTTTTTTTCTTCCTCAAAACAAACAATTTCTTAACAAATCCAGAATTTGAGGTTTATTTCGTAAAGATTATTTTATTTTGGGATAATCACATTGACCTCTCCCGAGTTATTCGATAATTATACAAATTGTTTTTTAAATTAAAGTAATCTCTCTAAGCTATTAGACAATTACAGACCTGCTCCCTTGTGTTTTGAAAAACTACACTCAAATTCACTTTATTATATTGACAATATACAAATTTTTCTCCCATACAAAATTTATTATTAAAGGTGTTATAGTTTCAATCAAATTTTTTATATTACTAAATAACTTTTATATGTTATAATAATCTTTCCTACATTTTTAAAAATTATAGGAGAAATCTCTGTAATTATCATATATTATAAAACAAATTAGTATAATTATTTATAAGGATAAAATAATAAATTTATATTTTTCATTAACATTCAAATTCAAACAATTCTAACAGGAGAATATTAAAAATTATAATGAATGTTTTTGTAATTGTTAGATAAATCAGAGAATGTCAATATAATTATCTCTTTTATTTTATATCCCTAATTTAAAACTCATATTGGTATTGGAATCCCATTGTTGATAAGGCAAGGCCTGACGTTTAAAAATATTTTGGTTTATCAGATCATGTAATATTTAATAGGTTTAATAGGTCTTTAAGTGCAATAGACTTTCAAGATGGTTCATCAGAGAAAAAAATCGCTTTTTTTTTTCTTTCGCCGAGACTCAATTTCAAACTTCAGGGCATATGCACATACATATCTAGATAGAAATTTTCTTCTCCCTCGTCATCCTAGTCCAAAATAAAGTACAATATACTTAGGCTGTTGAACGAGTTACATATTGTGGAAATCGTATAATATTATAAAGGATTCTCAAGATTCTTAATAATTATACTAAACTCTCATAAAATTTTTAAAATTACACAAATTTATTTTACTTTTTTTTTGACAAATTACACTAACTTCCTCTTCAATCCAATTTCTCTTTGAAAATGACAAAATTGCCCTTTCAATTTTTTTTCTATTTTTTAGTTTTGACCATTTTTCTAACTTTTCTTAAAGAATTTTTTTCATTTTATATAAAATTAAATTTTAAATAAATAATTTATATTTTTTAGCCATAGAAGATTATAATTAATATTTGTATGAAAATGAAAAAAAAAATAGTTAGAAAAAATTATTCAAAATTTAAAAAAGAAAAAACATAAAAAGGGCAATATTGTCATTTAAAAATAAATTGGACTAGAGGAGAGGTCAGTGTAATTTCAAAAACATCAGAAAAGGTCAGTGTAATTGTCAAAAATTTCATAAGAGGTCAGTGTAATTTGCCCTATTATTGACGTAGCGGAAGCTTGTAAAGAAATAGGGCACCGCCTATCTTTTGGAGAATCGTCCGAATCCACGAACAAACGTAACACACCCGAATCCACGAGCACAGAGAATAAGATCTCGAAAATAAAATTCTTTATTATATGAAAGTTAACCTTACAATGAAAAGAAAAGCCTTTATATAGGCAACAAACCCTAATTCAACTAGGACTAGGAAAGCAATAATTAAAATAAGCAAAAAGACCAAAAAGTCCAAAAAATAGAAAAATTCTAAAAAAATAATAAATCAAAAGTCCTAAGCTTAAGTAGCAATTTGGTTAAAAATCAACTCCAAACGTCAACCGTAGCCATAATAAATCAAGCAGCACATTTTTTACCAAAAGTAGTAAAAATGCACTTTTGCCGGCCAAAACGAAGGAATTCGCCCGAAAAACGGCATGCGTCATAGCAAAGCTATGACTATTGATCAGCGCGTCGATTCCAAGTCGCCCACCAAATTTCATACAATTCCGACCATTCTGGCGCTGCACGCAGTTCCGTGCTAAGAATTAAATTCTTTTGTTGTAACCTGTTCTACATCAATTATAAATAAACATTCGTCTAGTAACACTTTTTTTTTTAAATAGAGTTAATTAGTCTTAAGTCCTTGGTAAAGATATTATATTATCATAAGATCCACTTATGTCTCTAATTTAAGCAGAAGGATATGACGTTATATGTTTTTCAACTCAAATTCATTTTTGATGAGTTGGCACCAACTAATTTTATTATATGACTTTTTTACTCATAAATCATTTATCCCTCTTCGGTCTTCTCCTCTATAACCACCGATACACCCCATGGGAGCCCTCTTATTTTCTCCATCGTCAATCATTGGCTTGCGATTGCTACAACCAAGGAATCCCCACCCATTGTAGATCATCACCATGGATATAAGAGAATCGAAGATATTGACCACAATAAAGACGATGATGAGGGGGTTATGGCCGTTGATGGTGACTTCATGTACGTTGATACAAGTAAAGTTTCAAATCTGTCTCTTTTTGAATGGTTTTAAGACTCAAAGCTTCTATTTTTTTTTCTTATAATTTTGTGGAGGTTTTGGTTAAATGTTCTTGTTTTCTAAAATTTTTGGAATGTGGGCTCTACCATGAGAATGATTGAAGAAAGCAATTACTTTTTTTAATATTGGAATTTGGAGGCTTCTATTTTAAGAGAGCTTCTCATGGGACTTTAGAAGCCAATGATATTCCAGATTTGTCAGTCTCTTTGCAATCTAAGCCCTTCTTTTTAATTATAATTTGTGTTAAAGTGTGTTTATTCATAAAGCAACGTAAAGGTAAAATCACATTTGATAATTATCTCTCAAGCTCTACCCAAAAAAATAATGATCTCTCAAAAGTAATTTTTATTTCAATCTTAATTTTTTAATATACCTATTAAAATTCATTTTCAAAAATAAAATGAATATTGAATTGGTTGCACTAGTATTGTGATCATCGTTACGTCTCCACCACCACTACCACTATCACCAGTATCTCCATCACTGCCAATTCACCACAATCTCCACCGCTAACAATAGCCTATATCTTGTTATAACATCTAAACAAAATGGATATTGCTTGGGCATGGCCTTTATATTTATCGGTTTTGATAGATGGCATTGTACTAGTTGATGTCTTAAACTACAGTGCCTACTAGAGAGCACATGGAACCCTTATCTTTGAAAAAACTTTCACTAAAAAAATTTAATTAATCGTAATGAAAATTGAATTATGCGATGTAATATATATATATATATATATATATTATATAAATTAGAATATCATCATGATATTATTTTTTTCATATATGACGTGATTCTGGACTGCAACTAATTAACTAAATTAGTTATGTAATTAATTAATCGTCTTACAAGGTTGCTCAAATAATCTTAAATTTTATTTTTCTAATTAAACCTAACTAATTAGGTAAGAATTATTTGAACTAAACGATAAACTAATTGTTCTATTAGATATAATTTTTTACAAAATTTCAAGCATTATATGGCCATGTGCTTATTAATAGATATTAATAAAAATAATAGAAAACACAATACAGAAAGAGACATAACATCCAATCATACGTGGGAAATCCTTAGGAGAAAAAAACTCACACTTGCAAAAAGTTGCACTATGAATTCAACCTAGAACAAGGATTCATCAGACCTCGATTCAACTAACTTTACTACTGCCTCTCTTAATCTTTCACCATTAGCCAATATCTAATATCCAGAGTCCTTCTGTTGTAATCGTTCGTACAAACAATTGTGCCTTCACCAGTAATTTTCTCACAACACCAATCTGATCTGCATAGATTAACAATTTACATGTTGTGATAAAAAGTGAACCTAAGACTTACTCTTAAATACAATGACTCACAATAACCTTTGTAAAAAAAGAACTCTATAAAATCCTAATGTAAAGATCTGTATATAAACTCTATGCTTATTTGAGGGCATCTAGCAAGTGATCATGAAGCGCAATGCTCTACTCAATGAATGATCACAGTAATGTGACCCAATCCATAACCTGAGTAAATCCAAAACTGTAAAGTCTAGGTCTGTAGTTGTGCAAGTGATGAGGATCTAGAAACGATAGTAGTGCCAATAGCTTGTGTGCCATCAATAGGGGAAGGTTTTCTATCATGTCTACCAAAGATATGACCATGATAACACGACATCACATTCCAAATACATGAGAAAGCTTACTTAACGCAAGAACAAAACCAGAGTGGTCTCTCAAAATTGTATAGAGAATAATATGAAATCCTAGACTAACTCTACTGGGTTTGTGAACAATAACTGTTGAGAAAATACAGCAGCGTGATCTCGGCAAGCTTCCAAATATGACGAGGTCAACACAACGGTAAAATTTGAGAAGGAAAGAACAGCAGACATGGGCTGATCTCACGATATTTGTCTAGCATGATTGCAGCGTTATTTGATTCTTTTTCTTGTATAAATAGCACCCTTCGAGTCTTTGTAAAATCATCAATATAGAATACAATTCTTCATTTATTCTCTGGTTCTCTTTAGCTCTGTTTCTCTTCTGTTTTTTTTTTCTTTAGCTCTGGTTTTCTTCATGGTATCAGAGCCAGAAGTTTCTTCTTTCTGTTCTTGATCATACACAGAATTTCTGTTGAAATTGATTGTTCAACAACGTGACTGTTACACGTTGATTGGCATTTGTTTTTTTTTTTTCTCTCCATCAAAGTCGATTTCTTTTCTGCCAAACAGAGGGACGATTCCGAAACCCCTGTTTTTTTTCTCTCTGTCATTCTGTCGCACAAGTGAAACTCACTGTTCATCATTGTTAAAGAGGAAGAAGATCACGTGACATCCTTGTGTTTCTGGGCATTTCTTAAACCAAGCCCAATTTTTTTAAACTCTTAACCACTGTGTTTCTGGGCATTTCTAAAACCAAGCCCAATTTTCAACTATTAACCAACCCAGCACCTTCTCTATTTTGGCCCACTTCAACCAAGCCCAATTTCAACCTATTAACCAAACCACCACCTTCTCTATTTTGACCCACTTACATAGCCCAGCCCACATACAAACCAAATTGCACAGCCTGCTTGATCCGATTACAACATTGATTGCTCGAGTGGCCATTCTACCTTGATCTGCTATAAGTCCAAGCCTTTTGTCTAGCTTTAATCCAATAACTCTCAGTCCATTTTTTTTTTTTTGTTTGTTTTTTTTTTTTTGGTCTGACCCAGTCTGTTTTTTTTTTTTTTCAAAAAAAAAAAAAAAAGAAAAAAAAATACAATCTATATATATATATATATATATATACATTCTTCATTTTTTTCCCATGGCAGGTACAACTGAAGGCTCCCAAAGCTCACCAACTTCTCAAAGTTTTGATGATCCTGGTCACTACCTATATCTTAGCACTTCTGATCACCCTGGGGTGACATTGGTCTCCCAACCATTGACAGAGACCACTTACAACACATGGCACCAATCCATGCTCATTGCTCTCAGCACAAAGAACAAATTGGGTTTCATCGATGGCACTATTTCCAAACCATCCGATTCTTCCGCTGCCGAGCTCTTACAATGGACATGCTGCAACAATATGGTCAAAGCTTGGCTGCTTAATTCTATTTCTAAAGAAATTTCAGCGAGCGTTATTTACTGTAATACTGCACGAGATATCTGGGTTGAATTGAAGGAGCGGTTTTCCCAAGTTAATGGTCCCCGGATGTTCCAACTTGAACAAGGAATCCATACTCTTGTTCAAGGTACTACTTCTGTCAGTACGTACTTCACCAAACTCAAAACATTATGGGATGGGCTTTCGTCTCTACAATCCCTATCTTCTTCAAGAAGGGGTAGGTCCATATCAGCAGTATCAACGTACTATGAAGTTTCTCATGGGACTCAACGATTCTTATGCTGCGATTCGTGGAAAAATCCTCCTGATGGATCCACTTCCATCGATTAATCACATCTATGGCCTTATCCTTCAAGAGGAATGTCAACGCAACATTCACGTCTCGCCCTCCATTGATACCGTTGCCTTGGCTGCCAAAGGCTTCCTCCCTTCATCAACCAGTAGAGTTCCTCCACGAAAGAAGCATCTCAAGTGCACCCATTGCCACAAGGATGGTCACACTATTGATCGCTGTTACCTTATTCATGGATTCCCTCATGGATCTCGCAATACTGGTTCCAACCACAAAGCAAGTGTCCATCATGTTTCTTCCGCTACCAACAAATCAACCACCAGTAGCCTTCCCTTCACCCTTGATCAATGCCAACAATTACTTGCCCTGCTTAACAATGCCAACCCGTCCTCATCCATGGCCAACCATGTAGGTAACATCGAGAATTCTTTGTCAGGTATACCTTCCAATCCCTCTTCTGATACTTTATGGATTCTTGACAGTGGAGCAACTGACCATATGGTTTGCTCTCCAGCTGATTTAACCTATTCTGTTCCAGTCCATGATCGTACTGTTCAACTCCCCGATGGATCCCAAGCAGTTGTTTCCCACATTGGATCCATTGTTTTTTCTTCTTCTCTCATCTTAACAAATGTTTTATGTGTCCCCTCATTTCATTTTATTCTTATTTCTGTCCACCAACTTTGTGATACTTTAAACTACCTAATCCTTTTCTTTTCTCATTCTTGTATTATTCAGGACCTACGCTCGATGAAGATGATTAGGGTGGGAACTGAGTGGAATGGCCTATACTACTTCACCAAAACCAAGCCTGCTAAGTGTTAGGTGGCTACTTCTCAAGTTTGGCATCGTCGACTTGGACACCTCTCCAATAAAGTCTTGTCTCAACTTTCTAATAATGTGTCTGACATTTCTTGTTCTAAATTAGATACCTGTTTTATTTGCCCATTGGCTAAACAGACACGTCTTGAATTTCCTTCTAGTTCTATTTCTACTGTTACACCTTTTGAATTACTGCATATGGGTATTTGGGGAGGTTATCGTATTGCTACTCTATTTGGTGCCCATTACTTTCTTACTATCGTCGATGACTTTACTAGATGCACCTGGGTATACTTAATGAATTATAAATTTGATACCCGTCACCTCATTCAGAATTTCCTTTGCCTGATTGAAACACAATTTTCTGCTACAGTTAAAATCATTCGTAGTGATAATGGGGCCGAATTTGACATGCCCTCTTATTACTCAGAAAAAGGGATTATTCATCAGACCAGTTGCGTCTCTACTCCTCAACAAAATGGGGTAGTTGAGCGTAAACACCGACATCTCTTAAATGTTTCCCGTGCCTTACTTTTTCAAGCACATTTACCTAAACATTTTTGGGGGGAAGCTGTCCTCACAGCAGCTTATTTGATCAATAGGACACCTACTCCTCTCTTAGATGGGCAATCTCCCTACGAGAAGCTCTACCATTCACCCCCTCAATACACTCATCTCTGAGTTTTTGGTTGCCTCTGTTATGCTTCAACTCATTTCAAACCTGTTTCCAAATTCGACCCTCGAGCAACCCCTTGCATTTTCCTTGGGTATCCACATGGCCAAAAGGGTTACCGTCTTTATGATATTCATACTCACCACACATTTACCTCTCGCGATGTCGTCTTCTATGAAGATCACTTTCCCTTTCAACATTCTCCATCCGAGTCACCTTCTCCTATTTTACCGTACCCTTTTGACTCTCCCGACCTTCTCTCCCCTCCGACACATCATGACCCACATACTCCCACTTCTCTCCTTCCCCTTCCTGATCGTCCAGTTCGGCGTTCCACAAGACAGACTTAGCCACCTGCGTACCTAAAGGATTTTCATGTTGACCAGGCCCTTCCGTCTCGCTCCACTCCGACATCTGACTCGGCCCTGGTTCGTTCCTCAGGTACTCTTTATCCTTTTTCTCACTTTCTTTCATATGATCGTCTTTCTCCCAATCATCGTGCTTTTACTACTACTATTTCTCTTACGAAAGAACCCCAGCCTTTCTTGCAGGCCATGCTAGGACCCTAAATGGCGTGATGCTATGAAAATTGAGATTGATGCACTTGAAGCCAATTATACTTGGACTTTGACATCTCTTCCTCCACATAAGCAACCCATTGGGTGCAAGTGGGTGTACAAGATCAAATATAATCCAGATGGCTCCGTTGAACGCTATAAAGCTCGTTTCGTTGCCAAAGGTTACAATCAAAAGAAAGGCATTGACTATTCAGAGACTTTTGCCCCTGTTGCCAAAATGGTCACCGTTCGTACAGTCCTAGCTCTTGCTGCTATCCACAATTGGCATCTTCACCAGCTTGATGTCAATAATGCTTTTCTTCATGGTGACCTTGATGAAGATGTTTACATGCACCTTCCTCCTGGTTTCGGATGAAAGGGGGAGAGTCGAGTATGTAAGTTGAACAAATCTTTATACGGCCTCAAACAAGCATCAAGGCAATGGTATGCTAAGCTTTCCTCCACCCTTATAAATGCTAGGCTATAGGTAATCTAAGGCAGACTACTCTTTGTTCGTCCGATCCCATAAGAACGGCTTCACAACTGTGTTGGTGTACGTTGATGATATCATCTTAGCAGGAAACAATCTTGAACACATATGTGAGTTGAAGAAATACTTGGAAGATTGCTTCAAACTCAAGGATCTTGGGTCTTTGAAGTACTTTCTCGGGATTGAGATGGCTCGATCGAAGAATGAGATATTTCTCTCACAAAGAAAATATGCCTTAGAGATTCTTGAAGAAACAGGATTCCTTGGGGCTAAGCCATCAACTTTGCCCATGGAGCAAAATCTGGCATTAAGTGAATCTGATGGAGAACTTATCCCAGAACCCTCTTTATATCAGTGATTGATTGGGAAGTTAATATATTTGACCATCACCAGGCCAGATTTGGCACATGCAGTCCAGGTGCTGAGCCAATTCATGGATAGACCGCGTACTTCTCACTTAGATGCAGCACACAAAGTATTGCGGTATCTCAAACAATCACCAGGATAAGGGATTTCACTATCAGCCTCCAGCAATATCCAACTGTATGCGTTCTGTGATGCTGATTGGGCCTGTTGCAAAGACACTCGACGTTCCGTCATAGGATATTGCATTCTGCTGGGAAAGTCACCTATTTCCTGGAAGACCAAGAAGCAGACAACAATCTCTCGATCTTCGGCTGAAGCAGAATATAGAGCCATGGCTTCAACTTGTTGTGAAATCACTTGACTAAAGCAATTGTTGATAGATCTCAATGAAGCACACCCATAACCTGTTAAGGTATATTGTGACAACAAGGCAGCTATTCACATAGCTTCAAATCCAGTGTTTCATGAGAGAACGAAGCATATAGAAATAGATTGTCACCTAATTCGGGAAAAGCTTCAAAATAGAGTCATTCAAACAAACTACTTACCAACAAGCCAACAACCTGCAGATCTTTTTACCAAAGCACTTGGTCCCACACAGTTCAATTACCTTCTTGGCAAGTTGGGTGTCACTAACATCCACTCCAACTTGAGGGGGAGTGTTGAGAAAATACTAGCAGTGTGATCTCAGGCAAGCTTCCAAATATGACGAGGTTAAAATTTGAGAAGGAAAGAACAGCAGACATGGGCTGATCTCACGATATTTGTCTAGTATGATTGCAGCGTTATTTGATTCTTTTTCTTGTATAAATAGCACCCTTCGGGTCTTTGTAAAATCATCAATATAGAATACAATTCTTCATTTATTCTCTGGTTCTCTTTAGCTCTGTTTCTCTTCTGTTTTTTTTTTCTTTAGCTTTGGTTTTCTTCAATAACAAACACGAGGTAATAGATCAAGATGGGTAGGTTTATCAGAATACCACTAGTTATGGCATATAGAAGTCTCACCATCTCAATTGTGGGATGAGTAATATGACTGCTAGTAAAGATAAACGCAGAGACAAAGCTCAACAAATTTCTATCCTACTCAGATAGACTAAAACCAATAAGTTGAGAAAGAGAAAGGTTAGTCTTGCCTTTGAGAAACTCAAGAACCTCACATAGAGGCTCATCTAAGAAAAAAAATATCCTACGTGCGTCTTGATGTGTACGTATACCTAAGGTCTGTGCTACTAAGGTCGGGGATATCTCTATCTTATGTCCACCTATATTGGAAGTTAGAGTATGGGTACAAACATCATAATTGACAATATCTCTATAGAAGGCTCTGATAGACTCCTTTCGTGCCTTGCTAGTCACAATCAAGTACTGTATCCCCTCATGCTATCAAAACTAAGAGATTGACTCTTGTTCTGCTGGGAAGTCCATGAGGTCAAAAGCCACATTCTATCTAAATATGGTGATTCTCCATGTTCCTAATTAAATGATTATATTGCTCAATAGAGCTAAAGTCAGGTGGAATAGGTCGATGATCCACCTAGGCACATTTCTTCTTAAACTACCGTGGGCCATGAGGAACACAATGATGAAGAGTGTGTATGAGAATATCATGGTGAAATTAAGGGGTATTAAACACATATACTGAAGAAAAAAAATGCTCAAGGAAAGACTAGAACATGAAGAGTAAGCCACTTTAACCATAATCTGATTGTTAATAGATCCACATAAATCGTGCAATAGTTCTAAAAGTGTCTTAAGAATTTCTCTTAGAAAAAACCCTTCACAATTACCTCTATAAAATAGGGACTATATTGAATCAAGACTATAGAATTGTTGATTAATCATAGGAATTTAAGAAGTTTCGAAATACTTTATATGGATGCAAGGTATGCCATCTAGAATGCAAAACTCGCAATTCCTATTAAATATTTTTGGCACTTTATTTTTATAGGCTAACCTAAACCTAACTTAATTCAAATTAGAGCAACCAATAGAATTCCCTAAAATTCTTCACGCATTCAGAAGAAACTTGGTTCTTTGTTCCGATGAACCTGGACAAGCATTTGAACAGTCTAGGAACTGGTTTTGTATCATTTTCAATTTTTCAAAGTATATCACAAGTACAAAACCACTAATTACCATATGGATATATTTATTAATATTTTAAGAAACTTTTAAGCCTGTAGCCAAAATAAAAGGTTCCTAACCTGTAACACCTACCTCTAGTAGTATAGTGGGGCAATTAGGATAATGTGTTGAAAATTATAGCAATAAAAGAACTATTTCAAAGTTTTTAGACACAAAGCAACAACAAGACCTAAACTAAGGTTAGAAACTAACCCAATCCAACATTGGGTCATAACCCTAATTAAGCCAGTACCCAAAGTAAAGTCAAATATAAAACCTAATCGTGAGTTAACCTAACCTAACCTAGGTTAGTAAGACTAATGAGTTAAGTGATCAACACATCACTAACCTAAGAATGTGAAAAAATATTACATCAATTATCATGAATTATTAAATAATTTAATAATTATAAAAAATAAGAAAAATACAAAATAAATACATAAAATATTAGAAAAATAAAGAAAAAAATGGCAAATTATTTTTATGCATTATGTGACATATACATAACGAAGAAGCTCAAGTACACACACTAAAGTGTGTACATATGCAAATAGAAAAATATTAAAAATGGGGAAAAATATATATAAAAATAATTCAAAAATCACTTTTAAATGACAAATGCCTTGCACATGATAGAGAGAGACTAAAACACACACGTGTGTATAGGTGTATGTATATAAGTGTATATATATATGTGTGTGTGTGTGTGTGTATATATACATATAATGGGAAGAAATTAGTTAAGTATATATATATATATATACACACACACACACACACACACATTGTGTGTGTGTTTAACCAATAAGAGAGGGATTTGGTTTGAGCCACCCCTAACCCATATGGGAATCCCATGGAGGGTCGACTGCATATGAGAAGCTGGGACAACAGTTGCAGTTGCAGGGATGGAGAATGATAGTTTATGATCCAAGAATCATATAACAACAAACCGCACTCAGTTTGGTTAAGAAATGGCTTTGAAATAGCGAAAATTCAATCACCATTGTTGAGCTTGAGATTGAACTCTACAGTAAGTTTCAAGCTTAGAAATTAAAGGGAGAATCTAAGTTAGAAACCTGGGAATGGATTAGGATTGAAAACGAATCGAAAACTTCACTAAAACAACGCAAAAAAGCTCTAAATTTTTTAAACTTACAGTGAACAATAAACCCTAATTCAATGAAGGAGATGAACAATAGCGAGTCAGGCCTCAATTAAGAGAATTGAGCACTAAGCTCAATTCCAGGGATGGAGAATGATAGCTTATGATCCAAGGATCATATAACAACAAACCGCACTCAGTTTGGTTAAGAAATGGATCTAAAATAGCAGAAACTCAGTCACCATTATTGAGCTTGAGATTGAACTCTACAATAAGTTTCAAGATTGGAAATTAAAGGGAGAATTTGAGTTAGAAACCTAGGAATGGATTAGGATTGAAAATGGATTGAAAACATCACTAAAAAATGCGAAAAAGCTTTAAATTTTTTAAACTTATAATGAAAAATAAATCCTAATTCGAGGAAAAAGATGAACAGTGGTGAGTCAGATCTTGAGTTGGTTATGGGTCGAGTTTTGACCGCACATGAAGTAGTTCTAGGTATAAACCTATAGGGCATCGTTTTGATGTTAAGGTTAATAAAACACATATGTAATACATCATCGTTTAGATGACGCCATGCTGACGTCATGCAAACGTCACAGACTGATCGGTTCTCAGGATGATAGCCTCGGTTCACTTACATCCCAATCGAACAGGACGGTTTTTAACCAAATTAATTCAAATTCCTACTTAGAACTTTATAGAAATTGTGAAAGGGCCCCAACCAAAAATTCTTAAAATTCAAAGATACCCCTCTAAAACAGAAAATTAATAAAAAACATTTTGAAATTATAGATTGGCACCAGGAGTATTATTTAATTATATTAAATCCCAAATAAAATAAAAATTAATTTAAAAATACTCTCTTAAATTAGAAAAAATGATAAAATTAAAATAAAAATTATGGAAATTACAATCAAGCCTCTAGATTTCTGGTAAATTATAAAAGTGCCCCTAAAAGTGTCAACATAATCAGTGCTTCGAAAAAGACAAACCTAAGGTTTTTCAGTGCTTTGAATCTAATGGCGGGGTCTATTTTAGCAAACGAATTTTCTAAATCTATAAATAAAGATCGATAGGCACATTTAATGCAATTTTATAGTATTAATTAAGAAGTCAAATGAAGACAAAAAAATTATAAAACTTCATACTTAAGTTTTTATGATTATTCCGGACTCAATGGCGGAGCCTGTTTAACCAAAAAAGTCTCAAAAGTATAAGTCCTTAAGAAATGCACATAAAAAAAATAGTGTTTAATAAGTATTAATCACTTCTATAAGACCTATGGACTCAAGAGGCAGTCTAAGGAAGGATAAATAGCTAAGTCAAAGGCTAAAGTGAGTAACCTTGAACCTTGAAGTGGAGACATTTTTCATGAAATGCAGTTCTTTTACAGTTTTATGACATATTTCAGACTACGATGCTAAATATTTTAACTGCATGATGGTTTTCAGAATACTAGGATGAATGTTTGAATTGCATGCTTCTATGTAGCTTATTTTTAAATATTTTATAGCATAAATAGCTTACAGAATGTTTTGCAAGTACGATAAAATAAAAGTTTACATGTCTTACAAACTTAAGAATTCCCTACTAGGGGTTAAGTTGAATATGCTTGAGAACCCTACCGGGAGTAGAAAGCCGGTAGAATTTCAAATAAGTCTTTGTAGAAGGCTATATAAGCTATGAACTCCAAATTGCAGTATGGTTGCTACGGTGACAACTTATGGTCCCACGGGACAAAGCTTATAGATGTGGCATGTATTGTTTTGATTACTACTTTTATAGTATCAAAATTCATGATCTGATGTTTTATATTGCAAAATTATCTGACATAAACTCTTGCATGATTTTAGAATGATCTTTCAACTCTCATTTATATGTTATGCTTAAAAAATGTCAGCAACTTTTAATACAACTCTTTTAACTGCTATCCATGAAAGTTACGAAAGTTTACGAACATTTATGAAAAGGGGTTTACAGAAACTAGTGACAGGGAACTGGTGTTACTTATGAGATTTCTATTAAGCTCATAAGTTTTAATCCTATATTTTTCAGATGTTAGCCCGGAAAGTTCAGAATAGAAGACAAACTTAAGATTACAACCATTTTGGAAGAGACTTAGGCATTTAACCATATAATCAATTCGAGGGATGGGGAAGCTATCATTCGATCATGCGTTATTGAGATTAATGTAGTAAACACACACCTTTTTGTTATTTTTCTTTCTAACTTGAATAGTTTTGGCCAACTAATTCGAATACTATACTTCCTAGACCATGCTCATATCTTGAAGTCATTATACATCCTCATTGATAATATTATGTTGTTATAGAGCAAAAGATAGGATAATTAGGATCTACCATGAACCTATAGGAGTTAATTTCTAGATCAATTCCCTCTATGTCATGTACTATCCCAGCAAAGACTGAATGATTCATCTTTCAAATGTTGATCAATTGTTGTTTCATATTTGGCTCTAATGATGAGGTACTTTAGGCAATCTTCTAAGGGCCATTAGGATCCATTTTTATTTTGACAATTTCTTCCTATGGTTATCAAACTCTTCCAATCTATAGGACTTGATGGCTCCCTAACTTCAATATGTTGATCTTCCAAGTAGTCCAAAATTGAGCTTACGTCTAAGTTTTCCTTAAGATCTTTTTGTAATTGTTATTTAGGAGTCTTATTTTTTAGTGCAACAATGTTACACACCCAAGTTACAGACTGAATCCCTTTGATAGTCACAACCCGATCTTTTAGGAAGAACTTAAAACATTGATGATATAATGAGGATACAACTTTCATGTCATGAACCCGAGACCTTCCGATTATCATATTGCAAGGTGATCGTGCATCTTGTAACTAAAGATCTGTTAACAAGGTCTTCTATTGATCACATTTTTCTGGTGTTAATAAAAAACTTGATGCCTTTACTTAAGACACTAAATTCGCCTATCAAGGTTTTGGTGAGGTGTATATCTTTAATATCCAACTTCATTTGATTAAAATGATGGATGCATAAGAACATTAGCTAAGCTACCAATATCTATGAGAATTCTTCTAACCTTATAGTTAGCCACCTTCATATCGACTACATAATGCAAAAGTTGTACCCCTGCTAAATCCTCATCAAAAAGAGTGATTTAAGAGATTGGTTTATGTATTTTCTTAATAGAGTTGATTATGAAAGCAAAAGGCTTATGTGGAGCTTCCCTTGCAAAACTCTTTCTAGCCCTATTTGGAATTTTATTTTTGGTAAAGTTAGTATAGAGCATATAAATGACTTCCTGAGGTTGGTTCTCTTGACATATGTTTTGCCTTTCTTTATCATGAAGCCTTTAATTGGTATGACTTTCCTGACGTTGATTTGACCTTTCTCGAAATCTATTACCCTCCCAAACAAATTAATTAGTCTTCCTTTTCTAATTAGTTCCTTAATTTCATACTTCAAAATTCTACACTCATATGTAGTATGACCATAATCTTTATGGAAAATCATAGTATTTGTTTTTGTTTCTTCATTCTAGATCTCTTTTAATTCGTTTTGGCCACCTTAAATTCTTCTTTGACCGAATCTACTAAGGATATGCCTTAAAGAGGAATTCATAGGAATACAATTATTAAAATGTCTAGTTAGAAATCTCAGTCTTTTTTCAGACTTGCTATCCTTCCGTTCTTCTCTATCTAGGGTATGTTCACCTCTTATTGTCTTTTCCAAACTTCTTCAAGTAAGATTCCTCTTTTTTATAATGATTTGTGCTCTCCTTTAGAGAATTCTTTACATAATCCAAAATGATACTTTTGGGCTTTAGCTAGGAGCTCTATCATATTAGTAGACAGATTCTTAATGAGTCATTGGACTTTTGGGCTGCATCCCTATAATTAGAGTTACTATAGTAAATCTACCTTCACAACCTTATACCAAAGTGAGCTCATTATTAAATCTGGAGATATATTCCCTCAAAGACACTCATTTATTATGCTTCATAATTAAAAAGTAGTCCAATCCCTTCCTAAGCCTCCTGTTTGAGATAAACCTGTTAACAAATTTAGTACTCATGTCAGTATTAGAAGTTATTGAGTTTAAAAGTAGCCAACAAAACTTTGTCATTGCTAGTCTTTTAAGGCTTGTGATGAAGGCTCAACACATCAGAGTATGAACGTCTCCTTAAAGTGCCATTATTTGCTGGAAGTGGAACAAATGATCAACCAGATTTTGGGAGAACAAACTTCTTAGGACATTTTGGAACAAATTTTGGGAGAACAAACTTCTTAGGACATTTTTTTTGAATGATTTTTTCATTAAAGGAGTCCCCTACATCCGATACTAAGCATATGGCTTTTGATATTCAAAACGTTTGGGGTTTTAACTCTTTTCAGATTTGTCTTGTTGAATTCTTGTGAATCTGACATTACTTCACCGTTTGTCTAATCTCCAAGAATATGGACTAACTGATCTTCTCAGTGTTCCTTTTCCCTCTGATTTCCTTATGGTAGATTTTCGTCATTTTTCCCTTGTATAATCGGCTGGTATGGTTGTGGAACATTTTTTTAGCTAATTTTACACCAAAGTGGCAATAGTTTGTGTTAAGGCTCTGAATTTACTAAGTCAGAAATTATTGCCTATCTTCAATTGTATTCTCTAGTGCGGGGGTTGTGGTGGATTTCTTCGTACATTAGTAGTACAAGGAAGGCGCAATGGATCATGTGGGTTTCTCATTGGAAGTAATCAAGGTGCATGTTTAAACAATCTGATAGGGAATTACTTTCAAATTGCTTCTCAAAAACGATGTCAAACTGATACTAGCAAAATCTGATCAACATGATGTAAGGCTATGATCTTTTCTCTTCCTGACCCAATAAACATGTTAAAGAAAAACCAGAGCAATAGTAAAGTACCGATGATGGACATACCTACAGTCATATCCAAAAGGATGAATGAAATGTAGAAGAAATTGTAATTAAAAATTGAATGAACCCACTATTTACCTTGGACTTTTATTTATAGAGGCGATGAGTGCCGATTTGAGTAGAATCTTTCACTAAATAAAATTTGAACTTGCCTTAAGCAAATCAAAGCAGCGGTTTTCAAATTGGAGACCATATTAGAATCCTTATAGGACTCAAATTCTAAGAGTTTGGAAAGATACACCACAACAATATACCAATTCGATTGTCTAAAGAGGAAGACTTGAGTATTCATGTTAGGTCACCAGAAAATGTTCAATTTGGTGGAATACTTCACTGAGGCGAGACGATATATACTTGATGAAGTAAGCATGAACTCGACAGATATGATTCCGATGATCTGTTCTTATCCCTTAACGGACTCTTGTCACAATCTGAACTGTGTATGCAAGTTTTATCATATCACCAACTATTTACAGTTCCAAATCCTATGATCAATCAGGAATGAGATTCTATTCGAGTGGTGCCAATATTTACTCCCCACATAGTTAGTCTTGTACCATTTGGTATTTTTTTTTCCTTCATAAGTCGGCTATGTGAGAAGATACAACACCAGGAATGGTTTTAATTTTCTGGAATTGTATTATTTTTTATTTTAGAAGTCTGGGTGTCCCAAATCCCCAAACCAACACCCCAGCGGAAGGTTGACCCTATCCTACCTTGTGGGAATGGTTGGAGGAATGGATGATGTTACTGGGCAAATACTTGTTGTGGCATATGGCAAAATCAATTACTTTTCCCTTCTGGTCAATATGAGTGCTTTTAAGTTGCACGTTATAAGTACTCTTTTAGTTATCTAGCCATACAACAAGTGCAAATGTGCGTATATTATAATACTATTTTCAGGCACTTCACCTGGACAAACTAAACTCTTGAAGATTGGTGTTGATATTGAGGAATAATAGTCGGAATTTCCATCTTTTTTTCTTATGTTGGCAACCATTGATCACCAATAACTTTAGTGGTGTCCCCATTGTTGCGTGGAGCAAGTGCCTGGCCGGCGTGGATTTCCATTTCACTTGTGCAGCCTGCTAGTATTCCACTAATGGTAATGGAGACAACACATATACGGTGATGGTAGTGGTGCTTATGTTGGTGAACCCAATGGTAATGCAAAGTTAGTCAAAAATGGCAACACTAAGTAATTCAATCAATGGTAATGCCAATGTGAATAGCATGTCCTTTCTTCTTTTTCTTATTCTATTTTGTTTTTTTTTTTTTTTAAACGCGGAAGGGGTGGTTGGGGGTGGGGTCATTACGAACGATTGAAAAAAATCGGCGCCTACAGTCTAGCACGAGCTTCTTCTTCTTCTTTTTCTTTTTTTTTTTTTCAGATTGAGTAAAAATTTTATAATTTGACAAATACATTAAGAAAAATATCTATATCTACTTAAATATGTATTACAATTTTAATTTATCGCATATTTACTAATATAGATATTATGTGATTATTTAAATTTAATTAATAAATAATAAAAATTTATATTATATACACGAATCAATTATTATTATGACATATAACTTGAAAGAAGGAATTCCTTTTAACCAAGTTGAAATTAAGTATTATTTTAGGTAAAATAAAGCTTGGAAATAAAAAACATTCATACATGCTGCCCCCGACAGGCACGTTACCTTTCTGCGTTACAACTCACGTGGGTTGGAGGGAGAAATGAAAAAGTGGAACCTCCAATAACGACTCTCGAAACATATATCTTATATAACAATACTTGATTTCACATTGAAGAAAAAGATTTTTTCTAATCTTTTTGTGTGTTATGATCATAATTAGTCATATATATATTATATATATATGTGTGTGTTTTTTTAATTTTATATAATTTATATTTTTTAATAAAAATTTAAATAGTCACATAATATATATATGATTATATATGTGACACAATAAAATTATGATAAATATATATAAATAAGAGAAAGTTTCTTTTACTCAATGTAAAACTAAGCACTGACAATAATGAAAATAAAGATGACGTAAGTTAAAGGAAAAAAATTATAAAATTTACATATATTTATTATAGCAGTTCACACACTTTTATATTTCAGAATAAAGTAAAAAAAATGAATTATGTGTAAATTTTTTCTTATTCTGGGTATTAGATAAGCTCATTTATAAAGGCAAGTTATGAAAAAAATTGAAAAATACAATTAAGGTCATCGTTGATACAGTGAAATTAATATTTTAAAAATGTTCCTTCTAATTTTTCATTCATTATTCTTGTTTAGTATAATTGATAATACTGATTCTATAAAATATCTATTTTATCGTATCAAATATGACATAAAAAATATAATGAAAAAAAAACAAAAAAGAACTTTGTTAGTTTATAGGGCAGAGGCGGATATGAGTCGGGTTAACGGTGGCCATCATCCTTAAAAATTTTCATTTATTTTTACAAGAGATTACATAAAATTTTAATTATTATATTTTTGTTCGTAATGTAGTTAGGGATCGACGTAGGTGTTGTAAGAGAGATTTGGAATGAAAATACCGTATTCTTCTGGGTTATGGAGAGTCGAGGGGCAGGGCAGGGCAGGACTCCCTCGTGTAACCCAACTAGTTGACCAAAAAGGAAAAGAAAGAAAGAAAAGAAGGGTCAAAGTAAATGAAATAGAAAATAAACAAAAGGTAAGATTCACTATCTTTATATAGTTATGTTCACTTTGAGAACATATATATATATATATATATATATATATAGAGAGATATATAGCCTTATATAGTAAGAATAGGCTACATCAAAGACAAAAGCAAGAAACTCTACTCAAAGACAAAAGGCAGTACACATCGAGGAAGAATTCAAGTAAGTAGCAAGTTTCATTCTTGGTAAATAGATTTGTTTCTTTAATAGCCATGCCATGTTTCATACTCAGCAACTTAACATCGACCTATTTCATGCCAAAATCCTAATTACCATGTCATTTCATAGCACCAGGATTAATTGGTGCAGTTGCCATCTGGAAAAATGGAATGCAGTTGATGTCAGAAACATATCAAAATTGTGATAGTAATATAACACAAAGAAAAATGATGATTTGAAGTCCTAGTTAAAAGTGATTTTGATTCTCACCAAGACTCGTTCAAAAGGTTGTCCTCTTTTGTATTTTATAATGTATCTGTGTGTGTGTGTGTATGAATACAAAATATTATTACCAGAAAAGGGGAGTATACAACGAGAGGAGAAGGCAAGAAAATCAATTAAATAGGAAAGGTAAATAGCCTATTCACTAAGGCATCATCTCATAACCCAAGAGCCTAGGGATATGTTAAAGAAAACACATCTATCATCAAAGAATCAACTCTCACATCCGGAGATAATAAATCACACAAATAAAACTCCTCTCATATCTCAACTCTTAAGCTTGAACATATAAAAAAGGCCCAGTCTAACCCGCTATGTATCATTTTCATCAAGCTTTGAGATAGGAAACTTGGACAAATTATTGGAAAAGTTAAGACAAGACTTCTTAGGCTTCAAGGAGAGGTTGGCAATATCTTTTTCCCTGGGTGAGTCGTAGTTTAAGTTTAAGAATCTTCTCTTAATTCTAGATCCCCTCTTGTTCTTCTCTCTTGAATTTTTCTCTTCCATCTTTGCAGAGAGCACTAAAACTATCTTTTATACTTTTCTTGTTAATCTCCACCCTTGTTTCACATGAAATCAAATTATTTACCCAAAAAAAAAATACATCGCTTTCCTTGTGAGCCATATCTTTGACCATCTTTTCGTCATCTCCATTCACTGGATTAGATTTGGTACCTCTTACTTTTACTTTTCATTCTTTCCTTCTTTCCTACCATCCTTATAAGTATTAAAAGGGGTTTTAGCACTTATGGCAAGTGTGAATTGTGTTGTCAAAGGCAACATGCCAGGGGGCATATTGTGGTTTCCAGGGCATATTTACTCTGATTTCAAAAGGGTCATCATAGCCCATGTTGAGATTTAGGTATGTCTAGAAGCACCTGGATTTCCACAATCCCATGCCTAAAAGACATTACTGTCAACAAAACTCAACCCATCTTCCGTCCATAAATCCAAGGGAATTTCATAAAAGTTCACCCAAACCAGGATACTAGAAAATTCATGTTTAGTCAAACCCATACAGAATACCCGGTTCCCATTTCTTAAGAATAATTAATATTGAGCTTGCCATCACAAAAAAAATTCAGTCTCCATCTAAAATTTTCTTCAATCTTATCCAATTTATTGTAATAAATACACTGAATAAATTTTGGTATGAAAGGGAAATGAGTGAGCAATTTCTTGATAAACAGTACTTGTAATTCTCTTCTCTTTTCTCAATCTCTCTCTCTCTCTTCTCTCTCTCTCTCTCTATATATATATATATATATATATAGATACACACACACACACATATATAATATCTTATACACAGTATGATCCATTAATTATCCCATCATGGTTTTAATCTTGTAGGTAAGTCATGGAGACAGGTAATGGGGCAATGTTAGGAATTGTTCCTGAACAACTCACGGAAGATAATTATGAGTACTGGAAAGTGTGCCTGAAAAGCTATTTGGTGAGTCAAGGCCTTTGGGATGTGGTCTCAGGACGCAAACCTAAACCGGAGAAAAGGAGTCCCGATTATGAGAGTTGGAGAAGGCAAAATGCACAGGCTTTACATGCCATACAACTGTCATGTGGCTCCGATTTATATTTTCAGTTCAGGAAAACCCATATAGCCAAAGAGGCTTGGGATCGGTTGGCTGAAAAGCGCAGGCGACCTGTATTACATTTACCACTATCAGATCATGAAGAAGATCCTGTCCACATGGAACACCATGGTAATTCTCAATTGTATTAGCAAGTTTGGAATAAGGATTCAATTTTTGGATCTCTATCTAATGTTGAAGCACATTAATTGAATTCATACTATTTGGTATATGATTTCATAATTTGATGTGTTGCAAAAAGAGATGTTGTCATGTTGTGTGACTTGTGTCATGTGTGTACTTACTTGATATACATAGACACACATCATGGTAAAAGAAAGAAAACTTTTGCAGGGTCGCCGGATCACCTTGATTACAACATCCTGTTTAAGGCAGTGGAGAATGGTGACTGGAAGGGAGTAAAAACTTTCCTTAAGGACGACCCAACTGCTGTAAGTGCACGGATTTCATCAAAAGGTGACACAGCTCTTCATGTTGCAATTCTGACTGGACAAATAAAGATTGCCGAGGAGTTGGTGAAGTTGACACCAGCAGAGGACTTAGAACTCACAGATGAATTCGGCTGCACAACTCTCTCTCTTGCTGCCATCAGTGGAGTCACAAGATTAGCAAAAGCACTGGTTCAAAAGAATCACAACTTGCTTAGAATTGCAAATGAACATGATGATGGTCTACTCCCGGTCACTGTGGCTTCTTTATACGGTCGAAAACGGATGGTTCGCTATCTCTACTCTGTGACTCCGCAGGAAGAGATCAGTCCAGAAAGAGGCGAACCTGGTGCCACGCTGCTAAATTGTTTGATCACTGCCGAAATTTATGGTGACCATGCATATATATCATCATCTCTAAGCATCTTCTTCTTCACTCCCTCTTCACGGTGTTTACTCCTAATTCTTGTTGTAAATTTACTACAGATGTTGCAGCAGATCTACTACATCGTTACCCACAACTGGCTTTCACCAAAGATCATTATGAAAACTACACGCTCAGAGTGTTGGCTCACAAACCTTCTGCATTCCCAAGTGGTTGTAAACTTGTATTTTGGAAAAAATGGATCTATTCGTGTGAGTACCTTTAATTGATTCTCCTACTTATACATTGTCGTTGCATTTGTCATTTGAGGGTACTGGAATTTTTTTTTGGGTAATACTTGTTTTCAAGTTAAATAAGAAAAATCTACTCTTACTTATTGATAGACCTGCACTATAATTTGTTACATATATAATCAAAATATAATTTTATTTTTCAGTACTTGAGAGTCATATGTAACTGTATTCATGATCAATTATAGTGGAGATACATTACTTTTAGAAAGAGATTCATCTTATCTAATTTGAAGTAAAGTAAATTTATTTTCGTACGTCTTCTTTAACATGTATCCATGCCAAGCAGTAAGGTTTTCCCATTTAAAAAGATTACTTAGTTCTTTGTGCAATAACTAGAAATTTTTTGAGACATTGAATGTAAATATAATTGATTGAAATTAATTCTTATGCAAGGTATAAATGTACATTTACCTTGGGATGCTGATGAACACGAATGTGAAAGCCCCCATGCAATGGACCATCGAGGTGATGAAGAGAGTGCAATTAGACCCCAGCAAGGCCCGAGTCACAGAGGAAATATAATTAGGCAACGGATGTTGATTCACTCTCTCACTATGCAGAATTTACATGTGCCGAAAAAAGAGTATGATTGGATGACTTTCCACCATTTAATTACGACTTTTTTCTTTAATTTCTCTTCTTGGAAAATTATATCTTTTTTTTTATATATATAACATATGAGTAGAGTGAACTCAATAGTTTTTTATTTGTAAAAGGATGAATATTTGCCCCACTTGAGTACGACAATTCTCAAAATTATTTCACTTTCAAAGCAGGATAAATCAAAATTTCTATTCATGGCCTACAGTGTTCATTTCCGCAGGCTACTCGAGTCGCTGTCATTGACTCACTCCATTACCATTAGGTTCACCAGCACCACCAACAACAACAATGATAAATTGATACCTTCACTCTCATTGCCATCCGTTGTCCATTGCCATCACCAACACTAATTCTTTCTGTTGTTAGCTCACACTATGATTTGCCTCTCTCTCTTTTTGGTTAGACATTCATACATTTGATATCTAACAAAAAAAAACTCTTTTTTGCATTGCTTCTTATAATTACTTCCAAAAAAGTCAATGACAGGTCCTACGTCGACACACCGCTTTTTTAACAGAATAACCACACGCAGGAATAGAAGAAACACTAATCTCTCTATGGTTAAATTGAATTTTAATGACAAGTAATGCAAAATTATAGAAGTATACATGTTACCTGGTGGGCATAATGATGAATCCCCCCCCACCACCACAAACTTGGAAAGAAATAAGGATACCACTAGGGTAGGGCTTAAGGCCAATAGCAACTAGAACAGCTTGTTTCGACTGTTATATAGCAGTGTTACACGATTCAATATGCTATGATGAATTTATTTGCTTGCTCTTTGTATGGATATCTCATTTCTTTATTTAATTGCTCATTCTGCAGTGCCAAGTCTATTGCATCGAATGGGTTGGATACTTTTAAGATGCTTCGGTTTGTATCATATGCTCATATTTTCTCTTTAAAGACTATTAGCTTCATTTTATGTATTCACAGTGTTTTAAACACAGTCCCAGATATCAAGCATTTATATGATCGGAAGTTGGTGCATCATGAAGTCCATGAACTCCTTGGCTGCATTTTTAAAGAAATACCAAAATTGAGTCGGTCTAAGCTTGAACAAATGGGAATAGACGATGCAATCTATGATGCCATCAAGCATGGGATTATTGAATTTGTTGTTGAAATTCTCAAATATAATCCCGATATCATATGGAGAAAAGATAACAAAGGTAGAACAATTTTTTCCCATGCAATTGTACTACGCCAAGAGAAGATCTTCAGCCTCATACATGGATTTGGAACAAAGAAGTGCATAATGGCTCGTCGGCATGATATATTTCGTAACAACTTTTTACATCTAGCTGCTAAGTTATCTCCTCCTAATCAACTTGAGCGTGTGAATGGAGCAGCTCTTCAGATGCAGAGGGAACTACAATGGTTTAAGGTGATCATACCCTATATCTATATATATATATATATATATATGCGTGTGTGTGTGTGTGTTTGTACATAACAAACGAAATCATTGAGCTTACACTCATCTGTATAAAATTTTTGGACCCAATTGCTGTAGGAGGTGGAGAGCATGGTACAGCCAAAATACAAAGAAGAAATGAATGAATATCATAAAACACCTACCACTTTATTTACTGATGAGCACAAAGAATTGGTGAAAGAAGGGGAAAGATGGATGAAAAACACTGCAGGATCAAGTATGATTGTGGGTACTCTTATTGCTGCCGTCATGTTTACAACAGCTTTTACTGTTCCAGGTGGTACCCGTAATGATACGGGCCTGCCTATATTCCTAGGCCAAGATGCATTCTTGGTTTTTACAATATCAAATTCATTGTCAATGTTCACTTCCTCTACTTCCGTGTTGATGTTCTTAGGAATTCTGACTGCCCGCTATGCAGAGGCAGATTTCCTTGTCTCCTTGCCCACAAAATTAATCGCTGGTCTTTCCACCCTTTTCGTATCCATAGCAACCATGATGGTAGCCTTTGGCTCTGCTCTATTTATGATGCTCCATGCAAAGTTATCTGAGGTTTCCATTGCAATAATAATTCTTTCTACTATTCCAATAACTCTTTTCTCCGCCTTGCAATTTCCGCTCCTCCTTGAGATGATCACTTGTACATATGGATCTCGGGCCTTTCACAAACCAAAAAAATTTCCACACTAAGTATTTATATTTTACGTTTTAGTTCATCAATATCTCTTCAGTCTACTGAAGGTAAGCTATCTATTGGTCAGCTTCTGGTTATGTGATTATAACAGAACAAATGTTGTATTTCTCTATTATTATTTGTATGTAATTTACGTGTTCAAATTGTCATCGTTTTAATATGAAAAAAAAAGTCGAATTATTTGAGGAGGATGTTAATTTTTATCATAAATATTTTTATTACTTTAAATTTTATATATTGTTAGGAGACATGTTCCTTTTCTCTATTTCATCTCTCATGTTGTCAAAAACACTAGGCCTTGTAGGGAATCATTCCCCACAACTTTTAGAGGTTAGTGGGATTCCATTTGAATGAAGTGGAAATGATCTATTTGTAAAATAAAAAATTGTAGGATGTGCTCATCACACATGTGGTGATGCTCACATGCATTCTCTAAAGAAAAAAAAAAGGCTCTTCCTTTCATTCGAAACAAGGAGAAAACCATTGAATATCCACCACCACATAAAAAACAAAGAGTAGAATGAAGTAGAGTGACGTGACCAACCAATATATTTAACCATTGTTTTTATACATATTGGTTGATGGTTTGCTATTTACGCTCCATGAATTTGTAGGTTTTTTATTTGAATCCTTCAGCTATATTTCAGAAGAAAACTTTTGGGGTGAATCTCGACAACAATCTATTAATCCACAATGGAAAACGGGATGTATAACAAATTTTCTTAATTTATTTTCACTCTTAGATACAACTAGTGTTTATATCTATTTAGTATTGGGGACTCTACCATCTTATCTCTCAAGTAAAAAAATTCATTATAAATTTTGTTATATATAACATCACTAATCCACCATAAAATACCTAATAACAAGGTTAATGATTTCTGATTGGTCCGATTATGTGTGAGTATTCCATGAATCGAATAATTCTAGGAGTGGACCACAATTTGCATATTCGAGAATCGAAGCAAACATCAATCCGTTAGATGAATCATTTACTAGTTATTAGTCGATCTGTTTGCTGTAAATAAAAGTTACTTTAAACAAATATATATCTTATATATTATTCTTGTAAGATGATTAATTCTTTTAGGTGATCATCATGAAACAAGGGAGGGGTTATATGTAATATCCTAGGATTTCATCATGATTAATTTATTGCTAAAATAAATTATAATATTTTAGTCATAAAAATGAGACCAATTAAATAAGGACAAGAAGAGTTTTTTAAGAGCATAATTGAACATCAAATAAAGTACCAATCTTGAATATTAACTAGACTAATAAGTACAATATAAATGTAAGTAATTAAGTCCTTCTCACCAATTAACATAAACTAAAGTCTACAAAGATAAAATGCAATCACATGATATGTATGTATGGTGATAAGTATGCATGGGATATGAATGTATAATATACAGTGTACATGTATATGAATACAAGTACATAATACAAAGAAATTTTGAATTATCTATGAAAAGACCCAAACAATTGTCAAAAGAAAATTTGATAATTTTCTAGTATGAATCAATGCTAGATAAGTAATTAATTGAAGATGTGTCAGAAAGATTGTGCAATTAGTTGATAACTGAAGCTAAATTGAAGTTTTAAAAATTTATTCAGAACTGGTGTGGGCCACGAGACCACGCAGTCATATAGGGGACACCAAAAAATATTAAAATCCTAACAACTGTATTTGGATAAACAGAGAACATATTTAGAATCAATGCAACGAAACTATCTAGGTTGTCAATTTTGGTATGATTCCAAAATAGTTATTTTCAGAAGTGTGTGGTCGCATACTTGGCTTAAGGCACGTGGCACATTGAAGTGTGTGCAAAGCTTCCTTAAGAAGCTTGGTTAGGTTTTCTGAACAAGGACAAGTATCCCATTTTGATTGGTTGTTAAGGAATCCAATGATGGAAATTATGTGGTGTGTGAGGGTGTACTACGAACAATGTGGGTGCATTGATATTTCTGTGTATAATGGATTACACATAAAGGTGACACCTTTCCCTCCCCTTATCATTCTTTGGAAAACTCTCTCTCTCTCTCTCTCTCTCTCTCATTTCTCTTCCCCTACACGCCACCTCAATCTCCCCCCCTCTCTCTCTTTGTCTCTCTTCCCTTCTTCCTTTCTCAAATTGTATATAAGATTAATGTGTGTGTGTGTGTATTGGTAAAGGTTAAGCGAAGAGAAAATAGGGAGTGCACTGTGAGAATGAGTGATTGTGTGGGCGATAGAGAGTGAGTGTATGTATACACAGCGTGTGAGTGGGTGAACCACCTACTGAACCAAGATGAAAGAAAGAAAACGAACAAAAGGAAAAAAGAAAGGAAAAAGAAATGAGAAGAAGAAAAGGAAGGAGAGGGACTATGTTGCTACTTAGGATGGCGAGCATAAAAACTCGTAGGGAGCTTTATCTTTCTCGGTTTCTCTCTTTACTCTTTCCCTCTCTTCAAACCATGGTAATGACAATAAGAGGTAAAGACTTCTAGACATTTCTAAGTTTATTTCTAGTCTATTTGAGTACATGTGTATGCATGTGAATGCATGTAAAACCAAAGAATGGACCCAATATGGGTCTCGGTTATTGAGGAATATTTGAGGTGATTGGTTGTTTCATATGGTATGTACATGCCCTAGAAAGTGCCTTGTAACGTTTCATAAAATTAGAAAATAAATAATGGATAATGTTAGTCTTGCATAATAATAAACCTCACGAACATAAAAATGAGATGGAAAGAATTTAAACAATGTAATATGGAGGGTGATGACACATGTGAAATAAATTAGAAAGGTAAACTTGAATTATAGAAATCAGAAAAAAGCGCACAATAGAACACCCAAAAGTTTGGTGTGATCTTCGTTTGATACTCGTTCGGCACTTGTTCGAATGAAGACCTTGTTCGTTTGAATGAACATATGACAAAACACTTTTAAAATACAGTCTGAAAAGCAAATGTGCCTAAATTTCACTTTTTTTTCTCTTCCAAATTCTCTCTAGGCAAGAAGAAAGTTAGGGTTAAAGTATTTCTTGAGAATTCATGAACTTCTAAGCCTTGTAAACACATCACACTACAAGGATTCAAGTATAGGAAGAGTTTCTACTTATTGAAAAGTTAGGATTTCAAGATTTCTTGCATCTCCTTATAGATCTCTAAAGACTTGGAAAATTTCTAAAATTTTTTTTTTGAAATGAATTTTTTTTGTTACTATTATTATTATTATTATTATTATTATTATTATTATTATTAGTATTATTATTATTATTATTATTATTATTATTATTATTATTATTATTGTTACTAATTAATTCAAATGTGTATGTGTATGCATATATGTGTGATGTAGTGTATTGTATGTATGTGTAGTGGATCATGTGTGTGCATATATGTGTGTGTTCAATACATTTAAATACGTACATATATATATATATATATATCTCCCATTTGAGTTACACGTATCATGAGCTGTCGGGCAAGTTCCTTAAGCTCATCTCTGGATTGTCTTTACAATAGGTCAGTAGGCAAAGAGGTGGATGACCTTGTCCTATGTGCAATGGGTTCAAGTGTGGACATAACTGGATGAGGGTGATCTTTCATGATAAAATGGATAAATTTTTCAGGGATTAACTTATCCCACCATTTTACTGAGAATTCCTGTATAACTGTATGGTTATGGACTGCATAGCTCCGTTTCATGATCCATGGGATACGGTATTTGCTGCACATATGGATGATGATGAGGAACTGTTCTGTATGACTGTCTGTCTTATGCATGGTGCTTAGATGGGTCATAGCTGCATGTAAAGAGCCTGGAAGAACATCTGGAACAAGTCCAAATTTATTCCACCACTCTGTGAACCAGGAGGGGATCGGACTTCTGAATTTAAGATCAAACATAAGAAACCATGAATGATCTTTATTTTGATTCTGGATGAGAAGGGATTTGCTGAATGCGTCAACATAGTCATAATATAAATATTGAACTGAAGAATTGGGGATAGATCGAAGTTAAGAGGGATGAGAACCCCAAGACTTTTGCTGGATGAAATTGACTATGATGAATTTTTGATATAATATGATGGATGGGTCTTGTTTACTAAGTATGTCTTCAAACCGTACAAAGCCTGAATGAACAAGAATGGCTTTGTACCATTTAACGGATTTAGAAGAATGGTGAGGAATGAAATGCCATCCTGAAGGGAAGTATGAAGTGGCAAGAGTCCATGGATCAAGAGTCGGACTCTGAGGTGGTTCGATGAAGAATATGATGGCTGAATAGGACTTCTTGAAATATGGAGAAGAAGGAGTCCTGAGGGTACTGGATGGAACAATTTGAGCTTTTGGAATATCAAAAGGATCAGTAATTGCATATGGACTGGGGGGAACGGTAGCAAGAGCTGACCGAAAACTGGGTAAGCTTAAAGGGCCACTGGATGGTCTGGAGTAGTTTGGATGAAGAGGACTGCTGAGAATAGAAAAACGGTTTCCCTGGGAAAGGGGAGAAGAGAGAGACTGTATGGGTGCAGGAGCATGAAGAGCTAGGGCATTAGTTGGATGGGTGGTGCTTCCCGGAAGGGAAGATGACGGTTGCTTGTCCTTCCTCCCGCTCATTTTTGGGCTGCAAAAATTCACGAGTTAGAAAGTCAGGGATACTATTGGAGGAACCAGGGATATACTGTATATCAAAATCAAAAACAGATAAAATAGCTTGCCAGCGTGCAAAAATCTGTTTGGATGCAATGTTTTTAACATCTTTTTCCAAAATATGTTTAGCACTTTTGCAATCAATTTTAACCAAAAATTTTTGATTTAAAAGATTGGATTGGAATTTACTAATGCATAATACAATAGATAAAATTTCTCTTTTAATAGTACTATAATTTAATTGAGTGGGATTCCAAATTCCTGAATGATAACAGATAATCTGTTCGGGGGAATCGGGGCCTGTATGTTGACTAAGAATGCCACCATAACCGATATCGGAGGCATCTGTCTGAACAATTTTGAATGCAGTGGGAGATGGAATACCAAGTTAAGGAAGAGTCTTGACATATTGCGTAACCGACTGAACAATGGCTATATGAGCAGTTGTCCAATGAGAAAGATTACTGCGAAGACGATCAAAGAGTAATTTACACTGAGATCGAAGATTTGGATAAAAATCGGAAATATAGTTGAGGGATCCTAAAAAATGCTGCAACTGAGTTTTTTCTAAGATATGATCGGGAAACTTATCGGCAAACTGAATAGATCGTTGGATGGGCTTGATCTGACCATAAGAAATATCAAAGCCTAAAAATCTAACGGATGTTTGAAATAACTTAAGTTTGCTGGATGAAAGGACAAGACCATTGTGTTTGATGACATTGAGAAACGAACACAAATGTTTCCAATGTTGATCAATAGAATCGAAAAAGACGAGAACATCGTTGATGTATACTATGATATGACTGGATAGTGGATTGAATATGTCGTTCATGATATTCTGGAATTCACTAGGTGCATTCTTAAGACCAAAAGGCATTACATTCCATTCGTAATGACCAAAGAGGGTAGTAAATACAGTTTTGTATCTATCTGAATCATGAATCTGGATCTGCCAAAATCCTGATTTCATATCAAATTTGCTGAATATGGTAGCTGTATGAAGCCGATTAATCAAGTCTCTTTTGTTAAGGATTGGATACCTAATCCATTCGAGAACTTTATTTAATGGCTTATAATTGATGACTAAACGAGGGGCACCACGTTCAATTTCAGCATTTTTGTTAACATAAAAGGCGGAACAAGACCATAGAGATTTGGATGGACGGATGATTTGCTTTTGGAGCAACTGATTTATTTCTATTTGACATAACTCCATTAAAGCTTGACTCATCTGGATTGGTCTGGCTTTAGTGGGTATGTTTTTCTCACTGAAGTCTTTGACATACGGAAGACGGATAACATGTTGTTTCCTATGCCAAAAAGCTGTGGGGAGATCTGAGCAAACTTCCTGTTTGAGGAGAGATTCAAACTGGCTAATTTGCAACTGGATAGAAGGGCTGAGGAGTTGCTGTTCTGTTTTCTTATACTGGATTTTTGCCAAGAGGAAATCAGCATGAGATTTCTTTTTAGAGAGAAGATTGAGTGATCGTTTGATAGAAAGATCCTGGAGAGAGTGAATTTCTCTAGACTGAGGATTTCTTACAAACTTAAACTAGACGGTTTGATTGAATGGTTTGGTAATAATTCCTTCATTGTTGGTGGTAAAAGGATAGAGAAGGCACATGAAAGGATTACCAAGGATGACTTCGTCTGTTATATTTTTGACAAGGACAATGAGGGTTTTGAAACAAACTTTATCTTGACACACATGTGCATCAGATAATTTGTACTGTATGTTCATGTATGAGCCATTAGCAGACTTAAGGCTTTCATGAGTTTTTTCAAAGTATTTGGTCAGAATGAGAGCTTCTTGGATGCAGTTTAGATCTGCGCCTGAATCAACAAGAGTGACAGTCTCAAGCTCAAATTCATGGCAAATAATGATCTTAACCGGACATCTCCATTTCTGAAAATCAATCCTAGTGATTGTTTCTAAGAAATTGGTGCAATCTATGTATGGAGATTCTTGAGTCTTACTGGAAGTTGCTATCTCAAGGAGATCGGGTATAATATTTATATCATCTGAATGAGGAGAAAAAAGATGGGTGTCTACTTTCTGTTCTAAAGAATTATGCTGGAGTTGTAAAGACTGGATCATTTGATTTAACCTAGAAATTTCTTTCTTGGTCTGATTGACTTCTGAATGGAGATCCTGGATCGTTACAGGTTTGGATGATGTAAACCTATCAAAGATTTTGTCAACCTGAATGGGAGGTTTAGAAGGAATTTTTAAAGGAGAAGGATTGGATGTTGATGTCTCAGTTTCTATAGTTTGTTACAATTGGTTTAGATACTGAGATTTCATGACTAGATTTTCAACATTGTTGATGATATCTAAAAGGAGTTTTTCTTCCTTACTGAGGACGTTAACTGTTTTGCAGTAGCTGCTTTTACAGTTATCTGAACATCCTATCTTAACTGGAGGAGAGTCTGAATGGTGTGAAGATGTATAATCAAATGAATGTTCTAACTGGTCTATTTCATTTTCATCATTGTCTGAACTGTATGATGAAGAAGACCTACTGGATGGTTCACTATCAGTTTTCCTAAGTTCTAAGATCTCAAACAATTCTTGTTTTTGATCTTGGGTAACTTGAAGGGCATTGATGAGTGATTTGACTTTACAATCTTTCTGGAAATGATCGGATTTTCCGCATTTAAAGCAAGCATCAGAAGAAGTTGCTTTACGGGTGGTTCTACTAGTGGATTCCCGTTTCCTACGGTTAGTCTTGTAGTACCTACGGGTTTGTTTATGATTGGATTCACCTTGGTGGTGAGATTTCCTATGTTTGTGACAGTGGCGGTGGCCATGGTGATGACTACTGGATTTTCGAGGATGTTTATCATGGCGTTGGTTGGACGTTCTTCGTTTGGAAGGGGCTATAGGTGGTAAACCGTATTGAACACAGAAATTGCCTAACTCATATTTGGCACGTTTCTTGTCTCTGGATTCTTGGTTTCTAATTTTCATACCTATGCACATCCGCATATCTTCTTTGCTAACAATACATATGATATCACCGTATGTGAGACTGGGATAATCTATGGTTCTTGTATCATACATCTCATACATCTTGGAGATCCAATCCTGTATCCAAATACATTAACCAAGTCAGAATGAATGTATTTCATATCTCTTATTTCCCTCATGTATCCCCATCCAGCTCTTCCCTTTCTTATTTCATACAGTTTGGCTTAAAAGCCACATACAGTTGTAAGTTTATATTTGGTTAATATATTTCAATTTATCCCGTATACATATATTCATTACTCATCCCATTCCCAGATGGAAGGTTTTACCCCCTATCCCAGTATATGCATCATACTATTTATTTCATTTTGTCTTCTTTTATTATTCAAATCATTCAGCTTCCGCACACATTTTTACTTTCATGTTAATCACTCATTCAGCGCATCCACTGGCTCGGTTCAGTCCCCTTTTTGGTATCAGAGCCAATAATATTCAGTGATCCATTCTTGTTGAAACAATCTACATCTCTGTAGTGATCAACATTCATGGTAATTTTGGCAATGAATGATACTATTCACCACAGTTGTATACTATGATATGACTGGATAGTGGATTGAATATGTCGTTCATGATATTCTAGAATTCACTGGGTGCATTCTTAAGACCAAAAGGCATTACATTCCATTCGTAATGACTAAAGGGGGTAGTAAATGCAATTTTGTATCTATCTAAATCATGAATTTGGATCTGCCAAAATCCTGATTTCATATCAAATTTGTTGAATATGGTAGCTGTATGAAGCCGATTAATCAAGTCTCTTTTGTTAGGGATTGGATACCTAATCCATTCGAGATATAAGAAGTGTAAAACTGAATATAGTCTGAATAATTACAACTGTGGTGAATAGTATCATTCATTGCCAAAATCACCATGAATGTCGATCATGAACCATACAGTTATCCAAAGTTAAGACCCAGTAAAACTTTGTCTAGTCCAACCAATTACAGTTGTCATGAATAAGCTATTCAGATCCAAATCATCCTTCTCTTCTTCCTTTTTTGCTTCTTCTCTTCCAAATCTCTCCGATACAATCAATAGTGAAGATTTTCAAGTAGATCTTGAAAATCAACCTCTTAGGAATTGGAACATCCCTAAGGTCCCAGTAAACCAGATATACAATTCATCCTCCTGGATTAAGAACAAAGCTTTCTCCAGTTCATTACATGTTAAGACCGTCGAACATGCCTACACTCTTACCAAGGACCAAATCATACACCAATTATTCAGTCCATCTATCATCAGAGATCATATTAAGAAAGGATACAATTTCATTCACAAAGGTTTGGTACAAATTGGTATCAATCCTCTCCTTCGTAAAGGTCTCAATGCATCTATTCTGATAGCCCTTAGAGATGCTAGACACGTTCGTTGGCATGATAGCCTCTTAGGTCTCTTAGAATCCCCCATGAACCAAGGTCCCATCCATTTTGATTGTTATCCAGATTTTACAATCAACCTGCAGGACCCTCATCTCCTAAAATCTCTTTCTCTTCATATCCAAACCTCTGGCCTTAATATGCTAGAAGGTACCAAGTAGCTAGCCCTTATCTATAGGATCTACTATAAGTGTTTCAAAACCAATTTGACTGCACTTGCCCTCAAACGTAGTCCTGAAGACAAAACCATGCTCATCCAGTCCTATGCTGAAGGATCTAACGTTGAGGTCCCAAAGCAGATCCAATGGTCAGAAGTTACCCTTCCATCATCTTGGACCATTGAAAATGAAAACCATCCTCTCCCACAGCAAAGAGAATCTAATGTCGATCTCATCCAACAATTCCACGATGGATTTGTTAGGATTAGTTTTGACAACCAAAGGTTCAGACCAACTACATCCATCATTCCACCAAGTGTTCATATACCAAGATTTGAACTTTCCACTCCCAGATCTGAAAAACTCATTCCCCGGTAACGTCGTGATCTAAACTTAGATCTCCAAGGTCTAAAGTTAAATGATCAAGTTGCAACTCCTTGTTATACATCTCATACATCTCCATCTCAAGTCATAGATGATGATGAATCTGTTACCTCTCCCAGTCCATCTGACTTTGAAACTACCCATCATGAACTCAATACACTCAGTAAAGAGTTCTTCATAGACATGAAATCCTTAAGTATAGAGTTCACCTCTCCCCATAATGATGCCAAACGTGCTCATTATCGTGCAACTCATACCAAGGAACAAAAGTTAGAAATTCTCGAACCATGGGAAGCATACATGCGTCAACACCGACATCATATCCATTTCTTTGATTATTTTGAGACTATCTATACTCATCCAAACCAGTGTCAACCCATCACTAAAACCCGATGGCTTAAGGAAAATCTCTCTACCGCCTCTTCTTCTCACCCCCTGGTAGGGACTATCCTTGTTGAACACTTAGGATCCCATATCGTTGCCTCTCCATACAAAGTTCCTCCCAAAGATGATCACACATCTAGGAAGATCATTGAACAGAATAACTATACAAACCAGTGCCTCGTCACATTAGGCAAACAATGAGACAAAATTGAGAATATAGTAGACAAACATCCAGCTACTCCTTCTTAAACCTCTTCTTCATCCACTTCTCCTCTAGAAAAACCATTAGTTAAGTTACCCGAAGTTAGGAAATCCTACCCTAAGGACACAACTGCCTTAGACCAGATTAAGAAAATGCTTCAGGAACTTAAGAATCCAGATCTAGTCAAAGCAGAACCTGCTTCTTCTTCCCATACAGTAACAGTAATAGGAAAAGCCAGTCCTTCGGTGTCCTCCGACTCATCAACTGATGATGATATCCCATGTACGGTCCTCAATCTAACTTCAGGCTATCCAGCACTTCATGACCAGCTCTTAGGTCTTTCAGTTAACAAAATACATCATCCACCATACAATCCTCCAACCAACATCACCAACAGTAGATACAATCGTCCTATTCCCCCAGATCTCCACATGGAGAATCATAACCAATTTTTAGTCTCATCCGATCGCCTCTATGAATGGAACATAGATGGTCATTCAAACAAGAAATCATTAACAAACTCAGACATATGGCCATGACCGTCAATTACTACATCGAGAGAAATGGAACCTCTCAAAATGATGTCGTCCTATACCTGACTCTAGGTTTCACAAGTAAACTCCTTACCTGGTGGGAAAATCACCTTACCCAGGAAACCAGAGACTTCATCATCCATGCAGTTAAACGTGATCCAGATGGTACTCCAGTCTTTGATGAAACCATAGGTCGAGCAGAACCTGATGGTGTCAATACACTCCTTTATACAATAACCAAATATTTCATAGGAACTCCTAGTCACGTTACTGCTAGGATCCATGATCAGCTATCCAACTTTCGATGTCCAACCCTTAGTGATTTCGAATGGTATGCAGAAGTTTTTTATAACAAAGTCATGATCCGAGATGACAGTAATTCACCATTTTGGAAAGAAAAATTCATTAATGGCCTTGCCAGTCTTTTCGCCCATAAGATTAGGGAACATCTCAGTAAAGCTACAGGAACCATAGATTATCCCAGTCTCACATACGGTGATATCATATGTATTGTTCGCAAAGAAGGTATGCGGATGTGCATAGATATGAAAATTAGAAACCAATAATCCAGAGACAAGAAACGTGCCAAATATGAGTTAGGCAATTTCTGTGTTCAATATGATTTACCACCTATAGCCCTTTCTAAACGAAGAACATCCAGCCAACGCCATGATAAACATCCTTGAAAATCCAGTAGCCATCACCATGGCTACCGCCACAGTCACAAACATAGGAAATCTCACCACCAAGGTGAATCCAGTCATAAACAAACTTGTAAGTACTACAAGACTAACCGTAGGAAACGGGAATCCACTAGTAAAACCACCCGTAAAGCAACTTCTTTTGATGCTTGCTTTAATTGCAGAAAATCCGGTCATTTCCATAAAGATTGTAAAGTCAAATCACTCATCAATGCCCTTCAAGTTACCCAAGATCAAAAACAAGAATTGTTTAAGATCTTAGAACTTAGGAATACTGATAGTGAACCATCCAGTAGGTCTTCTTCATCATACAGTTCAGACAACGATGAAAATGAAATAGACCAGTTAGAACATTTATCTGATTATACATCTTCACACCATTCAGACTCTCCTCCAGTTAAGATAGGATGTTCAGATAACTGTAAAAGCAGTTGCTGCAAAACAGTTAACGTCCTCAGTAAGGAACAAAAACTCCTTTTAGATATCATCAACAATGTTGAAAATCTAGTCACGAAATCTCAGTATCTAAACCAATGGCAAAAAACTATAGAAACTGAGACATCAACATCCAATCCTTCTCCTTTAAAAATTCCTTCTAAACCTCCCATTCAGGTTGACAAAATCTTTGATAGGTTTACATCATCCAAACCTGTAACAATCCAGGATCTCCATTCAGAAGTCAATCAGACCAAGAAAGAAATTTCTAGGTTAAATCAAATGATCCAGTCCTTACAACTCCAGCATAATTCTTTAGAACAGAAAGTAGACACCCATCTTCTTTCTCCTCATTCAGATGATATAAATATCATACCCGATCTCCTTGAGATAGAAACTTCCAGTAAGACTCAGGAATCTCCATACATAGATCGCACCAATTTCTTAGAAACAATCACTAGGATTGATTTTCAGAAATGGCGATGTCCGGTTAAGATCATTATTTGCGATGAATTTGAGCTTGAGACTGTCGCTCTTGTTGATTCAGGCGCAGATCTAAACTGCATCCAAGAAGGTCTCATTCCGACCAAATACTTTGAAAAAACTCATGAAAGCCTTAAGTCTGCTAATGGCTCATACATGAACATACAGTACAAATTATCTGATGCCCATGTGTGTAATACCCCGACCCTAGAATGTCGGGTAATGAGGCACATTTTACGAGGTTATGAAAAATGAGTGTAAATATTATGCCCTTAAGAATATGATAAATTAATTTAATAAAATTAATTTATTAATATGAGAAATTAAGTATTAGTTATAATTAATATAAAATGTGATGATTAATTTATAAAATATAATTAATTGAATAACTAATTTGTTGATTAATTAAACATAAGAAATTAATTAAATATATATATATGTGTGTGTGTGTGTGTGTGTGAGTACCTAGATCAGCCGTGTGTGTGTGTGTGTGTGGTGTGTAATGTGTATTATATATATATATATATATATATATATAAGAGAAGAAACATGAATTAAGAGAGGTAAGATAGCTATGTATTATATGTATATATTATATGTCATTAGGTAAAGATGAATAGGAGGAAGTATGGCTACTGATCTGATGGAGTAGGGGGGTGAAGTGAAGGGCAATTAAGTGAAGTGATGGCCATTAAATTTCTCACTTATACATATGGGCATACATTGTATACACACCAAATCTCCACCCGATCAGCCATAGAGAGAGAGAGAGAGTTCAGAAGAAGAAGGAGATCTCGGAGGAAGGAGGAAGAAGAGGGAGTCACTGTTAGAGGTAAAATACAAAAAACCATCACTTTCTCTCTCTAGAAAATTTTCCTATGCATGAACTGTTTTAGCTTCTAGTTTTTGTATATATGATGTTTAAAGTAGATAAACATGATTAAGCACGAAATCTAAGCTTGAAAACGGTTGAAAACATCCAACCCAGAAGTGGTAGCCATGGATGGACCTTGCTCAAGTAGGTCTGAACCGACGTTTACCAAATCCATTTTGGCTTATCAAGACTTCAAACTGAGGCCATGAGGGTTCTAAGAACCCTACTATGTGATCACAAAACTCAAAAACTGACCTCCATAATACAAGTTGCAGGTACGGGTTTCAAAACCCAACCTCACACCCTTACCATTAAACCCTCTTTTATGAATGAAAACTGAATTCCCATGAAGAGGGGATCAAAACAAGCTAAACCCCATGAAAAATAATCAAGAAATGAGCCTGAACCGTGGGTTTACAGTTCAGATTATCATGGCTTAAACCGAGCTTCTGAGCTAAATTCGAAGCTCTAAATCAATCTAAGAATGTGCCTTAAGTTCCTAGAAACTATTTGGATAAAAAACAGTGGGATTTCCTTGAACAAAAATCCACGAAAATGGAAGAAATGAAACGCAGAAATTAGGGAAACAGTAGGGGTCGAATGACGAAGGTAACAGTGAGTCAACTCGATTTTTAAAACCAGGTTGAGTCGACTCGAACACGTGGCAGCATCTGGGCTTGCCACCGAATAATTAGAACGACGTCGTTTGGGGGCCTGATGTGTATATATAAATAAGAACTGTGTAAGTTTTAAAAGAGAAGAAAGGAAAATTTGCGGTTAGTGGGGTTCGAACCCCTGACCTCACGTGCCCACGCGCCCCTCCTTTCCACTCGGCCACGCACTCGCGTGTGTCTAAGTAGGGGCAACAAATATATATATAAAAATAAAAACAGAAAACAAAAAGGTGCGACTGCACCTATTGGGATTCGAACGTGGTATCTATTGGAAAGGGAGGTGGCACGCTGGCCAGCGTGCCACCCTATTCGACCGTTTATAATATGCAAACTAAATATATATATATATATGCTATACTTTATTAATTTAATTTGATTAAATTTATTTAATTTAATTAAATACTCCAAAATGGCCCCCGGTGTCCAAATGAGATGGGTTATATATGTAATCTTACTATCTCGGACCTCCTGAGTCCATTGGTGAGGTCCACGACATGAGATGAGGTCCAAAAAAATTAAAGACCCCTAAAAATGTCAAAATGACCAAAATGCCCCTACTCTATAAACGAGTCAAACGAGGTCCAAATAAAATAAATAAATAGTGGATTTTAACTATTTCAAACATTTTGAATCTAATGGTAGGGTCCGTTTTTTGAGACGGGGCCCCAAAAAATAAAGACACGTAAATGGGTAAATGACCAAAATACCCCTAGTACCCTAAAAGCCAAACTTAAACCAGAGAAGGTCTAAATTGACTTTCTTCGACTCTCCGTACTCAATGGTAGAGTCTATTCGACCAAAAAGAAATGTCTAAAATAAAAGAACAAAAAATTTGTTGAATAACATCTGTCAGATGACTAAAGACTAAAGTATTGCCCAAATATTAAACTAAGACAAGTACGAAGAAATACGATACTAGGAGATACGACACGTAAACATGTGAAGTAAATAAATTAAATTAAAATTAATGGAGCCACCAGAAGAGTATAGTTTAGAACGAAGTAAGTTCCTAATACATTAAATTATGTAGGTCAGTTTCAGCTAATTCAGAACGATTAAGCCGCAAACCATAATTAAGGGAGAGAAACAACAAGCTTTTCTGGATGAATTAGATCGACAACACCGGGTAATCCACAAGAAATTAAGGATTGCCAAATACTGTGAGATTAAGTCCCTTACACCTTTCATCCATTGGGAACCAATTATTCCAATTAGTCGACACACCGAGGAAGCAGCAGCAAGGAGACTTGCTGAGGCGCAGTTGAAAGAAGAAGAGGAAAGAGAGAACACTGAAACCTTAGCTGAAATGCAGTCGCAGGTAATATTATTAAGTACATAAGTTGCTAGATTATAATACAGCTATAAGTCGGACTAGTATAAGAATTTAGGCTTTTCACAGTCTACTAATTAGTGAGTCATGAAGTTGAATAAGTGCATATGGAATTTATGGAATCTTCATAAATCTTGATAGGCTAAGAAAGGAAAAGAGTAAAGGGAAGGTGCCTCAATAGAGCCGGCCCAGACACGTAAGGTGAGTAATCTTGCATTTGAAGTGGAGGCTTTAACTCCACGGATTTCAACGGATGTTTTTAAGTTCAAGATATTTATAGCATTGATATATCAAATTCAGTATTCATGATTTCTGTTTTCTTAAATATCCTGCTATGACATGCTCCACGAGTATTTACATATTTATATCCGTAAATGTTTCCTTTTCAAAATAGTTAGCATGTCTGATTTCCTCAAATATTCTGAATTTGATTATTGCAAGTATTGAAGCATCATTGCAAAAGTTATATGTTGTATGTTTTAAATACTCATGAAAAGTATCAATATGAAGAAGTCATATGACAAATGTTTTGCAAGATAATAATAAGCACATAGGTAGGTCTTGGGTTGTACGGAACTCAATGGGCCTATCGTGTGCATCAACACATAGTCAGGATTTTGGGTTGTACGGAACTCAATTGACCTGTCATGTGTAATGCCTGGTAGCAGGATCTAATCCCACAGGTAATGAGATATCTCCACGTATACGTAAAACGGGAGTCTGGTTCGAAACAGATTCCACCTAATTAGAGAGAAAATATGATAAACGATTTTGGAAATGGAAGCAGGTTTTACCCCCATTTTCACTATGCATGTTTACATGATTTTAAGTTACATGTTCTGAAATACATATGCTCTTTTATGAAATATATGTTTTAGCTTGAATACCTTGAATGTTTCAAAGTTACATATTTTAAGAATGCATGTCCTCTATGTTCAAGTGTACGACCAATTGGTAGTTGAGTATTTTATGAACTCTCATGTACGAAACCTCTACCAATTGAAAACCCATGACAGATGTAGGAATTACTCATTGGGCTTCTCGAAGCTCACCCCACTCCCCAACATTTTTCGGGTGATGATGATGGGTGGACCCTTGCTTAATTTGGGGAGCAATAATTGGCAGCTCCATTAGGATCTGGAGATATTTTGGACGTAATAGGACCCATCGTTGGTCAAACTTTAGTAGTTGTAATTTTGGGACAATTATGTACTTAAGCCCGAGGGGCACATGGATATGTATGATATGGATATGTATAATATAAAATCTTTAGTTATTATTATTATGCTCTAATTATTATATTTATGTGTACCGCTATGAAGAGCGGCAGTATCAGGCGGACATGCGACAGATGTTTTTATTTAAAAGAAAAGAAAAAAGTTTTTCACGCTTCCTTAACCACAGGTCGCATCACTGTCCGATACTGTTGCTTATGTACGAGCCTTGCCCCAAGGCCTCCGGGCCGAAGGGTGGCGGTCCAGACTCGAGATCAGCACAGGGTGGGTTTCGGGTCGTGACAATGCGTGTCAAGATAAAGTTTGTTTCAAAACCCCCTTTATCCTTAGTCAAGAATATGACAGACGAAGTCATCCATGGTAATCCTTTCATGTGCCTTCTCTATCCTTTTACCACCAACAGTGAAGGTATTATTACCAAACCATTCAATCAAACCGTCCAGTTTAAGTTTGTAAGAAATCCCCAGTCTAGAGAAATTCACTCTCTCTAGGATCTTTCTATCAAATGATCACTCAATCTTCTCTCTAAAAAGAAATCCCATGCTGATTTCCTCTTGGTAGAAATCCAGTATAAGAAAACAGAACAGCAACTCCTCAGCCCCTCTATCCAGTTGCAAATTAACCAGTTTGAATCTCTCCTCAAATAGGAAGTTTGCTCAGATCTCCCCACAGCTTTCTGACATAGGAAACAACATATTATCCGTCTTCCGTATGTCAAAGACTTCAGTGAGAAAAACATACCCACTAAAGCCAGACCAATCCAGATGAGTCAAGCTTTAATGGAGTTATGTCAAATAGAAATAAATCAGTTGCTCCAAAAGCAAATCATTCGTCCATCCAAATCTCCATGGTCTTGTTCCACCTTTTATGTTAACAAAAATGCTGAAATTGAACGTGGTGCCCCTCGTTTAGTCATCAATTATAAGCCATTAAATAAAGTTATCGAATGGATTAGGTATCCAATCCCTAACAAAAGAGACTTGATTAATCGGCTTCATACAGCTACCATATTTAACAAATTTGATATGAAATCAGGATTTTGGCAGATCTAGATTCATGATTCAGATAGATACAAAACTGCATTTACTACCCCCTTTGGTCATTACGAATAGAATGTAATGCCTTTTGGTCTTAAGAATGCACCCAGTGAATTCTAGAATATCATGAACGACATATTCAATCCACTATCCAGTCATATCATAGTATACATCGACGATGTTCTTGTCTTTTCCGATTCTATTGATCAACATTGGAAACATTTGCGTTCGTTTCTCAATGTCATCAAACACAATGGTCTCATCCTTTCATCCAGCAAACTTAAGTTATTTCAGACATCCGTTAGATTTTTAGGCTTTGATATTTCTTATGGTCAGATCAAGCCCATCCAACGATCTATTCAGTTTGCCGATAAGTTTCCCGATCAGATCTTAGAAAAAACTCAGTTGCAGCGTTTTTTAGGATCCCTCAATTATATTTTCGATTTTTATCCAAATCTTCGATCTCAGTGTAAATTATTCTTTGATCGTCTTCGCAGTAATCCTTCTCCTTGGACAACTGCTCATACAGCCATTGTTTAGTCGGTTAAGCAATATGTCAAGACTCTTCCTTGTCTTGGTATTCCATCTCCCACTGCATTCAAAATTGTTCAGACAGATGCCTCCGATATCGGTTATGGCGGCATTCTTAGTCAACGTACAGGCCCCGATTCCCCCGAACAGATTATCTGTTATCATTCAAGAATTTGGAATCCCACTCAATTAAATTATAGTACTATTAAAAGAAAATTTTATCTCTTGTATTATGCATTAGTAAATTCCAATCCGATCTTTTAAATCAAAAATCTTTGGTTAAAATTGATTGCAAAAGTGCTAAACATATTTTGGAAAAAGATGTTAAAAACATTGCATCCAAACAGATTTTTGCACGCTGGCAAGCTATTTTATCTGTTTTTGATTTTTATATACAGTATATCCCCGGTTCCTCCAATAGTATCCCTGACTTTCTAACTCGTGAATTTTTGCAGCCCAAAAATGAGCGGCAGGAAGGACACGCAACCTGTCATCTTCCCCTCCGGGAAGCACCACCCATCCAACTAGTGCCCTAGCTCTTCATGCTCCTGCACCCATACAGTCTCTCTCTTCTCCCCTTTCCTAAGGGAAACCGTTTTTCTATTCTCAGTAGTCCTCTTCATCCAAACTACTCCAGACCATCCAGTGGCCCTTTAAGCTTACCCAGTTATCGGTCAGCTCTTGCTACCGTTCCCCCTAGTCCATATGCAATTACTGATCCTTTTGATATTCCAAAGGCTTAGATTGTTCCATCTAGTACCCTCAGGACTCCTTCTTCTCCATATTTTAAGAAGTCCTATTCAACCATCATATTCTTCATCGAACCACCTCAGAGTCCGACTCTTGATCCATGGACTCTTGCCACTTTATACTTCCCTTCAGGATGGCATTTCATTCCTCACCATCCTTCTAAATCCGTCAAATGGTACAAAACCATTCTTGTTCATTCTGGCTCTGTACGGTTTGAAGACATACTTAGTAAACAAGACCCATCCATCATATTATATCAAAAATTCATTATAGTCAATTTCATCCAGCAAAAGTCTTGGGGTTCTCATCCCTCTCAACTTCGATCTATCCCTAATTCTTCAGTTCAATATTCATATTATGACTATGTTGACGCATTCAGCAAATCCCTTTTCATCTAGAATCAAAATAAAGATCATTCATGGTTTCTTATGTTTGATCTTAAATTCAGAAGTCCAATCCCCTCCTGGTTCACAGAGTGGTGGAATAAATTTGGACTTGTTCCAGATGTTCTTCCAGGCTCTTTACATGCAGCTATGACCTATCTAAGCACCATGCATAAGACAGATAGTCATACAGAACGGTTCCCCATCATCATCCATATGTGCAGCAAATACCGTATCCCATGGATCATGAAATGGAATTATGCGGTCCATAACCATACAGTTATACGGGAATTCTCAGTAAAATGGTGGGATAAGTTAGTCCCTGAAAAATTTATCCATTTTATCATGAAAGATCACCCTCATCCAGTTATGTCCACAGTTGAACCCATTGCACATAGGACAAGGTCATCCACTTCTTTGCCTGCTGACCTATTGCAAGGACAATCTAGAGATGAGCTTAAGGAACTTGCCCGACAGCTCATGATACGTGTAACTCAAATGGGAGATGATCCCGAAACCCATTCAGATGCAGAATCCAACCGTCCAGTACAAGATGACAACTTTGATCCATATGAATTCAATCAAGATCCATTTGCATTAGATGATGATTTTGACCCATACAGGACCATTTAAAGTAAAATCCAGCTCCCGATAAAGAATTTTGTCGGCACCAGACAGTTCACTATTCATGAACAGTAAAGAAAACTCAGCCCACTCTTTATGCTGGGAATCCAGCACCTTTCTTCAGCATCCAAGGCGCCCTCTCCTCTATATAATGACGCCTCTTCTCCAGCATTCAGCAGAGGTTTTTTTTTAACAGAAACCATCGGTTGAGAGAAATTAAGTCAGAGTGAATGTATTTCATATCTCTTATTTCCCTCATATATCCCCATCCAGCTTTTCCCTTTCTTATTTCATACAGTTTGGCTTAAAAGCCACATACAGTTGTAAGTTTATATGTGGTTAATATATTTCAGTTTATCCCATATACATATATTCATTACTCATCCCATTCCCAGATGGAAGGTTTTACCTCCTATCCCAGCATATGCATCATACTATTTATTTCATTCTGTCTTCTTTTATAATTCAAATCATTCAGCTTCCGTACACATTTTTACTAGCATACATATTGCTTAACCGAATGAACAATGGCCGTATGAGCAGTTGTCCAAGGAGAATGATTACTGCGAAGATGATCAAAGAGTAATTTACACTGAGATCGAAGATTTGGATAAAAATCGGAAATATAGTTGAGGGATCCTAAAAAATGCTGCAACTGAGTTTTTTCTAAGATATGATCGAGAAACTTATCGGCAAACTGAATAGATCGTTGGATGGGCTTGATCTGACCATAAGAAATATCAAAGCCTAAAAATCTAACGAATGTCTGAAATAACTTAAGTTTGCTGGATGAAAGGACGAGACCATTGTGTTTGATTACATTGAGAAACGAACGCAAATGTTTCCAATGTTGATCAATAGAATCGGAAAAGACGAGAACATCGTCGATGTATACTATGATATGGCTGGATAGTGGATTGAATATGTCGTTCATGATATTCTGGAATTCACTGGGTACATTCTTAAGACCAAAAGACATTACATTCCATTCGTAATGACCAAAGGGGGTAGTAAATGCAGTTTTGTATCTATCTGAATCATGAATCTAGGATCTGCCAAAATCCTGATTTCATATCAAATTTGCTGAATATGGTAGCTGTATGAAGCCGATTAATCAAGTCTCTTTTGTTAGGGATTGGATACCTAATCCATTCGAGAACTTTATTTAATGGCTTATAATTGATGACTAAACGAGGGGCACCACGTTCAATTTCAGCATTTTTGTTAACATAAAAGGCGGAACAAGACCATGGAGATTTGGATGGACGGATGATTTGCTTTTGGAGCAACTGATTTATTTCTATTTGACATAACTCCATTAAAGCTTGACTCATCTGGATTGGTTTGGCTTTAGTGGGTATGTTTTTCTCACTGAAGTCTTTGACATACGGAAGACGGATAACATGTTGTTTCCTATGCCAGAAAGCTATGGGGAAATCTGAGCAAACTTCCTGTTTGAGGAGAGATTCAAACTGGCTAATTTGCAACTGGATAGAAGGGCTAAGGAGTTGCTGTTCTGTTTTCTTATACTGGATTTCTGCCAAGAGGAAATCAGCATGGGATTTCTTTTTAGAGAGAAGATTGAGTGATCGTTTGATAGAAAGATCCTGGAGAGAGTGAATTTCTCTAGACTGGGGATTTCTTACAAACTTAAACTGGACGGTTTGATTGAATGGTTTGGTAATAATACGTTCACTGTTGGTGATAAAGGATAGAGAAGGCACATGAAAGGATTACCAAGGATGACTTCGTCTATCATATTTTTGACAAGGACAAAGGGGTTTTGAAACAAACTTTATCTTGACACACATGGGCATCAGATAATTTGTACTGTATGTTCATGTATGAGCCATTAGCAGACTTAAGGCTTTCATGAGTTTTTTCAAAGTATTGGTTCAAAATGAGAGCTTCTTGGATGCAATTTAGATCTGCGCCTGAATCAACAAGAGCGACAGTCTCAAGCTCAAATTCATCGCAAATAATGATCTTAACCGGACATCGCCATTTCTGAAAATCAATCCTAGTGATTGTTTCTAAGAAATTGGTGCGATCTATGAATGGAGATTCCTGAGTCTTACTAGAAGTTGCTATCTCAAGGAGATCGGGTATGATATTTATATCATCTGAATGAGGAGAAAGAAGATGGGTGTCTACTTTCTGTTTTAAAGAATTATGCTGGAGTTGTAAGGACTTGATCATTTGATTTAACCTAGAAATTTCTTTCTTGGTCTGATTGACTTCTGAATGGAGATCCTGGATTGTTACAAGTTTGGATGATGTAAACCTATCAAAGATTTTGTCAACCTGAATGAGAGGTTTAGAAGGAATTTTTAAAGGAAGAAGGATTGGATGTTGATGTCTCAGTTTCTATAGTTTGTTGCCATTGGTTTAGATACTGAGATTTCGTGACTAGATTTTCAACATTGTTGATGATATCTAAAAAGAGTTTTTGTTCCTTACTGAGGACGTTAACTGTTTTGCAGTAGCTGCTTTTACAGTTATCTGAACATCCTATCTTAACTGGAAGAGAGTCTGAATAGGTGTGAAGATGTATAAGCAGATGAATGTTCTAACTGGTCTATTTCATTTTCATCGTTGTCTGAACTGTATGATGACGAAGACCTACTGGATGGTTCACTATCAGTATTCCTAAGTTCTAAGATCTTAAACAATTCTTGTTTTTGATCTTGGGTAACTTGAAGGGCATTGATGAGTGATTTGACTTTACAATCTTTCTGGAAATTGACCGAATTTTTTGCATTTAAAGCAAGCATCAGAAGAAGTTGCTTTACAGGTGGTTTTACTAGTGGATTCCTGTTTTCTACGATTAGTCTTGTAGTACTTACGGGTTTGTTTATGACTGGATTCACCTTGGTGGTGAGATTTCCTATGTTTATGACAGTGGCGGTGGCCATGGTGATGACTACTGGATTTTCGAGGATGTTTATCATGGCGTTGGCTGGACGTTCTTCGTTTGGAAGGGGCTATAGGTGGTAAACCGTATTGAACACAGAAATTTCCTAACTCATATTTGGCACGTTTCTTGTCTCTAGGATTCTTGGTTTCTAATTTTCATATCTATGCACATCCGCATACCTTCTTTGCGAACAATACATATGATATCACCGTATGTGAGACTGGGATAATCTATGGTTCCTGTATCTTTACTGAGATGTTCCCTAATCTTATGGGCGAAAAGACTGGGAAGGCCATTAATGAATTTTTCTTTCCAAAATGGTGAATTATTGTCATCTCGAATCATGACTTTGTTACAGAAAACTTTTGCATACCATTCGAAATCACTAAGGGTTGGACATCGAAGGTTAGATAGCTGATCATGGATCCTAGCGGTAACGTGACTAGGAGTTCCTATGAAATGTTTGGTTATTGTATAAAGGAGTGTATTGACACCATCAGGTTCTGCTCGACCTATGGTTTCATCAAAGACTGGAGTACCATCTGGATCATGTTTAACTGCATGGATGATGGAGTCTCTGGTTTCTTGGGTAAGTTGATTTTCCCACCAGGTAAGGAGTTTACCTATGAAACCTAGAGTCAGGTATAGGACGACATCGTTTTGAGAGGTTCCATTTCTCTCGATGTAGTAATTGGCGGTCATGGCCATATGTCTGAGTTTGTTAATGATTTCTTGTTCTGAATGACCATCTATGTTCCATTCATAGAGGCGATCGGATGAGACTGGAAATTGGTTATGATTCTCTATGTGGAGATCTGGGGGAACATCCAATCCTTCTCCTTTAAAAATTCCTTCTAAACCTCCCATTCAGGTTGACAAAATCTTTGATAGGTTTACATCATCCAAACCTGTAACAATCCAGGATCTCCATTCAGAAGTCAATCAGACCAAGAAAGAAATTTCTAGGTTAAATCAAATGATCCAGTCCTTACAACTCTAGCATAATTCTTTAGAACAGAAAGTAGACACCCTTCTTCTTTCTGCTCATTCAGATGATATAAATATCATACCCGATCTCCCTGAGATAGCAACTTCCAGTAAGACTCAGGAATCTCCATACATAGATCGCACCAATTTCTTAGAAACAATCACTAGGATTGATTTTCAGAAATGGCAATGTCCGGTTAAGATCATTATTTGCGATGAATTTGAGCTTGAGACTGTCGCTCTTGTTGATTCAGGGCTAGCTGCTTGGTACCTTCTAGCATATTAAGGCCAGAGGTTTGGATATGAAGAGAAAGAGATTTTAGGAGATGAGGGTCCTGGAGGTTGATTGTAAAATCTGGATAACAATCAAAATGGATGGGACCTTGGTTTATGGGGGATTCTAAGAGACCTAAGAGGCTATCATGCCAACGAACGTGGCTGGCATCTCTAAGGGCTATCAGAACGGATGCATTGAGACCTTTACGAAGGAGAGGATTGATACCAATTTGTACCAAACCTATGTGAATGAAATTGTATCCTTTCTTAATATGATCTTTGATGATAGATGGACTAAATAATTGGTTTATGATTTGGTCCTTATATATATATATATATATATATATATATATATATATATATATGACTGTAGTGTATACGGCTGGTGAGTGTGCAACCGGGTGTGTGTGTGGACTAGTGTAAGTGCAACAGTGTGCAAATGGGTATGATATAATATATGTGTATATATAAAATAACCAAGGTCAACTTTGCATTAAATGCAAAGTTGATGGAAAAGAGAGAAAGCTGAAGAAATTAGGACGTGAGAGAAATGGGCTACTGATGTGAAGGAAGGGGGTGGCTGGATCAGTGAGAAAAAGTCAGAAAATGAGGGGTAGAAAGGCTGTGGCAGGTGTTGCGTGAGGGAGTGTGTGTGTAGAGGTGTATATACATATGTGTGCTTGGAGAGAGAGAAGAGAAAATCAGAAAGAAAGAAAATAGAAAGAGAGAGAAGCTGTGTGAAGGAGTGGTGAGCACTGGAGAGGAGCTTGAGCCAGGCTTAAAACGAGAAAGGAGAGAAGAACCTACAACCAGAAAGAGAAAACCAGAAAGTTGGTAAACACTCCTAAACTGTTCATTTCTCTCTCTAAATTTCCTATATGCATGATATATTTTTTTCATGTTAATTTGTATGGATTTGAGGGCCTTGTAGAATATAAAACATAGATCATTTTACAAAAAGAATGAGATCAAATGGTGTAGAAACCAGGTAGAAAAGTCCAGTTACAGGTTAGAAAGAGAAAGTGGGTTTCCATGATTTTATGTATAAAACTTACCCTAAATGGCCTAGATCTAAACCTATGAGTTGCAGAAAACACTAGGGTCAAAATGGAGTGAAGAACAGTGGAAAAATCAGTGAAAAATGGGAGGTTTTCAGTCGGCCGGGATTTGGGTTGCATAGCCGGAAGAAAATCAAATGGGTCAGTGCTTGGGAGCTGTTTGGAGTTCATGAACGGTCCAAATTAATTGCTTAAGGTTCCAGATTTAGTTTGGTGTAAAAATGAGAAGATTTGGGCGTGAAAATGGAGAGAAATATAAGGGGTTTTGTCGCGGTTCCGGCGACCGTGGTCGGGGAAGGCGACCGGAGAGTCAGCCGAAAAATCGGGGTGCAAGGGGGGGCGACTGGACCATGACCTGGGGTCTCGTTTGGGCCTGTTTTAAAATTTTTTGGGTTAAGGCTTGATTGAGTTTAAAAAGGGTATAGGCCTGTTTGGTTTTAAGGGGAAAGAATTGGACATGGGATAGTTGGGGCCCAATTGGTTAAAATGAAAAGGAAAAGAATAAATGAAAAAGGGTGAGGCTGCTGAGACTCGAACCCACGTGGGGCGCGTGGGAAGAGGGGCGCGTGACCATTTGGAGAGGACAATCCCGTGTCCATATATGCAATTAGTAAATATATATATATATATATATAAATTAAATGACCCGAAATGGTCCGACGCCCAAATGAGACAAACCATATATGTTTTCTGACTATCTTGGACCTCCTAAGACCAACGGTGAGGTCCATGACATGAGGCGAGGTCCCAAAAATTAAAAGACCCGTGGAACCCTTAAAAATTACTAAAACGCCCTTGAGTCAAAACGCGGTCAAATGAACCTCGATTAAAATGAAAAGATGGTGGATTTTTATTATTTCGAACATTCCGGACTCAACGGTGAGGTCCAATTTACTAGGAGAGGCCTCGGGATATAAGGACCCGTAAAAAGTATAAAATGACTGTTTTGCCCTTTTTAGCTCCAATGTCTGAATTGAATTCCACGAAAGCCTAAACTTATTTTCTTCGATGTTCCGAACTCAATAGTAGGGTTTAATTTAGAAAAATAGAAACTTATAAAATAAAGACATAAAATTTGATGAATAGCATAATTCAAGTAACAAATGGACTGAGTCACATGTTATGATTTTAGGGACACGGAAAGGCAAAAAGAAGGTGGTCTGACCTTCTGTATTCTTATTGTGGTTCTGCTATACTACGAGTACACTTTCCTGAGTTGAGATTGACCCATCAGGTACGATATATTGTGCTAAGTAAGAAATATAATTGAGTTTAGGAATAACTGTCATGTTGACTTGATGATTCACATGTTTGTTTGATTATTCACATACTTATGTGTTTCATGCTATCTTGCTAAAAGTTCGGGTGATAATATGGATCATGATTATGTGTATATCGCATGTGCTAGTATAATGTGTGGATTATATTCTTTGAGAATTGTTAAGACTATGAAATGCGTGATTTAAAGCATGCTTCATGTGTGGCTGAGATGCATCATTGAGATTACATTGTGGCATGATAGAATCAGAGCATATTGGCATAGTGTGACTCCTTGGACATGGTGTGAGTTGAGCACGTGGTGTTGTGCATTATGAGGGTGCAGATCCTGTGGTGAAAAACCCAAAATCGAGCATTAGGTACTCGCATGCCTGATGGGTTCTGGACCGTGAAGCGAGACATACATGGTACTTGCAAGCCATCGGGGAAGGTCCGTAAAGCGAGACATGGGTGTGTCACGCATACTACTCATATACTGCATACTGTTCATGTACTACCTTAATGATATTGAATGCCATATAGACATAACTGTACACTTGCACATGCCACGCCTTTAATTTTGTTTCTTGCATTAGCATTATATTGTACCAATAGTTGAGCTGACCCATTCGTGGGACAAACATTTCAGATGATGCTCCAGGCTATGCGAGACTTAGAGATGCTTAGATTTGAGGATTATATTTGGCCCTCGGGGCGTATTTAATATTGTACAAGGGCATAAGCCCTAGACTATTTCCTGTCATTGTATGTTGTGAACTAAGGGACCAGACTTCATGCATTGTATCAGAATGGTGGATTAAATTAGTATTGATCTGTACTTGATTGTCCTTTATTTTCTTATTATTTTATTTCCTTTTTGTCTCGTCAGTCGTGCCTCGGGTTCGCTAGAATTCGGGGATGTGACAAGATCTATCTTGGTTGAGTGAAATAAACGGTGTAAAATCTTTCTTAGGGTTTGTAGGCAATGATTAAAGCCAAGATCTTGAAATCTCTCTTTTTCTACACATAAATCCACACTTGGTTGGAGGTAAGGATTCTAACCTAAGATGAAGGTTGGGTGTTTTCCATGTAAAGCATAATGCATTTTACTCATATTGAGATTTTCTCTACAATGTCATATTTTACTATATTGCTCATGCCTTGGATTATAATGAAATTTTGAATATCTTGATTTCGCTAGTATTGATATATCTTTGTGATAAATGATCAATTTATTGAATGTCATGTATGTGTGTATTTTTCATGCTTGAGTTAAATGATTGGATTGTTGAGAGTTATGAAATTGTGTCGGCATTGTTGTGTTTTGTGATGAATAATGAAATAATATACGTATTGAGCATGCTTGTAAATAAAGTGGCAAACATTGATAAATGACGAAATGTGAAAATGGAAATGAAAGACAGAAATGTCGATAATTAATCCTTAGAACAAGTTGAGGGACAAAAAAGAGTGGCACGTTGTGAGGCTTACATTAGAGACCAAGAATATTTTGTGATGGGGATTGTGTCTCTTTTCGGTTGCAAACCATAACCCCACGCAAGTGGTAGTACATAGCCAACGGGTTAGTAGCTTTGGAAGTACTAGGCTTTTCTAGGGGCCATTAGGTGATTTGACGAAGTGATTATATTTAAGTGATAGGAATAACGTGAAGCTTGAATAGTGACTTTTTTACATGCAATTAAATGTGATTATATAATGATCATTCCATTTACATATTGTTATATTTTTCTTGTGGTTGGGTTGATGGCTTGCATTGTTAGAAAACATGATGAATAACCTATTGATATGTATGCATGTCGATTGAATACTTATGTTGACACTTCACATTTCACATGCCTACACTTTACACCACCTTAACTTTCCCTACTTTAGAATCTCTACTGGGGTTGTTGTTTTGACTGCTACCAGATGCAGGTAACAGCAAGGAGCTAGCGCTTTGATGACATGGATTTGGATCGAACATCTCTTTTGGACTCTTTTGCTTATTTTGGACAAAATTAAATTCATAACTCTATTTTAACTTTTTGTTATTTTTTTTGGGAATGTAAAAGGGTCTATAGTCTTTATATGTTGATGTGAAAGCTTGGAAGCCATAATAGAACTCATATTCTTTTCACTTAGAATAGTAATCTCAAGATGAATGCATTTTGAAATGATGTATGTAAACATTGGGTTGTTTGGATGAAATGTGAACGATTATATATGTGTTATGGAAAATTCAAGTAAAAATATACTAATCACAAGGTGGTTATGCACAGGAAATTGTTTATTTAACTTAACCTTGATTTATAGGGTCACCCTCGAGTCTTTGGCCTTGACCTTGATTTCACTTAATAGCTTATTAGTCCGGTTGGTTCACTGAGAACCTAGACCGGTTGGTCCACAAAGGACCCAAACTGATTGGTTTTCTATAATTTTAGGCTAGTTTTCTTAGTTGTGAATGATTGGGCCGAGTTTAGCCCAAATAACTTGAACCAGAATTTTTCAAAATTACGAATTGGGCCCAGGATATTATATAAATTTGGAAATGGCCCTAAAATTAAATTAATAATTAAATTTATTACCTTGGAGATTTGGAAAAATTATTATTTTTCCCTTGGACTTAAAAATGGTAAATAAAAGGAAAATAAAAATATGAGAAAGGGCATAATAAAGGTTTTTAGGCATTGTAGACTCAATAATAGGGTTGGACATTCAGGGACCTGGGGTGGTCCCACGAAAACATGTGAAATGACAAAAATAGCCTTAATGATAAATTAAACAATTTTAATTCTAATTAAAATATGAAATGGGCTAGTCTAGGGTTTTTGTATGCTTAAAATTCAAATAAGATATCAAATTGACCAAACCGAAACACAGAGATGGTCTCGTATGAATGTGTAAAATTATCATAATGCCCTGGGCATGGAATAGATATCTAAGAGAGTTAATATAATGTAAAAAGAGTACTTTTAGGGTTTTTGGACCTTTTGGATTCAATTCTAAGGTCCGTTTTGTGAGACAGTATCTCAATAGATGTGAAACTTGTCTGATAAAATTATGAAAATGCCCTTATGGGTTTAAAAGGCATTCAAATGACTTAGAAATATTGCAATAGGACCTCCTTAGGATTTTTTAGGCCCAAGAACACATTTCTAATGTTCGATTGGGAAAATAGACGCTTGATGCATAGGCTAATGTATAATTAGCCTTAGAGAACTTTAGAGCTAGGTAAGACACCTTAGTATTAAGGGTTTAGGTGGCCTTGGGAGTAAAATCGTGAGTATGTAAGGTATCTGCGACACATTATGAAAGACACAAATAGTGTCTCCTTATAGTGGGGTGGCGACTAAGACTAGGATCATATTTTGATTAGTTGATATTACATGTTTGTCATTTGATCCCTATAGTGTGACTATCATTATTATTCTAATGCTTTACCATTATTTGATCTTTATGGTGTGACTGTCATTATTATTTTGTTGTTTTACCATTATTTGATCTTTATGATGTGATTGTCATTATCATTCTAATGCTTTAACATTTGTTATATGTCTGTCATGGTTACATATATGAACACTCTATTGTTTACGTAATTCTTGTATATGGAGACATCTTGCATTGCACTTTATGGCAAATGATATGGATTGTGGTGTGAGCCAATATGGCCACCTGATATTGTGAGCCAATATGGCATTATTGAGCACCCCATAAATGGTGTGGGATTTTGAGACATTGGTATTATGAATAGAAATGTAGAATAGTAATGAATGATGGAATTGTGAATGTTAACTCCTTCGGATGAATTAAATAAGGAAGTGATGTGAGGTCATGAGGCTTGTAATACATTGGTTGGGGGAATAGCAAGAGTGTGTGCCAGTGAGATTTCTCTATTACCTAATGGATTTATTTGTGATGGGGATGGTGTCTCGCTTCGGTTTCAGACTATAACCCCACACGGGTGGCCACACATGGCTAACGGGTTAGTAGCTTGTGAAGTGTCAGGCCTTTCGCAGGGCTGTTAGAAAAATTAAGATCAGAGTGATAAGATTCTGATATGTGAGGAATAGAGTTGAAATCAAATTTACTATCATGCTTGCTCATAATTATTTTACTTACTGCTTTGAACCAGAAATGTATGTGCCTCGTAAGGTTTGTATATGTTGACATATTTCATGGTTGAATGTACATTGAGTGCCTCATTAGTGTTGTTGCACCACATACCTTATTCTCTCGATTATTGTATCTACACTTATGAACCAGTAGATGATATTATTGTGTGCTTTTGATGCATACTAGATATTAGGGATTGTTCTTTTCGAACTTGTATTAGTTTCTGCATGTCGTATGCTTATGTGCTTTACGAAATTCTACTAAGTGTTATGATTCACCCTTGTTGTTCATAAGAATGACAGGTATTAGATTGATAGATAACAGTTGTTAGAGCAGTGTGAGATCAAAGTAGCATATAGTTTTATATTGATGTACTAATTCGTTATATTTGTAAAGGGTACCAGTATCTTTCTTAGCATTTATGTATATGATATGTATATTGGACCATTAGAATCAGCTCTGAACATTTACCTGGTTATACGTTATACATGGATGATTTTAGTATAGTTGCACCTAATAGTAATCTATTTCATTTAATCTTGTTACGGGACTTGAACAAGTAAAAACATGAGAGCGCAACAAAATCAATTAAGGAAAATGATTGTGGAAATCAATTCAAAAAATAAAGCCTATATTTTATACACTTCACTAGGTTAATTAGTCGAATCACCATCCCTTTTGGGATCTCGATGACCTCGTGGTCCGACCCTGGGGGTCAGGGTCATAAAAATCCAAGTCATTAGGTGTCAAGACAAGGTGAAGATAAGGTATGAGGTATCATTACACTAGAATGAGAAAATCTGAGGTACCCAATATAACGAGGGAAGGAGACATGTGGCATATCCACCCAAATCCTCCAATAAGCAAACATGCAAGGCCAAATCATATGTATATAATCATATATTTGAGAATGTTATATATAGAGTTTTGCTACCAACAAACTAACCCAGAGCGAGAGAAAGATAGAGATAGAAAGAGAAAGAAAGAAAATGAGAAGAATGAAGGATCAAACCTGGATTCTCCCTACATGCACTGGAATGAAGAGGAGTAGAAGAAGAAGGGAGGAACTCTACAGATCAAAGAGAGAGAAAGAGAAACTCATAGAGAGAGAAAATGAGAAAGGAGAGAAAAAGTTATGATGAACGACTAAAAAATGATTAGACCTCCAAACTCATGTTTTAATTGGCTTCTACATGCATAATAGATTGAAATGATGTAAAATAGGGAACTAAAACCTTAAGAAAACTCTAACTACCAATAGAGAAGCTTGAAATTAGGTTAAGAGTTTGTACTGAATAAAACTCTAATTGGAAAATGAGACCTAAAACTACATGTCCAATGTTTCATAACGCAACAAAATTCAAGAAAATTGGCCCAAGGATGAGAGAGAAAAATAGAGTTGCAGATAAGGTGTGGAAATCGAGATGGCTGGAATTAAGTACCAAGCTTAATTTTTCAATTAAGAACTCGGAGACCATAGTTAGAGAAACTTAATGCAAGTAGTTTCATATGATTTGGTCCACAAATGGCTACATATAAAGCAATATACAATCATGCTATATAAGAGTCGAGTTTGACCTTTCAGTTATATTTGTCCCCCTAAATCAATAGGGATCAATTCTAAAGAGTTTCATAAGTCCTTTAGTTTCGATCGAGACCAAGCAACGATCGTATACAAGCGTGAAATAGTGATTTAAAAGGGTTTATACTATAACAATGATGGTCGATTTGGGCCATTGATAAGTCAACTAGCACAGGTTATATTAACTTGGTAATTAGCCGAGCTGACTCAGTTAGTGGAACGACGACGTTTCGGGTTTAAACAGGATGAAGTTACGTCATTTTATGTTAAGATTTTGTATTTTAAAAGGCTGATTGGACCATCTGGTTACACAAATAATAAATTGGTTCGAGAAGGCAAAAGAATAACCTATCCCAAATACGTTCCTTATTCACTATTTGGTTTAAGGATTGTAGAGCAATTATTGTTTAAGGAGAGATGGGCAGGTTTTTTATACGATTAAAAGCTTTTTGATGTTCTTCCATTTATTGAAACGAAAATTTATGAATTGAAAGGTGGAAGAATTTTTGCTAAGGCTGAGATGAACTTCTTGAGATAGTTGACTTTCCCCAAAAGTCTTTTTAAACACTTTTGCGAGGTTGGCTTTGGCATATGTTTAATCTCATCGACCTTGGCTAGGTTTGCATCAATCCCATGTCTACAGACTATACACTCCAGAAACTTGTCTATTGTTACCCCCCAAAAATACACTTCAAAGGATTTAGTCTAAACTTGAATTGTCTACATATTTCTAAAAATGTCCTCAAGTCTTTAATGCGATCCTCCACCCATACAAATTTTTCCACCATGTCATTCATATAAAACTCCATGATTTTATGAACTGTGTCATGGAATCTGTAAATCATGGCCCTTTGGTAAGTTGCCCTAGCCCTTTTGTAAGTTGCGCTAGCATTCTGCATTCCGAAGGGCATGATTGTATAGTGAAGTTCCTGATTGGACTTCAATAGAGATTTTGGAGGCATCCAAGGTGTCCATCTTAATCTAATTATAGCCACTAAATCCATCCATGAAACTGAACATATGGTTAGAAGTTTTTCCATCTATAAGAGTGTTGACATTGGGGAGAGGAAACTTATCCTTTGGACAAGTTTTGTGAGGTGGTTCTGAGTCTCAATTAATTAAAAATTAACTTTTAATTAACAATTTTTTCCATAGAGTACGCAAACAGCTCCAAGTTTATTTTTCTAATTAACCTAGTTAATTAGACAGGAAATCATTAAACTAAACAGTAAACTAATTATTATGAGATATATATATATATATATATTTGATACCGGATTCCAAATAAAATATAGCCAAGTGTGTATAACAGAATTAAATAATTATAATATCAAGCACAAATACATAAAATGTAATATCCCCACCCAATTAGGCAAAAATAAGTTATATTAATGCCATTTTTATGAAATTAATTATATATTAATTAATTAGAAATGTTAAATTGAAATTAGCAACCCGTAAATATTAAAATTAGTACACGAAGTGAAATTGGACAAATTAGTGTGATACGCGAACAAAACGAATTTAATCAAGAATTTTTTAATAAATGCGATATATTTTTTATATAAATAAAACATGATGTAATGTGCCAAAATAAAAATTAATGATATAGAAAGGAAGGACACAAAGATAAAAAAAATAATGCGAGAATACCAAAAGGTTTTTAAAGTAATTGAAACACAACTTAAAAAATTTAGCAAATAATACCCAAAATGCCAAACAAGGCATAAGAAGAAAAAGGGGGAGAAAATAAGGCCAAAATATTGGCCAAAGGGTTTGAACCTTAAACCAAAAAAAAGGAAGATTCAAAGCTCAAAAAGATTACCAACTGGGCTACAAGCACTTTTGTGGTATATATCTTACCAAATATATATATATATATATATAAACCCTAATAAGCCCCAAATTTGCATGCTTAAAATTGAGGTGCTAGCACCCCATTGAGCTACACTCTCATCCACTTATAATCCATGCAACACTTCAGAAGATCTATATATATATATATATATGTATATTATATATATGAGACATGTGTAAATAGATGTATAGTGTGTGTGCTGTGTATGTTGTGCGTGCAAAGACAGACCTAGAATGTGTGTATTGTGTGCGTGTAGAAAGAGAAAGAGAAAGTGAAGAAAGAAGAAAAAGGATAAGAAGGAGGAAGGAAGGAAAGTATTCATACAAGCCTCCACAGCTAATCTTGGGAGTCCGCAACTTGAACCCTAGAAAAAGGAGAGCACCCATTTTGAAGTTAAAAGGCTCTTAATTCAAATTTTCTCTCTTAGGAAAAAAGGGCATGATATAGCACTATTTTGTGATCTTTGATGACTTTAAATTACATACATGTGATTGTGGTGTGTGTTATAAGAAAATAGGAGTAAATTGGGACAATCTAAGATAGGAAAATTAGTGACCACCATTGATAGACCTTCAAAACTACAGACCTGAACCAACTATCACTCAACCTAGCTAATTCCTTCACTTGGGACTTGGAACAAACCTCACAAGGGTACAAAATACCCTAAGTTTGCGGCCAAAACGCCCAACGGAAGGCCCCTAAACCTCGAGTTGCAGTCATGGGTTTGAAAACTAACCCCTACAAAACGAACACCAAAGCCTAATTTAGGAACGGGGATTTAAACCCCATAATGAGACCATCACAATATAGAAAATCACATGCATTTTGGTGCAAAAATGAGCATGTACTAAGCAATATTCAGAAAACTCCATTAGTGTTCAACCAAGCTTTTGAGCTCAATTCGATGCCCCAAACCAACGCCAAAATGACCCCTAATACTTCAGGAATCCATAGAATTGAAAACAGGAGAAATGGGTTTTTGAAAATACACTAAATAGAAGGTTTGTGAAACCTACAACTAGGGCAATAGTGGCGTGGGAGATGGGGAAGACGATGAATAGGACAGGTCGGGTTTCGGGTCGGGTCGAAACCCGCCCAGTCCCACATTCGGTTAAATGGGACAGCGTCGTTTAAGCTATTAGGTTTTAAATTTAAAACAGAATGGGTATGTTTGGCTACACAGATTGGGATTTGATTTAATATCCACAGACAAAATAGGGATACTCGATCCTTGGATTATACCCTTATCCCACTGTTTGGCATTCAAAAAATCAGAAAAATAAAAGGGAGTCGCAGCTCCCCATACTTGAACAGTAGACCTCACATGTGTGAGGGTTTTAACCCCCACACGCGAGCCACTGTGCCACAGTTTCACTTTATTAAAATAGTGACTAAATAAATATATAATATAAAATAACATAATTTAATTAATTTAAATTAGTAAATTATTTTCGGTGTCCGAATAAAATAAAAAGACACTGTGACCCAATATTTTTGAGCATTTCGGACTCAAAGGCAGAGTCCAAATTACAAAATTAAATATCAAAAAATCTGAATGAACAAACTGGGTTAATCGCAAAAATGTCCTAAAGGCCAAATGAAGATACCAATTGACCTCCAAAAATTATGAGAATACCTACCTTAAAGTTTTTCGACGTTCCGGATTCAACAATGGAGTCTGTTTTTCCAAATAAAATACCTAAAATACTGATATGTGGAATGGGCTATTTTTAGGAATACTTTAAAGGTACAACGATGCTACCAAGAGGGGGGTAAATGAGTCCATAAACTTGAAATACGACTCATGAGACTAAAAGACCATAAATTCATTAATAAAATCAGATTAAGTCTATGAATTATATCAAACTAAATAATATTTCCTCATTTATAGGGTCTTCAAAAAGGAAAGAGAAGGAGGTTTGATTTCCTCTTGAAGAGAGGAGGAACTGTTTTGAGGTAAGTAAAACCCGAACTCTAACATGTGGTAATTCTTAGCCGTGTCATAATTTTATATCCTCAATGCTGCCAATTTGTATTCTATACATACCTGACATTATTGATTTCCACAATTTGATGCTTGTTCTACCTTGTGGATATGATGAGAATTTGATTGCCAATATCCTAATGTGATTACTTATTCATTTATATACCTTGCTTTGGATATTGGAGAATTTCTATGTTTCTCACTGCTGAGAATTTGTTATTCCACATATATGTACATCCCCTATGGAATTCTATTGATCATGATATCATTATGAGTGTTGAGAGTTATGTCTGTCACAACGTCCATCTTGATTCTATAGATGCTGATGTGGACTTACGGGTCGGTGATTAGGAATGATGCCCAACACTTAGTTCATGGAGGACATGATATATGTAAAGAGCTCTAGTGCTATTTAGGAACCCGATAGAGGGGTGAACCTGAATGAGCGCTTTTGAGGGTAGCTGGGCCCTTCTAATTAATAACATCTATTCTGTTAGTATCTCATATCTTTTATTAAACATATTCTGATAAGGCACTCTTTGGTGGTTGATACGCCTTGCAAGCCTATCTTGGATTATCTGATGATGCACTCTTTGGTTGTTGATAGGCTTTGCAAGCTTATCCTTGGACTCGAATTGCTATTTTGTGATTTGTGGCTGCTGATTATTGTATAGGCCAATCTTTATTATTGATTTGTTGTACCTTGTGCATCATTTGTATCAAACTACTATGGGATGTTCCTTTCGGACCCACTAGTCATTTCTAGTAATTCACAGTACTCTTGGTGACTAACTATTATGATATCATATCTTTTACTTGATATTACTTATATCCTTCTATTTGAATTGACCTTGACCCATGACAATGCGAGAGAATTTACTTATTGAGCTAAGTTAGCTCACTTCAGATATATCATCACTACAGGAAAATGCATTATTAGCGACGCCCAAGTGCGTCACAAATAGTGGACAACAGCGTCGCTAAAAACGCCACAAATAGTCATGTCGCCAATACTATTAGCAACGCACACATCTCTAAGCGTCGCTAAATGTAACTATTAGCGACCCACGTCGCGCGTCGCTAATAATTCTTCACGTGTGTTGCAAATACTATACAAGGCCGTAAAGTGCATCGCAATAGACCACCATTAGCGATGCCCATGTGAGCGTCGCTAATGGTTGTCTTTTGTGACGCATACTGTGCGTCGCTAATGGTAGTCTTTTGCGACGCCCTCTGTGCGTCCCTAATGGTGGGTATTTAGCGACGATTTCTGAATGTCCCTAATAGTATACTGGCACTTATTTCATTACTTTTAGTGACGCATTTGTGTGAGTGGCTAAAAGTTTTTTTTTTTTTCTGGACCTAATTTTTTTGTTTTATTTGTATTTTTATTCCTGTTTAAACCTGTATCAATCATCCTGATATACAGTAAAATCCAAGCATTCTAAAATGACTATTAAAAAGAAATATACATTCATATATATATATATATATATATATATTATACTAATTATGTACATTTATAAAAGTACAATTTAACAATAAATAAAAAAAAATTAAAATTGTCTCAAAAAATGTAACTACAGATGTCCATGAAAAGAAAAAAAATAAAAATAACAAGTTTCGAAGCAAAACACGTAACTTTGGCGGCGCAATAATCCTGATCAATCTGAAATAAAGATCAAATGATATATATTAGAACAATTATTAATATATATATATATATATATGAACATAGAATGTGAATAGTTTTTTTTTTTGCATGCATAAATAGTAAGAATGGCATAAAGTAGCATAAGTTGCAAACCACTAATCCGAACCAAGTGTCATAAGTTCGTGCAAGTCTATTTTATCATTTGTGAGGTGTGTGATGGGGTTTCGGTACAGTTAGGCCGATATCCGACATTTTGGCCCTTCAAAACTCCAAAATGGGCTTTTTTGGAGCTGAAACTTGCATAAGTTTCAAACCGGGCATCCAAACTGAGTGTCGTAAGTTTATGCAAGTCTATCTTATCATTTTTCAGGTGTGTGATGGGTTTTTGGTATAGTTAGGCCGATATCTAGCATTTTGGTCCTTGAAAACTCCAAAATGGGTCTTTTTGGAGCTGAAACTTGCACAAGTATCAAACCGGGCATCCGAACTGAGTGCCGTAAGTTTTTGAAAGTAAATTTTATCATTTGTGAGGTGTGTGATGGGGTTTTGGTGTAGTTAGGCTGATATATGGCATTTTGGTCTGTCAAAACCCCAAAATGAGCCTTTTTAGAGCAAAAACTTACATAAGTTTCAAATCGGGTATCCGAACCGAGTGCCCTAAGTTCGTGCAAGTCTATTTTATCATTTTTGAGGTGTGTGATGGGGTTTCGGTGTAGTTAGGCCGATATCTAGCATTTTGGTCCTTCAAAACCCCAAAATGAGCCTTTTTAGAGCTGAAACTTACACAAATTTCAAACCGGGCATCCGAACTGAGTTCCATAAGTTTTTGCAAGTCTATTTTATCATTTTTGAGGTGTGTGATGGGTTTTTGGTGTAGTTAGGCAGATATCCAGCATTTTGGTCCTTCAAAACCCCAAAATGGGCCTTTTTGGAGCTTAAACTTACACAAGTTTCAAACCGGGCATCCGAACCAAGTGTCGTAAGTTTGTACAAGTCTATTTTATCATTTGTGAGGTGTGTGATGGGTTTCAGCGTAGTTAGGTCGATATCTGGCATTTTGGTCCGTCAAAACCCCAAAATGGGCCTTTTTGGAGCTAAAACTTGCATAAGTTTCAAACCGGCCATTCGAACTGAGTGTCGTAAGTTTGTGCAAGTCTATTTTATCATTTGAGAGGTGTGTGACAGGGTTTTGGTGTAGTTAGGCCGATATCCGGCATTTTGGTCCTTTAAAACTCCAAAATGGGCCTTTCTAGAGTTGAAACTTGCACAAGTTTCAAACCAGGCATCCGAACTGAGTGTCGTAAGTTTGTGTAAGTCTATTTTACCATTTTTGAGGTGTGTGATGGGGTTTTGGTGTAGTTAGGCTGATATCCAACATTTTGGTCCTTTAAAACCCCAAAATGGGCCTTTTTGCAGCTAAAACTTGCACAAGTTTCAAATCGGGCATCCGAACCGAGTGCCGTAAGTTTGTGAAAGTCTATTTTATCATTTTTGAGGTCTGTGATGGATTTTTGGTGTAGTTAGGCTGATATCCGACATTTTGGTCCTTTAAAACCCCACAATAGGCCTTTTTTGGAGCTAAAACTTGCATAATTTTCAAACCGGACATCCGAACCGAGTTCTATAACTTTGTGAAAGTATATTTTATCATTTTTGAGTTGTTTGATGGGTTTTCAATGTAGTTAGGCCGATATCCGATATTTTGGTCCTTCAAAACCCCAAAATGGGCCTTTTTAGAGCTAAAACATGCATAAGCTTCAAACCGGGCATCCGAACCGAGTCCCTTAAGTTTGTGCAAGTCTATTTTATCATTTTTAAAGTATGTGATGGGGTTCCGGTGTAGTTAGGCTGATATCTATCATTTTGGTCCTTCAAAACCCCAAAATGGGCCTTTTTAGAGCTAAAACATGCATAAGCTTCAAACCGGGCATCCGAACCGAGTTTCGTAAGTTCGTGCAAGTCTATTTTATCATTTTTGAGGTGTGTGATGGGGTTTCGATGTATTTAGGCCAATATCTATCATTTTGGTCCTTCAAAACCCCAAAATGGGCCTTTTTGGAGATGAAACTTGCACAAGTTTCAAACCGAGCATCCGAACCGAGTGTTGTAAGTTTGTGCAAGTCTATTTTATCATTTTTGAGGTGTGTGATGGGATTTTGGTGTATTTAGGTCGATATCCAACATTTTGGTCCTTCAAAACCCCAAAATGGGCCTTTTTGGAGTTGAAACTTGCACAAGTTTCAAACCGAGCATCCAAACCGAGTGTTGTAAGTTTGTGCAAGTCTATTTTATCATTTTTGAGGTGTGTGACTGGGATTTGGTGTATTTAGGCCGATATCCAACATTTTGGTCCTTCAAAACCCCAAAATGGGCCTTTTTGGAGCTAAAACTTGCATAAGTTTCAAACCGGGCATCCGAACCGCGTGCCGTAAGTTTGTGCAAGTCTATTTTATCATTTTTGAGGTGTGTGATGGGTTTTTTGGTGTAGTTAGGCTGATATCCAGCATTTTGGTCCTTCAAAACCCCAAAATGGGCCTTTTTGGAGCTAAAACTTGCACAAGTTTTAAACCAGGCATCCGAACCGAGTGCTGTAATTTTGTGCAAGTCTATTTTATCATTTTTGAGGTGTGTGATTGGGTTTCAGTGTAGTTAGGCTGATATCCGGCATTTTGGTCTGTCAGAACTCCAAAATGGGCCTTTTTTTAAGCGAAAACTTGCACAAGTTTCAAATCGGGCATCCGAACTGAGTGTCGTAAGTTTGTGCAAGTCTATTTTATCATTTTTGAGGTGTGTGATGGGTTTTTGGTGTATTTAGGCCGATATCTAGTATTTTGGTCCTTCAAAACCCCAAAATGGGCCTTTTTAGAGCTGAAACTTGCACAAGTTTCAAACCGAGCATCCGAACTGAGTGTCGTAAGTTTGTTCAAGTCTATTTTATCATTTTTGAAGTGTGTGATGGATTTTTGGTGTATTTAGGCCGATATCTGGTATTTTGGTCCTTCAAAACCCCAAAATGGGCCTTTTTAAAGCTAAAACTTGCATAAGTTTCAAACCGGGCATCCGAACTAAGTGTCATAAGTTTGTGCAAGTCTATTTTATCATTTGTAAGGTATGTGATAGGGTTTCAATATAGTTAGGCCGATATCTGGCTTTTTAGTCTGTCAAAACCCCAAAATGAGCCTTTTTAGAGCTGAAACTTACATCTCTATGAAATTAAATAAGCTCGTGCAAGTCTATTTTCATATGTGAAGTGTCATACAGTTTGTAGGCCGTTAGGCCGAAATCTTTTTTTTTTTTTACGTAACATTTTCTATAAATAATAAATATGCCAAAGTAAATAATTTTAAAAACTTACCAAGGCTAAACAGAGCCTCCCTACTGGCTGAAGATCGTTTGCACAATAGCTTCTAGCTGGGTCGTACGTTCCTTAAGCTCTATCCTCCTAGCCTTCATCTCTGCATTCAGTCTCTCCGCTGCCTCAGCTCTCTTGGTGGCTGCGTGAAACCTAGCATCGCTCTCAACGGTAGAGGATGATGTCGTCGGCTCCATCCCACTCCCTAAGCCACGCACATATCCGCGCCTCTTGCCCAGAACAATCTCCCGTATCTGGTCATTGGTCGGTGGATGCTCACCCTCATGGGTTAGCTGACCACGCAGCTCGACCATCTCCTCCTATAAAAACATAAATATATGTTAGTACTTTTAAACATTTTAGATGAATATTAAATTAGTAATAGTGTTATATAAATCTTTTCTAACTTACATAAAGCCGCTGAGCTTCAGGCCGAGTCCAACCCTTCTGGGGATTGTAATACGTCTTGTGCCACAACTCAATAGGGCTGGGTGGGGCTGGTCTCGCTGCAGTAAATAAATAGTAGCTTGTGAAGATTGATTTCATGAATACATTATACAATAAGAAATTGATACATTTATTAACTTACCATCTCATGTCTATACCTAACAAAAGAACGTGATCCACCACAGTGGGTCACCTTTTGCTTGTTTCTGCTCTCACTATTTTTCTTACTAAGTTCCTATACTTGGCCAAAACAAAGAAGGTTAGTATAAATGACAATGATTTATCATACAACAAAAGTAATTTTGACAATTTTTACTTGGAATGCCTCACTAGGGAACCGGTCGCATAGTAACATCCAATCCTCCACCGCCACCCCCTTGTAGGGTCTATCGCGAGGCTCTCTACTGGCTACCACCTCCGCCTCGTAGTACATGTAGAGCCTGTGTCGATAGTCCTTGAAACGGGTTCCCAAGTAACGATCCACTGCCTTCACGACATGAGGCAGGTGGAGATCGATGTCAAACTTCTCCTGTAAAGCATGTCATTGTCAAAACATTACAGCATTAGATATGTTAAAAAATAGTTGAATACAATAATAAAAGACATACCTGGATATGCGCATGAATATTCCATCTCTCCGCGTCAGTGACCTGACTCTAGTCACTAATATGGAGTGAGACGCGTAGTCGGCAAATGATGCTGACCTCCGTGGTGAACTGTTGTGCCCACCCAGCAACAGGCTTCAGCAAGCCCGAAGGTATCTTAATCCGAAGGGGCGCGCCCCCCGCTACCTCCATCTGAACCTGCAAGCTGCGATTCTTCAACCTACCACACCCTTGTCTAGAGGCGGTGGCCGAAGCTTTAGAAGAAATAAAATAGAAACAATTAGTACCATATTTATATAATCATTAATAAAAATAGAAACTATGCATACCATCTACGAGAGGATCGGTCGACCTTGCAAATAAGGGGGAAGGGGTCGATGAATCCATCATAACTGTCCGTCTGCGTGAACCTGGTCCAACCATATCTACAAAGAAAGTTTAAAAATAAAATTGTTTCTATTTAATCATAAAAATTAAAATCCTTATCAAAGTAAAAATAAATACCCATTACATCATAAAATTTAATATCCATTACATCATAAAATTGAAAATACATTACACTTAATCCTAACACATGTAACACCTATTACAATTATTCATCTGAGTCTGTATCATCATCTGTTCATGAAATTTCTTCATTCTCGGTACAATACTCTAACAATGTATCATCATCAAAATCACTTTCCTCGTCATCATCATCATTAATGAAATTTGCATCCCTCAGATCTAATTGTGTGGTATTGGTGACGTTGGAAGCTACGACATGATCTGGTTCTACATCAGTTCTATTCAACCGATACGAAGTAACATCTTCCTAATCATGCCGGACAACACCATCGTGGGCAGTTTGTGTCACGACCCGAAACCCACCCTGGGCGGATCTCGTATCGCGACTGCCACCCTTCGGTCTGAAGGCCTTAGGGCAAGGCTCACATAAGCAACAGTATCGGACGGTAGTACGGCCTGTGGTTATGGAAGTGTGAAAAAAATTTTCATTTCTTTTCTTTTTAAAATCTTTCTCACATCCGCCCGGTACTGCCGCTCTTCATAGTGGTACATATGAATGTATATTCAGAGCATAAATAAAATTCTAAAGTTTTATACACGATATATATTCATTTGTCCTTCGAAACTTAATTACATAACATTTACATACTGTCTATAACCAAAAATGACTAACTATTAGTCTTGGTGCTTCCCAAAATCAGCTAATCCTGCAATGAACTTCCTATGCCCTTCCACAAAATGAGCATAGATCAAACATTTTTTTCATCAAAAACCCGAACTTGCTTTCTATTACCTAAAAGGGGGATGGATAAAAATTCGGGTAAGCTAATCTAAGCTTGTGAGTAATTCCTGCATTTGTCATGGGTTTTCAATTGGTAGTGGTTTCACACATGAGAGTTTATAAAATACTCACTACCAATTGCTCGTACATTTTGAACATAGAGTGCATGCATTCTTCATAAAGGATAGCTTTGAAACATTTAAAGTATTTAAGCTAAACATACGTTTCTTCAAATAGAGTATATGCACTTCAAACATATAAACATGCATAATAAAATGGAGGTAAAAACCTACTTCCATTTCCGAAAAACATTTTTCATCTTTTTGCTTTGATTTAGGTGGAATTTGTTTCGAACCAGACTCCCGTTTTACTTCTACAATGGAGATATCTCATTGCCTGGGGGATTAGATCTTGCTACCGGGCATTCTTCATGTCATAGTTGAATCTCGAAGGATTTCAACGTCGAATGTTGTGCTTATACACAATTATCTTGCAAAAACATGACTTCTTCATGAAATGATTTTTATGAGCATTTAAAAAAAATGTGACTTCTTCATTGGATGCTTTTCAAAGAGCATCGAATTATGGCTTCTTCAAATAAATGATTTTCATAAGCATTGAAAACATGTTTTTTTCAAATATAAGCTTTTTCATGAGTGTTTGAAATATGACTTTTCAAATAGATGCATTTCATGAGTACAAAAATATGGCTTCTTCAAGAAATGCTTTTGATGGACATTTAAAAACATGGCTTTAATTAAAGAATGAATTTTCATGAGTAAAACATAGACAATTTAACAAAGCTTTTAGATACTTGGAGGACAATACTTGAAACATTTAACATAAGAACTTCAGGAATTCAAATCACGATGCACAGGAATTTATTAAAGCATAGACAGAATAAAACCATTTAATTCAAAAGGCATTTAATAAAACTGACAATTACATGGACATGCAGAAAATAAACGTATCATTTATCAGAAATGTCTAGAAGTAATTTGCATGCCATGTTAGAATTTATAAATAATTACGATAAAAAGTTGGAATATAAAGCATATAAATACGAGAGTTTAGAATTTGAAATACAGCAGATATAAAAACACTTCAAAATATTTGAACTTGAACTTCTTCAGAATCTATGGAGATTAAAACCTCCACTTCAAAGTACAGGATTACTCACCTTGCTCCCCCGGGTTTGTACTACTAGTGGGCCTTTCCCTTCCCTTTGTAGCTCCTAAAAAAATTGTAATGAATTCATCAACTTCACATTTATCTTAAATTATTACCTATTCATGCTCTTTCATTTAATTTTAGGCCTGACGTATCCTAACTTCCTAGGATTGGTCTTACCGGTCTACTCGTGGTAACTTAATGAGTTTTATTTTTCACGTGACTTATTTCTCGGTACCTATTTTGGTATCATGGACCTCACCGTTAGATTCGGAACGTCAAAGAAAGTCAATTTAGACCTTCTCCGCTTTTTATTTGGCTTCGGGCATATGCAGGGGCAAAAATGGTAATTTATTTTTCTTGCCCCGGACCCATCATGGTCCTCAGAATATTCCACATATCTTATACGTAAATTTTTTTAAGTCTTTTGGACTTCATTTGGTATCTGCTTTTGGTCATAGGGACACAACGGTCATTTCTCACTTTATACGTTGACTGTTCCGGAGTCTTATTTAGCTCCTAAATTTTCATAATTATGCTTATGACAGTACATTTTTGGCTTTACTTGTATTTCTCGTACTCAGGGGTATTTTGGTCATTTATATTTTTTGACATTTTAACTCCGAATTATTATTTAGTCATATATACAAGTTCATAATTATTTGGGCTTCCATTGGTATCAATCTCGTCCAATTTGGACTTCATTTGGGCTTCGTATTATATTAGGGGCAACATAGTCATTTAACATTTATGTGTCTATTTTTTTTAGGACTTAATTTCACCAATTGGACTCCACCATTGAGTCCGGAATGCCCGAAATAGTAGAAATACACTATTCATTTATTTTATTTGGACTTCGTTTGACTAAGTTAGTGTCCAAGAGTAAAATAGTAATTTTACCCAATTAATAAAATAATTAAATAAATTATTTTATTAATTATTTATTTTTTTCCAAGGGTTTATTTGAATTTTCCTTTCAAAAATTTGGGCCTTAGTAAAATTTTCCTAAATAGTGGGGGTTCAATTGCAATTCTTTAAAACTTTTAAAATAAACCAAAGGGTTTAGTTGATTTACAAGTGAACCGGTCTACCATTTCATTGAACCAACCAGTTTGGTTGGTTCAATGCATAATGATGACGTCATGATGACATCAGTCCTAAATTTTAAAATTTAAAATTTTCTAAATCAAACGACAGTAGTTTCACTTAAACCCATTTATGCGACGGGTCAGTTCCCGACCCGAAACGACCCATTCACTAGTTCATCTTCTTCCCCAACACCCCCGCACTGTAGCCCTAATTCCTGATTTTCTTTTTCTTCAATTTCGTGAGGTTTCAGTCACGGAATCACTCTGTTTTTGGCCCCAACAGGTTTCTAGAACTTTAAGAGAAGGTTTGGCATTGATTTTGAGCTTTCGATCGAGCTAGAAGGATCAGTTCTAACACCCATGGCCGTTCTGAATATTTCCCTAGGAAACGCTCATTTTTCCACCAAAATCAGTGAAGCTTGGCTTGTTTTGCTCCTTAGATTATGGAGCTTCAATCTACATTCTAAAAATAAGGTTTGGTGTCCATTTTTTAGGGTCGACTCTTTTGAACCATGGCTGCAACCAGGTTTTTTGAAGGCCTAAATTTAAGGTTTTGGGTCGCGGCTCTATATTTTTGAAATCCTCATAACTTCTATTTTGGGCCCAAAGTGAAGAAACCATTTTTCCTAATGGTCAAATCAGGTCTTTTCCAATGGTGATTCATTAATGGCGAATCTTCATGGGTTAGGGTCCTAGGGTTTTAGGGCTTAATCCTTGCTCCTTATTCAAGTTTACAACTCTATAAATTCATGCATACATAAAAATAACCTTAAAACAATAGGCATCTATGGAATTTTTAGAGAGAGAAAAACAAAGGGGTTTGGTGATTTTTATACCTTTAGACAATGGTGTTTCCCTCCTCTCTTACTTGAATCTAGATCCTCCTTGGTTCTTCTTGAGTGACCAGTTGCATGCAAGCATCCTCTTCCCTCTTATTTCTCTCTCTAACTCCCTCTCCCTCTCTCTCTCTAGGTTTCTCTCTCTAGCTCAAACCTCACTATCATCATATAACAAGTCTGATTTTCTGATTTGGGACTTCACATACGCAACATAGACATATAATATCACACATATTTTATTAGTTTCATTTTAAAAAGAATTCTTTTGGTTGCATGAAAGGCCATAGGCCAATTTGGGAGGTGGCTTTTCTTTTAATACGTTTATATACATATAATTTGCCATATAAGACACAAAAAGTGGACAGCTCAAGTGGTATTCTTTTTGGGCCTTAAAACTTGCCTACTTTGGGTCAAGGGTTCAAAACCCCTTGGCCTCACAATTTGGTTCCCCTTTTTGCTATTTTTCTCCCCCTATGCCTTGTTTGGCATTTAATTTATTTATTTTAATTCCACTCTATGATTTTAAATTAAATATTTATTCTTCATGTACCGACTTCATAAATCGTAGTCGTATTTTATTTTCCCGGAAGTCGACCTTGATTTTTAAGGTCTCGGAATTATTTTGAAATCGTCATCTATTTCCCATTTAAATTTCTTAACTATTCTTCTTAAGGTCACTAATTAGTAATTAGTGATTTAATTTTCATTTAATCGGGTCGGGGTGTTATAGTTTGAGACTCTTCTTGTAGTGCCTCCTCAATCATCTCCAAGTATTCATCTCCTTCGCCAACTTCTAGTACATCATAAACATTTCTAGATTTTATTTTTTAGACAACATGCCAATCACCTCTGATTTTTGTGTCCTTCAAATAGAAAACTTGCTTTGCTTGAGATGCCAAAACATACGGATCATCTTTAAATACCGTACGTGACGTATTAACACTTATGAAGTGCTTATCGATCTGCATTCCAGTCTTCTTATTACTTACATCCCACCAATCACATTTAAAAATATACACAGAATGACCGTAGCAATAATGTAACTGTACGATGTCTTGTAAAACACCGTAGTACTCTACAGGTTGTCCTGCGTCACCATTTTCCTGAACAAGGACCCCGCTATTCTGTGCTCGCCAACTGACCTCGCGTTCCCTCATGTGAAATCGAACACCATCAATAATTAAACCGGTATAGTGAGATATCCTTTGATCAGGACCACATGCCAAGGAATATAATTGATCGTACACCTCAGGAGATTGTTGGTGGTGTAATAGCTTCATCTATTAATCCAATACAAGTACAAAATTAATTGAATACAAATGCATTAACTAATACAGTTACAATTAATTGAAACCCATTCTTACACGTTCTCTAAACCACTTTGGAAACAAAATTTGTTGTCTTTGCTCTAGATCAGAACTTGATACATGATCTCTCTAAAGCTCGATCGTATGCTCACTACATAACATGAGATATGTTATATGTGACTTACATTTGTGTACTAACATAGTATTGCAATGATTTTGATAAACTTACTTAAAATATGGCAATGTCTCATCGCAGTTGTTGAGCACGGTATAGTGGGATTTTTCCAAGTCTTGAGGATGACACCATTCATATATACGAGCACCTATTGGCCGCACATTCTGATTAAACACCGCAAGGCCAGTTCGTTGCTGCCCTGGACATCTATCAAAATTTCGCTCTTGACTATTAAACCTTGTCTCAATATGTAATGACATGGAATTTTTTTTTTTTTGAATAAATAAATTTTCTTAGTATTAGTATTAGTATTATTATTATTATTATGATCATTATTATTATTATCATGTGGGATGTATACATGTGGATATATATGAAATATGAGTGTATGTGTACGTGCCCGGAATTTAATGTATGCATACGTGTATGAAAATATATATACATGTATAATATGTGTATCATGTATGTGTAGGTATATATGGTGGAACATGTATATATATATATATATATATTACATGTACGTTATGTGCACATGTATGTATGTATGTATGTATGTATGTATGTATATATTTAATGCATTTAAATATATATATATATGTGTAGACCCATATATATATATATATATTTGTGTAGATATATATATATATATATGAGATGTGTGTGAACAGTAGTGTGTGTTAGTTTGTGTGCAAGTGGGTGTATGCACTGTGGTGTGTTTAAGTGTGTGTGTGTTAATATAGTATATATGTATATATATATATATATATATTATGTGAAGCAAAATGTCAATGGGCATTAAATGGAAAGATGAGATGGGGAAGGAGGACAAGGAAAATTAGAAAATTTAAGTCAGGAAAGTGGCTGTGCAGGTGGTGGCGTGAGAGGGTGAACAAACTTGAGTGTATATGAGTGTGTACAGGCCTAGCCATGGGTAGAGAGGGATAGGGGCAGTCGGGTAATGATGCTTGTGTATATGTGTGTTTGGGTTAGGAAAGAAATCAAAAAGGAGAGGCTGGATTCAGGGGAGTCGTGAGGCACTGAGAAAGTCAGAAGCTTGGACCTAAGGAGAGGAAAAGGAGAATGAGAGGTAGAACTGCACTAAGGGAGAAAGGGGCCTGCAACAAGGAAAAACCAAAACACAAGTGAGTCGGTGCATTCTATTTTTAATTTCTTTAAAACATGATAGTTAGATTTAATGGCGGGGCCTTATAGGGTATGGAAAATAGAAAACAATGCAAAAGGAATCACTGAAAAAGGTTAAGAAATCAGTTAGAAAATGGTGGTTACAGGCCATAGGGATAATTCGGACTCGGGTGATTTTATACTTAGAACTTGATTTTTTTTTTTTAGAAAGTTGATCACATATGATTCAGGAAGAAAATTGTAAAAATGAAGATATTAAAATAGTAATAAAATGAGCAAGAAATTGTGAGAAACCAGTTGGCCGGAATATGGGATTTCGGTCGGAATAACCGAACTGGACATGACGGGGGCGGTGGTTTCTGGGGTTCGAAATGATCCCAGTGAAGTCCTGAGACCCCTGGGATTGATTTTGTGAAGAAAAATTAGAAAACGAACGTGAAAAGTGAGAGAAATGGGGGAAGAAAGTCACGGTCTTCGGCGACATACCCGGAGAAGACGACCGGAGCGTCGTCGGGAAGTTAGGGGCACGAGGGAGGCGACCTGGGCTGCTTTGGGCCTCTGTGAGTTGGGCCTATTCTAATTTAATCTGATTTGGGCTTTGATTAAGTGTTAGGCCTGTTTTAATTTTAAATAGGGTTTGGGCTTGCTTGGGTTTATGGACCTTGGACCTGTTAAATATTGATTGGGCCTGATTTAATCTTTAAAACCATTGGACCTTTAGATTTGAATGTTGGGCCTATTTTAATTAAATCCTTTGGGCCTGTTTTGAAATGAAACAGGATTGGGCCTATTTTTGCTATTGGACCTCATGGCCTGACACAATTGAAAAAAAAAAAAAAATGGAAAGGGACGCACAGTGGCGTCCCTGAGGTTCGAACTCAAGAGATATGGGAAGGGGGGTGACACCTGGCCAAGATGCCACCCTGTGCGCAGTCTGTCTTAATGTGCAACAAATATATATATATATATATATATATATATATACACACACTTTATACCTTACTTAATTTAATGAATTAAATTTATTTAATTAAATTAAATACTCTTAAATGGCCCGGAGTCCAAATACGACAAGTCAAATATGTTTTCTTACTATCTTGGACCTACTAAGACCAACGGTGAGGTCTGTGATGTGATACGAGGTCCCAAAAATTAAAAGACCCGTGGAACCCTTTAAAATTACCAAAACGCCCCTGAGTCAAAACGCAGTCAAACGAAACTCGATTTAAATAAACAAATAGTGAAATCTTATTATCTTGAACATTATGGACTCAACTGTGGAGTCCGATTTATGAGGAGAGGTCTCGGGAAATGGGAACCCGTAAAAGTGCAAAATGATAGCTTTGTCCTTTTTAGCCCGAACGTCCAAATTAAATTCCGCGAAAGCCCAAACCTATTTTCTTTGACGCTTCGGACCCAATTGTAGAAATTATTTTAGCAAAATAGAAACTAATAAAATAAAGACATAAAATTTGATGAATAGCATCATTCAAGGGACAAACCGACTGAGTTACATTTTGTAGTTTTAGGAGCATCGAAAGGCAAAGAGAAGGCAGTCTGATCCTTCCACATTCTCACTGATAGCTACTACACTACGAGCGCGGTTTATTTGGGTTGAGACCAACCCTGTCAAGGTATGGTGTTTTGCTAATGTTAGAAATGAAGTTAAGTTAGGAATATTTTGTGAATGGTTGGAATGACTTGTGTCTTTATTTGGAATGTGTTTACTTGATGATTTGGAGTTGGTTGTTCACATGCTTACGTGTTACCTGTGCTCTTTGATGATTTAGTGAAATGATAAATATGAATCATGACATGTATTTAAATTGGTTACCTGAGATATGCTTGCATGAGGGAATAGCTAGTGATTTATGTATTATTGTTTTGAGCAATGCTATATTGTGGAAATCATGTTTCATTGAGATTGCATTGGCATATTGGCATATGGTGAATCCTTTGAGAACATGGCATGAGTTGAGCACATGGTGCTTTGCATTATGAGGGTACAGATCCTGTGGTGAAAAATCCAAAATTGGCCATTGCATTGGTACTTCGAGCCATCAGGGAGTACCCATAAATGAGACATGGGTGTGGCATTGAGTACATGGGTGCGTCATGCATGTTTTCATTGCATCATATTAATGGAACTGGAATGCATTTAGAGATAAATGTACACTTTTCACATGCCATGCCTTAGTTTTATTTCTTGCATTAGCACTTCATCATACCAGCAGTTGAGCTGACCCGTTCGTGGGCAATATTTTTCAGATGAGGATGCTCCAGCTACTTGAGACTCAATGACACCTTGATAGGATGAAGCACTTGGTGTATTTTTAGCCTATGGAACTTATGTTTTGTGATGTAAGGGCTTGAGCCCGAATGACCCGTGAACACTGTAATGGCGGGATGTATTTCATGTTATTTTGATGTATCGATGGTAATGAATGCATGTTTAGTTAAATTTGTTTAAGTTGTTCTTTATTTTATTTTATTTTATTTTATTTACTGTCTCGTCAGTCGCGCCTCGGGTTCACAAGAATTCGGGGCTGTGACACAATATCTTCAAGATGCATAGAGCAAAAGGTGAGACATTCAACATCAATATAAGCCTCAGCAATTGACCTTTCCTGATCGTGTTTTGTTACGCACATATTGCTTCAACGTGTGCAAATATCTGTTTTAATAATTAATCAGTTATACATTAAAATAGTTGGGATGGATACATAACACAATTCATAAAATTAAATGTACCTTTCTATTGGATACATCCAACGGTATTGGACAGGTCCGCCAATTTTTGCCTCATGAGGCAATTGCACAGCTAAGTGGACCATTACATCAAAGAAAGCTGAAGGGAAAATCTTTTCCAACTTGCAGAGGATCACGACAATATCCCTTTCGAGCTTTTCAAAAACTTCCAAATTCAACGTTTTCGCACATAATTCTCTAAAGAAGCAGCCCAACTTAGTCAATGTAGTTGATATGTCATCGGTGAGATATCCACGTAGTGCAACCGAAGAAGTCATTGTAAAAGGACATGGCAATCATGGCTTTTCAATCCGGATATTTTCCCATCTATAACATTTACACACCGAGATATATTCGATGCGTATCCATCTGGGAACTTAATCGATTTAAACTACTCACAAATCCTCATTCGCTCTACGGATGATAACGTATACTGTGCAAGAGGCACGATATATTTATCACCGCTACGTATTAGGTGCAGCTCTTTTCGTATTCCCAGCTCCTGCAAGTCAACCGGGCTTTAACAGTATCCTCCGTCTTCCCTTCAACGTTCATTAAGTTCCTAGCACATTATCACAGATGTTCTTCTCGATGTACATAACAACTAAATTATGCCTCAACTTAAGCGTCTCCCAGTACGGCAAATCAAAAAATATGCTCTTCTTCGTCCAATTGAACTCCACATTAGTACGCTTCCTCTTCTTACTACCCTGTATCTTCCCAAACCTCACTAGTTGGATAAGTGCCAATTACGCCAACACGTTTTTGCCAAACAGCAATGGAGGTGACAATCTGCACTCAATTTTTCCATCAAACAGATGCTTCTGTCGATTTCGCTAGCCATGTGATGGTGGTAGAAAATGACGATGGCACATGTAGCATATCTTCTTTCCATTGGACAAATATAGGGAACATGCATCCTTATTACAAACCGGACATGCCAGATACCCCTTAGTGCTCCACCTAGACAAGTTCCCGTATGCTGGAAAGTCATATATGGTCCACAGTAACGTTGCATGTAATTGAAATGTCTCATTCTTAGAGATGTCGTATGCCTCTACTCCCACCTCCCACAATTCCTTCAACTCGTCCACTAAACGACGCAAGTACACATTAATTTCATTACCAGGAGACTTCGGCCCTAGAATAAGCAACGACATAAAGATAAATGGTTCTTTCATACATTTCCACGGTGGCACGTTATACGGCACAAGCAACACTGGCCACATGCTGTAGGCATTACTCATGTCACCGAACGGATTGAAACCGTCGCTAACCTAACCCAAGTCGTACATTACGCGGCTCATTTGCAAACCATTCGTGATTTGTATCAAACTTAGCCCAAGTCTGAGAATCTACCGGATGCCTACATACATTTTCCTGAGCAACACGCTTCTTCTTATGCCACCGCATATCTTCTGCCATCTTCTGAGACATGTACAACCCTTGTAGCCTAGGTTTTAAGGGAAAATATCTCAGCACCTTGTGCAGAATTGTCTTCCTCTTTCCTTCATTCAACTTGTACCTGGGTTCGTGGCACACCGTACACTCCATGCATTGTTCAGTCTCTTTCCAAAATAACATGCAATCGTTTTTGCAAGAATGTATGGGAATATACCCGAGGCCCAAATCTCGTAATATTCTTTTCGCCTCGTAATATGATTTTGGAAGGGTCTCCCCAGTAGGAAGCGCTGCTTTAATCAATTCAATGATCATATTAAATGATTTGTTACTCCATCAGTTGATAGTTTTAATATGAAGGAGTTTCACGAGAAAGTTCAGTTTTGAAAACTTATCACAACCCGGATATAACGCCTGCCTTGCTTCCCTCAGCAATGACTCAAACTGCTTCCGATTGTCCCATGTCACTCCTATGACTACTCGGCCCAGTTGTAACCCCCTACAAGTCTGCCAACATTTGTGGCAAGCCTTCGTAACCAACCTCAACATTATCACCAAAGTCATCATCGTCGTCTTCTTCTTCATCCTCAAATAGCACTCGTATGTCACGGCATTCCCCGTGAAATTCCTAACATGTATACCCCTTGTCTATCCCGTGTTTGAGTAGGTGCTCTTTGACCTCATCTATGTGCATATAATCCCTATTATTGCATCTCCTACATGGACATCTTATCCTATTTCCCCCATCAGCAGATGCACGAGCAAACTCAATAAAATCTTTGATCCCCTTTACATACCCTGGAAAATGCCTGCCCCCTCAAGTCCATCCAACTCTTATCCATTTTCGTCTACCTAATACAAGTCAAAAATGATACTCGTTATAAATATAAAAAATGAATCCTATCACCTCCAACTTCTCTCTAAAGAGTAAGGTGGTCCTATCCCATTCATGAATGCACAATCTACATTGCAATCAGCAGAAAATCAAATGCTTGATTCAACTCGGACAAAATTTCAGCAGCAGCTCCCCACGGTTCTCTAAGTATACGAGATAGACGTTAGCACGCCTAAATATATACCCAAAGAACAATAGGAGACGGTGCTGAAATTTTATCATAGTGAAATATTCAAGCATATGCGCTATTGATTGCAATGCAGATTTATGCATTCTCGAACTGTCCTTTCTGTACAATTCAAGAATCGATTTTCATACACACGAGCCCAATCGTGAATAAATTTAGTGACAAGATTCACATGTGATGAAAATGACTCCCGAACGAGGCTAGGCTTAAATGAATGCAACTGCTAACTTACAAAACAATCACCATAATTTTTTTTTCACGAAGTAATCCCTAAAAAAAAAATTAGGCCACGCTCATAGTGGCCCCTGCTGAAAAGGCGCATCAGCACGCAATATAGGAGAAAAGAGAACTAGATGCTCTTCTAACCAAAACTCATCTGATCTAATACAATCAAATGCTTGAGTTGTCGGACTGACTAGCAAGGTAACATGCTTCTAGATGAAATTGACAACAAATAAAAAAACAAAAAAAATGAGGTTCTATGTGATATTTTTCTTTGACGAAGGTAGTAGACTATGCATATCAAATACATTAAAAAGAAGACAGAGAGAGAAAAAAAACCATCTTGAATTGCATATCAAATACAAAATCATTTCTTGGAATCTTTGTTTGCTCTGTTTGATTCTTAATTACAAACCATGGAGGAATATCATTTTCTCTTGTTATAATAGGATCAAATTAAGTGATTTTATTTTCCTTTCCAATATATAATTTCTTTCCCTAAGAACCAAAAAGTACTGTTAGAAAATTGCAATGGAGTCAGTTTCAGTACTATTAAAAAAATAGGTGGGGCCATATCACTTCGTGTCATTTATAAGCTTGTGGTAGTTGATAGAGTATTAAATATCTAAGTTATACTTAATTTTTTTAATAGTTTAAATTTTTAAATGAGTTAATAATTTAACATAATATATATATATATGAGTGTTAATTATAATTGATATAAGTATTGATCGACCCACTCATAAATCTGGTATCAGGGTTAATTATATTTGATACAATATTGAAGATGTATTAAAGTATTAAATATTTGTTTATATTTTTCTGATACTAATTTTTTTTGTTAAGTATAATTTGAATTATGTTAATAGGTCGAGTCCATTATAAATGTCTAAATTTAATAGTTTTCAAGTATTTATTAACTGTTTATCCAAAAAATCAATTCTTTAACTTAAACGACATTATACAGTCATTTAACTCAAATAGTCTATTTTTTTAACAATTGAATCAAACAAGCACTTTCAATCATTTTTTTTAATGTGTTTATTTTTTTAATCAATGTAATAAAAAAATTAAATGGGTTAAGCTTGTTTTAAATTTCTTATTTTTCTCATTTAAGATTGAAAAGACAAAATTGATTTTTTTTTTTTTGGGTTTGGTGTCATGAAATTTGAGCCTTGAAATTGGATTCTAATGACTTCAAATTTTAGACTAACTTGCATCTAATTGTAGCTAAACCTTATTTTAATACCCCTATTTCACGGTACTAAACAAAGCTTTACAAAATTTAGCACTAAAGTTGAGGTACCGACTTTAATTTAAAATTTTAATGTATAGGACAAGCATGGTGATATCAGAATGAACGAGTAATTACAAGCATACTGAAATGTTATTATCCATGTAAATTCACTTCAAATATTGAGAATAAATAATTTTCTCATAAAATTTTCCACCCCAATTTGAAGAAAAAAATATAAAATTTCTCCTAAAATTTTCCAAAATAAATTCTAACCCTCCTAAAAAAAACTAAAAGTCTTATCCTAAATTTCATGACATCTGGCTGCACCTTAAACATAAAAACAACATCTTAACATATAGATACAGATGTATAACACATATTATAATACCATGCCAATACCATCAAAACTGGAAGCAACTAAAATTTCATAAGCCAAAAACCAAATAGAGAAGATAAAAATTCTTGAGAGTAAGACTGTTAACTGTGTCATGTGCAAAGCCCAGATCCAACTACCCAAAAATCAATAGGTCTATTCAAGACCCAAATAAAAGAATATTATTCTAAGAGCATAAATGAGTTGAATCAAATAGCAAGTTAACCCCACTGAAAAAGCCAATGAACAATGCTTTGTATCTTTACAATATATTTCTAGTTTATGTTTTCTTAAGGGAAAAGAAGAAGAAAAAACAGAAAGTATTTATAATTGATGGTATGTTTCACTAGTTCAATTTTGTGGTCAAAATGCATTGCTAATTATCTCTCAATTGAAATGATAAGACAGGTCTGGTTTGAGCCATTTCCCTACCAATTTTTTTGGGAATGGATATATTTATCTGTTTCTGTAACCATTGGAGTTTTTGTGAGGATTAAATTTTCTCACAAATATTAGTCTGACTAATAAAATAAAATAAAATCATTTTCTTGGACTACTTCATAGTTTGGACTAGTCTCTTAGTTGTGATTTTAATGGCACAAATGTTTACATAGACTCCTTTGCAATGTATACCTTACTTAACAAATCAATGACATTCCTGCAGGTGTCGAGAACCAGTGGCAAAGACCCTTCTCCTTATTTTTCAAGGCAGGATGCAAAATCGAAGGAAAAGTGTACTGTAATGTGAAAATTGCATGCTAGCAGTTTGTATTGTAAATGTTGTGACTCTTCTGGTAGTTATATCCTATATCAACCTATTCAACATACATGTGATTTTAGATCCCCTTTTTTTGGCTGTAAATAAAATATATATTACCACATTGCTAGGCCCTACAATTCCCTTCCCCCTCGAAAAAAAAAAAAAAAAACTGAATGTAGTTTTGTCAATGAAATAACAAGATATAGCCTTGATTTTAAAAACAAAGCAACAGATATAAGAGTATCAGCAGACCCAGCTATTCCCAAAAATCATATATTACAAGAAGAAAAATAAACAACTTTAAAACAAACCCAAACCCGATTGTCTCAAACTCGGTGAAGTGGTGAGAGAGAGAGAGAGAGAGATCGGAGATCGATCCAGAGAGAGAGATCGGAGATTGATCCAGAGAGAGAAATCGAGCGACGGAGAAAGAGCGAGAGATCGGAGATAATCGATCGATCCAAACTGAGCATTTGAGAGATGAGATATAGAAATCGCAGATCGTGTTGGAGAAAGAAAGAGAGATCAAATGCGAAACTGATGAGAGAGCGTAGATCTATTTGACAAATAGAAGGTGTGATTTATAGGGGCTTATTAGCGACACACGGTGTGCGTCGCTAATAGTCCTTGTTGCTCACTCATTGTATGGAAAAATGCCACCGTTTCTATCCAAAACACCATTTTCAACGTCCACTGTGTGTGTCGCCAGTATTAGCGCCGCCTGTGTGCATCGCCAATGGTGTAGGGTGCGTCGCAAATAATTTTGCGCCTATTTTTTCGCTTCATTCATCACATTTCTTTTTACTTTTTTTTTTCCTATTCGCTACACACAACTGAGCTTCACGAAAAATGGATTTTAGCAACTGTTTTGCACTCATCGCTAATAATTGGCGTCGCAAAAACTATGTTTTTTTGTAGTGCATTTTTTTTCAAGAAAAGATACTGCAAAAGAACCATAAGGCGTGCACTATGAGTAGGCGCCTCATTTAGCCCACCGATCACCCTTTTGCAAGTAATGGTGGAACTATACTCTGAAAAATCGGGGTAAATTTTTTGTTTTTGCTGGTAGGGCACTATTCATGCACTATTTGCGGGTAGGGCGCTATACATGCATCATTTAGACATAAGTTATGATTAGAATCATAATTTGAGTGTGCCATAGAAGAGAAAAATGCTTAGAATGTTAAAATACACCTTCTGTGAGAATTTGAGCCTAATCGGAGATAGTTTAAAAAATTAGACCAAAAGGGCATCCCGAGTGGCCCAGGTGGGTCCGGTAGAAATCGCCAACAGGCAAAAATAAATTTTTTGGAAATTTTTCATTAAAAATAATTTTAAGAACTTTGGCTAAAGAAAAATGTCAAATTGAGGCGTTTTGGGATAAGTTGTAGTGTAATGGGGTCCCGAACTCATTAAAGGCAAAAGGGACATCCCCTTAGTGATAAAAATTCATTATTTGGTCTGAGAATACAGCAACAGCTCGTGCATGGGAGAAAAGTGAAGAAAAACCTAGAGTTTTCCAAGTTTCAAGCCACCAAAACACATCTCTAGGCTAGGATTCTCACAAGACTTCTTTCTAGGGAGTCGTTCCCCATATCAAGGGCTACATTCTCACCAATTGGTTCAGCTGCACAGCGAACACAACTCTCTAAGGTTGAGAAAAACCTTTCTAGGTATGATATTTTGGTAAGTAAGGAATAGGGTTAAGTTTAGGAGTGATTTATAAGTTAATTGAATGATTTATATATTTATTTGCTGTTAGAAAGTCACTTAGGATATAGTTGCTTTGAAAACCTAGAGTTGGTTGTTTATGTACTTGTGTGTTCTTTGTATTCTTTGGAAATTTGGTAAAGTGATAAACATGAACCATGACTATATGTATGATTCATTGTAATCTAGCTTATGTTCATGTAGACAAAATCTTGTAGTTGGGAAGTCATGATTTATTCAATGTGTTGGTACTTTATGTATTTTGTAATCTTTGAGAATTTGTCAAAATAATGAACATGTAACTTGAATATATGTTTGATTCATTACATCGTGGCTTATGTTCATGTGAATAGACCTTGTGTTTTGGAAGATATGGTTGTTTAATGCATTGATGTTTTGTGTAATTATGTGTTCTTTGAGAATTGGTAATATAGTGAACATGTAACATGAGCATGTATTTAAATTGATTGTACATAGTATTTGTTCATGTGAAAAAAGTTGTGTGGTTTAAAAGTTAGAATTCACTTTATGGATGATACATGATTTAAGGTGTATGTCATGTATTTGATAAAATGCCTCATTGAAATTGCATAGAAAAATCAAGGCATATTGGCATGTGGTGATTCTTTGAAAACATAGTGTGGGTTAAGCACTTCGGTGCTATGCATTATGAGGGTGTAAATCATGTGGTGAAAAACCCAAAATCTGGCTAATTTCAGTACTCGTGGGCTGACGGGAGGACCGTGAAGCGAGACATACTATAGTACTCGAGGGCCGATGAGGAAGGACCGTGAAACGAAACATACGTTAGGTATAGAGTTTGCATGTGTGTGTCACGCATATTGCCATTGCATTGTATTGATGAATTGGAAGGCATGTAGATTATGAATGTACACTTGCACATGTCACGCCTTAACTTTTTTCATTGCATTAGCATTATGTCATACCAGCAGTTGAGTTGACCCCTTGTGGGATATCACATTACAGATGAGGCTCCCGATACTTGAGACTTGATGAAATCTTGAAGAGCGGAGGAGAAATGGACCACAGAGGATGTTTGGCCCTTGAGACATATTTTAAGTTGTGTAAGGGCATAAGCCCTAAGCCATATGAAATAAACTTGTAGGAATTTTGTATATTATGAAAACAATGGGCAAGACCTTATATTTGTAATGAACATGAAGTTTGTAACGTTTAAATTTCAAGTATATGAGTACATATGATGGATTGTATATTTAAATGATGAATATTTAATTTCTATGAAATTGTGGCCATCAAGTGAGGATGGAATATATAAATCCTTATTTATATGAAGTATTATGAATATTAGGTAGGAAAAGACTTAGAAAACAAAGAGGACTATGCTAAAATTTTGAAAATTATAAGGTTTGTTAGGTTCGTAAAAAACCCTTTAAATAGGTAGGAAAAGTGCCAAAGATAGTGGGGTTAAAAACCTTGAAGAAATAGGCTAAAAATGGGGAGAAAGTAGCGTGCAAAACTTTGGAAAAAAATTTGAAAAACAGAGAAAATTGGCTACTGGACAGAGAAATTCAGCCGCAACCAACTACAAGAAACCTGCAGGAAAAATCAGGTTTTGGACCCCTAGCCCCAGGCCAGCCCCTGCCGCTCGCCCCACGTGAGCTTGCGCTTGCCCCGCCCACGCCCTGCCAGTGCCCCGCCTGCCGACCCGCGCATGCGCCCATGCGTGTGCCTGCTTGCCCCCCCGGGCGCGCGCACCAGCCTATTGCACCTTCATGTCACCAGCCCTTGGCCACCCTTTTTGACTTATGTTTAACCACCTTTTTAGCCATGTTTGGGCATCCTATTGGGCCATGTTTGGGCACCCTATTGGGCCATGTTTGGCTAATCCTTGGGCCATGTTTGGTCACCTTTTTAGGCCATGTTTGGCCACCCCATTGGGCTATGTTTTGCCACTCTCATGGGCCATGTTTGGCCACTTCCTTGGACCGATTTTGGTGGACCTTTTGCCCTATTCTTGGCCCAGGCCTTAGGGCATTTGGGACCCATTTGGGCAATTATTCCAAGATATTTTTAGAGATGTTTTGAGGCTATTTTGAAAGCCATTTTTTTTAACATGACTTAAACTATTTTGAATATTAATTGGGAAGGATGTTTGAGTGACATTAGAAGACCATTTTGGTTAAGTCAAATAGCAAGTCTTCATTTCTAATTTTGGGGAAGCATAGGGGAATGAATGCATAATCAACTAAATACACCTTAATGGCCTTCCATTTACTATTCTTATTTCATTTCACTCACTCTCCGAGTTTGTGGAAATTCGGGTGTGACAGAACTTCAATGATACAATTATAGTGTTATCTGCAAAACTCAATTAAACAAACATACCATTACTAGAATTTGTGTTATAAGAAGAAACAAATACTGAATAATTACTCTCTCCCTTAATTAAAGCAGATGTAAATAATTAAAAAAAAACATATATCTCCCCCATTATAAGGCCAAAAATCCAAAAATTTATTATCTCCCCCATTTTTGTTATAAAATAGCAAAGGTAATCATTAAAGAAAGATAAGAATGTGGAATTTACCAAGACAATCAATACAATATCATATTCAAACAAGTATATCGAAATATATATGATATAACAAACCACCATAAAGAATAAATATACAAGGCAACTCAATATGAAAAGCATAAACTATACTAAACATTATGCCAAAAATATATATGTTTAAAATGTAGACTAGGATTTGGTTACACAATAGATATAGAAATAAAAATTATATCTAATCCATTAAACTAAGACAACTACTGCTGTGAGAGCCATCATCAGAAAAGGACCCTCGGAGACTCGAGGATCCTAGTTGTCCCTTTTCTAAAAGTGGGAAGGAACACCTCTAAGAAAATGAAAATAGAAGAAAATGAGTCTCCAGCTTGTTTTGAAAAATTAAACAAACAAACTCATTACAACCAATGGGAAATAATACATGTAAAACAAACCAAAAATAGAATTAAAAAGAGTACATCACTTTGGATCCTAATTGCATCCTAAAACCCCTTGACATTAGTTAATTAAAATAAAAGCACTGAAATAAAGTGAAACCAAAGAAAACTAGATTCGGGGGCTAAGGTACAGAGTGGGAAGGTATTTGGCACCCACCCCGCCTAGTCAGAATGGACCGGCTTTAAAAGTTCAATTGCAAGGCTCATTCATTGTAAATAAAACACAGAAATAATAAAGAAAGGGAAATAGAGAGAAATGATAACTGATAAGTGAAATAGAAAGCATAAAAGAAAAGGCATTGAAGCCGCCCCTTAATCCACTTCTATCAACACTGATAGACGTTGATAGATTACTACTCCCTTCCTATCAAGAGTGATAGGAGAGAATAGGTCGAGCTTGTGGGCACATGTCACCCACTTCTACCAATGGTGATAGAAGGTGATGATTGACCGATTAAAATATGAATAAAAAGAAAGAAACAACATTTTCATGGAAATAAAGAAAATAAACGGGAAAGATAACGGGATTTGAATTAGACCCAAGGGCTTCCTATGTATCCATTCGAAAATGGAATCAAAGTCACGTAATTCTCCAATTTTTCCTCTTCTATCAAGAGTGGTAGATGAAAGGATAATCGAATAAAAGGACTAGGAAGGGTTTAGAAAACGTACCTTGTTTAGTCACAAATGTCGGGCAACATTTCAGCTAGGATTGTTTGGTTCAGAATCGTCACTCGAGTGGAGTTTCAGCTTGCACTTCTTGACTTAGGACTGTCAAGCGAGTAAGGTTTCGTCCTTGAGAGGAAAAAAAGGACTTGAAAACTTCTAGAGAAAGAGATGAAGCTCTAGCAATGAATTTTTGGACTTCTAGAATGATGACCAATGGGGTCCATTGATAGGCAAAATATTGAAATTTAATCCAATGGCCTATAATTGACCTCCCAAATCGAGGGTTAAGATCATGTCTTGAGTGATAATTACATTAATAAATAAATAAGGAAATAAAATAATTATCCTAGAGAATGAATATCCTAAATTAAATGATTTAAAAATAAAATATGAAAATACAAGAACTAACAGTATTGATGTCTATATGCATGGACAAATGAGAATTAAGGAAAATAAGAGTTATAATGGCTATGTCTAGATTTAGTGAATCTTTAAAAGAGAAAATATCTAGAAACTAGATTTACTAAAACTCTAGAATTTGAAACTCCTTATTATGCACAAATGAACAACTACCACTCAAGATTATCAAATAGCTCCTAATTTGGTGAAGAATCTCTAGCCAAATTACCCCCACAAGGCATGAAAATATGCCCAATTTGTCACCAAATGGCTGAAATTATCAAATTGCTCCTAAAAGGGTAAAATGATGTAGAAATCACAAAAAATAACCTCCAAGTGACTAAAGAGTCCCACTGAGGGCAGGACTATACCAAAATTACCAAAATGCCTTCTAAGGACAAAGTGGTGCCAAAATTATTAAAATGCCCTCCAAAGAGTAGAAGAGTCCTACTAGAAGTAAGATTTTGGCACAATTCCAAAATCTCCTCTAAATCGTAAAAGTGTCCTATTGTAACATCCCAAAATTTAGACAAGTAATAGTTTAAAAATGTATAACTATATATGTATTATATTTAAAAATATATATAGAAATAGTAATAATAATAATAATAATAATAATAATAATAAAGCCCACCCATCTAACCTAATTTAAGTGGACCCTATGATAGTCGAAGTAGGAGTTACTGACTAATGATAATGGACCTATTAACATAATAGATATTATATTTTTAATTTGAGCATCAACGAATACCACTAAGAAAGCTTTCACGCAACCCAAATAATAACGATAGACCAAATTGATAAAAATAAAAGCCTTAGGAGAATAATTTAAAGAAAAAAAATTAATATCAAGTTCTATACATAAAAAAATGCTAGGAGTATAATTTTATATAACATGGAGATAAAAAAATCCAACCCATATGCAATAAAGCTATCCAAAAGTGGATATGTGGCGATAGCAAAACCAGTAATAATTAAAGCTCAATCCATGTGAAACATTAGAATCAAACAAACAAACCAAAAAAGTCAATGCCAAACTCAACTGTACTGGAGTCAAAAAGTTGTAGCGGTGATCATAACATAAGCCGATATTGTGAGAGGAGTGTCAAGATTTGTAGAAAGTTGGTGATGAAATTTTGGACATCGAAACCAAAGCAGGCATAACCTTCACTACAAGAAAGGGAACTATTAATGACGCTCGTGTGTGTCACTAACAGTCCCTTTGTGCGTCACTAAATGGTATTAACGACGCACATCTATGTGTTGTCATGGCTTCACTAATAATAGTGTCGTTGATACTTTTAGCGACATGACATAAATATTATGTCGCTAATAGTATAACAAAAATCATTGGGCATTGCTAATAATAAAATATTAGCGACACATGATATGGTCGTCACTAATAATATACTTTTAATGACGCACAGAAGGCGTCACTAAAAAGTCCCACATGTAGGTATTAGTGACAAACAATATTCGTCGCTAATAATTCATTATTAGCGACAACCGTGAATCGTCGCTAATGATCAATTATTAGCGACGTCAAGCCTTCGTCTTTAAATATCATATGTGGCACTTTTAGCGACACCTTTTGTGTGTCGCTAAAAGTTTTTATTTTTTATTTTTGGCCCTATTTTATACCCGATTTTTCTTTTTCTTTTTTTGTGTTTTATTCCCTGTTTAAAACATATATCAATTCTCTTGATATAAAACAATTCCATACATTATAAAATGAACTTATTAAAAGAGAAATGCATTCATATATATATCTATATAATTATTTGCAAGCATAGAAGTATAATTTTTTAATAAACACAAAAATAAAAAATTGTCTTAGAAAATTTAACTATAGATGTCCGAGAAAAGAAAAAAAAACAAAGGAGAAAAATAGGTCCTAATGCACAACTGAAAGATGGGGGCGTAATAATCCTGATCAATCTAAAATAAAGATCAAATGATATATTAGAACACTTATTAAATATATATATGAACATAAAAATATTGTGATAAAATCCTCATTCACTCATCGGATAATAACGTATAGCATGTAGGAAACACGAAATATTTATCACCGCTACGTATTAGGTGCAACTCTTTCCGTATTCCCATCTCCTACAAGTCCGACAAAGTTTTAACAGTATCCTTCATCTTCCCTTCAATGTTCATTAAAGTTCCTAGCACATTATTACAGATGCTCTTCTCAATGTGCATAACATCCAAATTGTGCCTCTTAAGGGTCTCCCAATACGACAACTCAAAAAATATGCTCTTCTTCATCCAATTTAACTCCACATTAGTACCCTTTCTTTTCTTAGTACCTGGTATCTTCCCAAACCTCACTAGTTGGATGACTGCCAATTGTGCCAACACGTCTTCCCCAAACAACAATGGAGGTGATGATCTGCACTTAATTTTTCCATCAAATAGATACTTTTGCCGATTTCGCCAACTATGTGATAGAGGTAGAAAATAACAATGACACATGTTGTCACCCCCCGAATTTTGGCAAACCCGAGGCGCGACTGACGAGGCAGAAAATAAAATAAATAAAAGGACAAGGTAAATAAATCCACTAAACATGGGTCCATCCCCATCAATACATAAGATAACATGAATACATCGTTCATAGGTCATTCGGGCTTAAGCCCTTACATTACAAAACATAGGTCCCACGGACCAAAATATAACAAGTGTCTCCTCCTATCAAAGCATCACTGGGTCTCAAATAGCTGGAGGGTCCTCATCTGAAAATGTTGCCCACGAATGGGTCAGCTCAACTGCTGGTATGATGAAGTGCTAATGCAAGAAATAAAGCTAAGGCGTGGCATGTGCAAAGTGTACATTTATCTCTAAATGTCATTCAAAGTATCACAGTAATATATGAATGGTATGCATGACGCACCCATGCACAACTCTATGCCACACCCATGTCTCTTTTTCCGGTACTCCCCGATGCAATGGCCAATTTTGGATTTTTCACCACAGGATCTACACCCTCATAATGCAATGCTCAACCCACACTATGTTCTCAAAGGATTCATCATATGCCAATATGCCAATGCAATCTCAATGAACATGGTTATCAATAATATAGCATGCTCGAACAATAATATATAAATCATCAGTCAATTCCATACGCAAGCATATCTCATCTTATCAACTTAAACACAGGTCATGATTCACATTCATCATTCACTAAATTTTTCATAAAATACAGGTGACATGCAAGCATGTGAGCAATCAACCCTAAATCATTAAGTAAACACATTCCACATAAGCACGTAAGTCATTCCAGTCATTCACAAATATTCCTAACTTAACTTCATTTCTAACATTAGCAAAACACCATACCTGAGGGGTCAGTCACAACCCAAGAAGAACGTGCACTGATATGTAACTGAACCGGTCAATGAAGATGCAAGAGATCAGATCTCCCTCTCCTGTCCTGTAAGTGTCCCTAAAAACATAAATTCCCACTCAGTCTATTTTCATTTGAATTTATGCTATTCATCAAATTTTATGTCTTTAAGTTTATAGGTTTCTATTCTGCTAAAATTAAACTCTACCATTGGTTCTAGGACGTTGAAGAAAATAAGTTTAGGTTTTCATAGAATTCGATTTGGACATCTGGGTTCAAAAGGGCAAAACAGTCATTTTGCACTTTACACGTGTCCTTACATTTCGTGACCTCTTTTCACAAATCAGACTCCACGGTTGAGTCCGGAATGTTCGAGATAATAAAATTTCACTATTTGTTTACCTAATTCGGAGTTCGTTTGACAGTGTTTCAAGTTAGGGGCATTTTGGTAATTTTAAGGGTTACTACGGGTCTTTTAATTTTCGGGGCCCCGTCTCGTATAACGGACCTCACCATTGGTCTCAGAATGGTCGAGATAGTCAAAACACACTAATGACTGTCCCATTTGGACTCCGAGATATTTTGAATATTTAATTAATTAAATTAATTTAATTAATTAATTAATTTAATTAATAATTTATTAATATTTTATTCATGGGGGGTCAAACATAATTAATCAAAGTTCTGGGGTTCAAAATCAGATTTCTTTAAGTTCTGGGTCAAGGTTCAATTTCCAAAGGTTCAAGGTTCAAATTGAAATTAATCAAAATTCACTATTCCCAATTCGGTTACCCAAACAGGGACTTACCTAGAACAGGGATAGGATATCCCTGTTCCTATTCCAATTTAAATCTTTTAATTTCTTACACTTGCAACCAAACGGGCCAAATTCCATTTTAATTTAAAACAGTAGGCCGACACGTGGCAGGGGCGGATCAGCCCCGCCCGACCCGGATCCGGATCCGACCCGGAACCCGACCCGGTCACCCCATCTCCTTCCCCGATTTTCCGGTAGGGCAACAGTAGGTTTCCGGCGCCTTCTCCGGCGCCGGTGACTTTTTCCGGTGAGATTTCATCGACTTTTTAATACAGTTTCCTTCGGTTTTTCTAGGGGATTACGTATCTCGAGTTTGTTTTCCCTTTCATCACTCAGAACCCTTCGAAATGATTAGAACCGTAGCTCCGGCCACCCCAAACCTAGATTCCGGCGAGCTGGTTTTTCTAGTTTTCTAGCTTGATTTTTCTACCGTTTTGACTCCATTTTGACTCTAGGGTTTTCTGCAACTCACCCCAACGATTCCCCATCATTCAAACGTGGATTTAGCGTCTAAAACACCAAAACCCGAGACTCACCCTAGACCTGCAACTCCAAAGTTCTCCCTCATTTCTCAACCATTTCTTCTCATTCTTTTTGCAAATTAATCCCTACATTATGCTCTCTAAGATCCTATAATTCAAATCAATTAAAATGCTTTTAAAAAAATTGAAACAGAAGGGGTTTACCCGTGGCTTCTCTGTTGTTTCTCTCTCTAGCCGTGCCCACTTCCACCTTTCTGGTTTCTCCTCGAGCTTCCTCTCCTTCTTCACAGTCTAGAACTCTCTCTCTCTGTTTCTCTCTTCTTTCTCTTTCTTTCCTTCTCTTCTCTTCCTACCCGAGACCAACTCTCTTTTTCTCTTCACTTTCTCTCTCTATATCTCTCTCTCTCCAAGACCAGCCTTTCTGCATCAGAACTGCCCCTCCCATACCCTGATCTCTCTTTCTACACTCCACCAACCATACCTGCCACACCATCCCTTGTTGAGTGTGTAACACTCAACACATGCACACACACACACTGCACACACACACACACACACACACTGTTTCATACACATGTATATATTTATATACACTTATATATTTACACATTTTATACACACACTCACATGTATACACATATACACAACATATAATTTAAATTATATATACATATATATATATACACATACACACACATCCATCATAATAATAATAATAATAATAATAAAAAAATAATAATATTAACAAAGAAAATAAATAAACAAAGGAAAAAAAAAATCCATGTCATAACATCCTTCCCTCCTTACAAAAATTTCGTCCCGAAATTTAAAATAACATAAAACAAAAGAAAATACATCACTGATCAAACAACTCAGGGTACCTAACTCGAACCTCGGCCTCACGCCCCCAAGTAGCCTCCTCAACCCCATGATGGTTCCAACGAACCTTGACCAAAGGGATGGTCCTGTCTCGCAAAACCTGGTCCCTCGAGTCCAATATTTCTACGGGTCTCTGGTCATAGGAAGCGTCCCCCCTCTAACTAAAGATCTACCAGTCAAGTACATGTGAGGGGTCGGGATGGTACTTTCTCAACATGGGGACATGGAAGACGTCATGAACTCCAGATTGCTGTGGTGGTGAGGCCAGCTTATAAGCTACCTTTCCAACCCTCCCAAGAATCTCAAAGGGGCCTAAAATTCGTGGTGACAGCTTCTTACTATGCCTAAATTTCCTCAAACCTCGTCGGGGGATATCTTGAGGAACACATGGTCCCTCACCTCAAATGACAAGGGTCGTCGCCCCCCCTATCTGCATAACTCTTCTGACAACTCTGGTTGGCAACAAGCGCTGCCTGATCACTTGTATCTTGTCTGTGGTCTCACGGACTATATCGAATCCCAAAATAATTGTCTCCCTTACCCCTGTCCAATGCACCGGTGAACTGCTAGCTACGGTTACAGGCAAACTCTACCAAAGCAAGGTGATCCTCTCAGCTACCCCTGAAGTCCATAACGTAGTCTCTAAGCATGTCCTCTAGGATCTGAATGGCACGCCCTGACTGACCATCAGTTTGAGGATGAAAGGTAGTACTAACTTAGCTAAGTCCTTAAGGCTGTCTAGAAGCGCTGCCAAAACCGTGCAGTGAAACGTGGGTCCCTATCCCAAACAACGGATAAGGGAATTCCATGTGGTCATACTATCTTCGTCATAGTAATTAAAAGATCAATGCAAAATGTATTATAACATGTAGACGTGCAGCCTTGCCTATGGATCACTCACCTCTCCCTCAGCCAGGCGATGTGGAATGCATTACCTCCTCCCATTACCATCTCCTCCGTAGGCTTCGCCTCACCGGTAGGCGTGCAGTGGTGTGCAGACATCTCCACACTCCCTGCTAGGGTCTGGTGCTAATCCCATCTGTAACGACTCACACCACATGGTATAGCACATAATGAAATCCTCAAAACACATTGGCCCATCAATGCCAATCCCTCTCAATTTCCATCCAAGTATTACGACTTATCTCAACAACTCAACACAATAAAAGTAAGGAAACTTCTCACTGATCATAAAGACACCCCAAGGTCTCTCACACATGCTATGTCATCCAATATGCCTCACATTAATCCATAAAATCACCTAGTGATTTATCCCAATGGCATAAATACACATTATCCGTACCACAATGCAATCTTACCATCCAGTATTTTCTAAGTACCCTAATTACCCACAAGATATCCACAGTACAATCTAAAAGTAAAGCTATCATCTCCCACCTTAGTCTATATATAACCAAGACTAAGTGTCACGTACTAATAAGGACTAGCCTATTCATTTCATGTACGCATATATCGATTGGGTATACAAATGTAGATTGTGTTGTTTATGTACTCTAATCATGAAACTTAAGTCAATATACCAAGGTTCAGAAGAACAAAATATTAGTGACACTCTCTACCAACTTCCCTTACGAACATATATCAATTTTCACACACATGTATCAACGCACACATACAAACACGTTTAAGCATTTTTTCTATACATGCATTTATAACAACCAGTCTGTGTATAAAAAAAAATGAAGTCATAATCAAAGCACCATAACGGTCACCAAACTAGCATGCTTATATAGAGTAAAAGTACAAAATTCAATAGCTAATACGTAGCTTACTACTTCAGCACCCAGTATAAAATTTCATTCCAGGGATACACATATACATAAAATAAGTACATAACCTGTTGTACAGGTAACCAGGCAAATTCCCAACCCCTACGGATATTCAGGCTCATAGCCTATCTCATAGACAACAAACATACAGTTTACTATTTAACCTCATTCGTTATACTGTATAAAGGCAAGCATTGAACCCCAGATCATCAATAACCAAGCACACCACACCTTGTACAATTTTACAAACTAAGGTAAAAAGCACTCATCTACTCATGTAATCCAATCCAAACCAATCCAATTCAACTTAAAGTCTAACCCCTCTTAACCCACAACAAAGTCAATCTAAAAAGGATCTACGGACACCCCATGAAACAAAGAAGATATCTCTCTCAGGAGTACACACTGTCTTTCTTCCCCTATAGTAGCCTATACTCGTCATAAAGTGTAAATAACCGATCCATCTCTAACGTAATACTGATACTAGACGCATCAAATAAGATGAAGAATTCAAATAAGGCACGCAGTCAGCTACCTTTATCGAGTAATCTTTACAGATTCTCGTCAGCATCACTCTACCCCTAACATCATGTCGACATAGTAAATATGAACGTATGAGATGCACTATGGTCTATCAATATGCCAGTCCATAAACTAAACACAAGGAAAATGTACCTCAAGGCTCTGAAGGTCCAAAAAGGATAGGTGACTCTAGGCTGACTACTGCATAACGCCACTCTGGGTGGTCTGGTCCTGCCTATCACTCCTCTCGCTGAGAGTCCTGGCACTCAATACTGTAGGTGCATGCTGAAAATACGGTGTCGGAGGTCCCTGACCCAATAGTGGCCGTAGAAGGGGCACTTGGGTACACTTCTGGTAATGTGGCTCCTCTAAGCACTGGGAAATCGGCCTCTGAGGACAATTGGCCCTGACATGGCCAGCCTGGTGGCATACAAAACAAAGTCGTGGAGTCCCCTGTCCTTGACCCTGTGCTGGTGATGGAAATGACTCCTGACTAGACTCGATCCTCTGTCTCAGGCTGGGATCCCTCAAAGGGCAAGTGGCCATCTTGTGGCCAGGCTGTCTACAACAAAAACAAGTGATGGTCCCTTGGAACGTGGAGGTGGATGTGGAAGAAACACCAGTCTGAAACCTCTTCGGTGGTCTCCCACCAGTGCGAGTCTGGGCGGGTATAGATATCAGTGCAGAAGAAGCACGAGCTCGAAACCTCTTCAATGGCCTCTTACCAGTGTATATCGGGGTAGACCTAGGGACCTGTGCTGGGGTCGCCCCGCTCTAGGTCTGGGGCTCTCTAACTCCTCTAAGCTCGGCCAACTCTGTCTCAGCCCTGACTGCTCTCGTCACTACCTCCTGTATAGTGTGAAGGCATTCCCGCATAATGGTCGCTATGTCCCCAGAACCACTAGTCTGCCCTACCTCCACTAGAGCAGGTGTAAAAGTGACGGCCTCCTCGGCTGTACCATCTGTAGAAGCAGCAGCTCGGGGCCAACTATGCCACGGTGGTGCAGTGGTCCTAGGCTCATCGTGTCCAGGTGGTATAGGTCTGGGAGTAGCTTGTCTCGGTGGCATGTCTACAAGTTCAAAGAAAAGGAAAATTAATACCCCATTTTCAGACACTCGTGTTAAAAGAACATTAAGTAGGTACCTGTCAACACTTCATCATTTTTGAAGTAACAACCACAATATGTCATGACACACTTGCCTAATCAATACCTACATAACTAATGTCAATCACCACCACCCGTTGGTTATACTGAACAATTTACACCGGGTTCTAACATAACCCTCTACTAAGAAGGATTTTATCTCAACAATGTAACACACGCATACTTAAACATTTGAACACTAGCAAGGTTTAACTCCCAGTGAATACTATCCAAACAATACATCTCTCCACCACCGGGGTTTAACACAAGAACATCTTTAAAAATCTAAAGAGAAACACTCTAAGTATCCATCTATATACAAAAGGGCTCCACAAGTCCAAATCCTTATTCTAGCATTTTAAGGTTTGATGTGTCTTTTATTATCTCTTACTTTTTTATAGCTAGGTGATAACCCTTCATGGATCACAGCTCCTTTCATTACTAGCTGATGGGGCGCCATCCATCAACCGTAACTCAAGACCCGAGACCAATCCAGTCTGTATAAATATCATAGTCATAGTACTATAATCCATGAAAATTGGTTACTAACCTAGCACACTCATCCAAAACCCATAAACAACGGTCAACCAAGTAAACAACTAGGTTCACAACCTGTCTCCTAAGTAACTAGGCATAATGTCTATCGCGTAGATAACTAAGGGTACAACCAACACTTCAAATGACTAGGCACACCGTTTATCCCATAAAATATATAGCCTACTACGTAGACCTGAGTTTCTAACCTTAGTCATGTTCTTGTCAACGACTAGCATTTAACAGGCGGTACATGTCACAGGTCATTATATACACTTAACAATTTTCCCACACTTTATATATGTCATGCTTTTCACTGCATTAAATCATATAATCATTTGTCATAACACAGCATCTAGTAACATGTGATCACAACAATCATGCTTCAATACACATATAATCACATAACACACAAAATCCTATCGCATGCTACTAATAGTTCACTCTAAGTCTCATTTTCTTCTCTAGGGTCTCATGGTGTTAAACAACACCCCACAGTCTCTAGGTATTCGAACCTATGCTCTGATACCACGTTGTCACGCCCCGAATTTCGGCAAACCCGAGGCGCGACTGACGAGGCAGAAAATAAAATAAATAAAAGGACAAGGTAAATAAATCCACTAAACATGGGTCCATCCCCATCAATACATAAGATAACATGAATACATCGTTCATAGGTCATTCGGGCTTAAGCCCTTACATTACAAAACATAGGTCTCACGGACCAAAATATAACAAGTGTCTCCTCCTATCAAAGCATCACTAGGTCTCAAATAGCTGGAGGGTCCTCATCTGAAAATGTTGCCCACGAATGGGTCAGCTCAACTGCTGGTATGATGAAGTGCTAATGCAAGAAATAAAGCTAAGGCGTGGCATGTGCAAAGTGTACATTTATCTCTAAATGTCATTCAAAGTATCACAGTAATATATGAATGGTATGCATGACGCACCCATGCACAACTCTATGCCACACCCATGTCTCTTTTCCGGGTACTCCCCGATGCAATGGCCAATTTTGGGTTTTTCACCACAGGATCTACACCCTCATAATGCAATGCTCAACCCACACTATGTTCTCAAAGGATTCATCATATGCCAATATGCCAATGCAATCTCAATGAACATGGTTATCAATAATATAGCATGCTCGAACAATAATATATAAATCATCAGTCAATTCCATACGCAAGCATATCTCATCTTATCAACTTAAACACAGGTCATGATTCACATTCATCATTCACTAAATTTTTCATAAAATACAGGTGACATGCAAGCATGTGAGCAATCAACCCTAAATCATTAAGTAAACACATTCCACATAAGCACGTAAGTCATTCCAGTCATTCACAAATATTCCTAACTTAACTTCATTTCTAACATTAGCAAAACACCATACCTGAGGGGTCAGTCACAACCCAAGAAGAACGTGCACGATATGTAACTGAACCGGTCAATGAAGATGCAAGAGATCAGATCTCCCTCTCCTGTCCTGTAAGTGTCCCTAAAAACATAAATTCCCACTCAGTCTATTTTCATTTGAATTTATGCTATTCATCAAATTTTATGTCTTTAAGTTTATAGGTTTCTATTCTGCTAAAATTAAACTCTACCATTGGTTCTAGGACGTTGAAGAAAATAAGTTTAGGTTTTCGTAGAATTCGATTTGGACATCTGGGTTTAAAAGGGCAAAACAGTCATTTTGCACTTTACACGTGTCCTTACATTTCGTGACCTCTTTTCACAAATCAGACTCCACGGTTGAGTCCGGAATGTTCGAGATAATAAAATTTCACTATTTGTTTACCTAATTCGGAGTTCGTTTGACAGTGTTTCAAGTTAGGGGCATTTTGGTAATTTTAAGGGTTACTACGGGTCTTTTAATTTTCGGGGCCCCGTCTCGTATAACGGACCTCACCATTGATCTCAGAATGGTCGAGATAGTCAAAACACACTAATGACTTGTCCCATTTGGACTCCGGGATATTTTGAATATTTAATTAATTAAATTAATTTAATTAATTAATTAATTAATTAATTTAATTAATAATTTATTAATATTTTATTCATGGGGGGTCAAACATAATTAATCAAAGTTCTGGGGTTCAAAATCAGATTTCTTTAAGTTCTGGGTTAAGGTTCAATTTCCAAAGGTTCAAGGTTCAAATTGAAATTAATCAAAATTCACTATTCCCAATTCGGTTACCCAAACAGGGACTTACCTAGAACAGGGATAGGATATCCCTGTTCCTATTCCAATTTAAATCTTTTAATTTCTTACACTTGCAACCAAACGGGCCAAATTCCATTTTAATTTAAAACAGTAGGCCGACACGTGGCAGGGGCGGATCAGCCCCGCCCGACCCGGATCCGGATCCGACCCGGAACCCGACCCGGTCACCCCATCTCCTTCCCCGATTTTCCGGTAGGGCAACAGTAGGTTTCCGGCGCCTTCTCCGGCGCCTGCGACTTTTTCCGGTGAGATTTCATCGACTTTTTAATACAGTTTCCTTCGGTTTTTCTAGGGGATTACGTATCTCGAGTTTGTTTTCCCTTTCATCACTCAGAACCCTTCGAAATGATTAGAACCGTAGCTCCGGCCACCCCAAACCCAGATTCCGGCGAGCTGGTTTTTCTAGTTTTCTAGCTTAATTTTTCTACCGTTTTGACTCCATTTTGACTCTAGGGTTTTCTGCAACTCACCCCAACGATTCCCCATCATTCAAACGTGGATTTAGCGTCTAAAACACCAAAACCCGAGACTCACCCTAGACCTGCAACTCCAAAGTTCTCCCTCATTTCTCAACCATTTCTTCTCATTCTTTTTGCAAATTAATCCCTACATTATGCTCTCTAAGATCCTATAATTCAAATCAATTAAAATGCTTTTAAAAAAATTGAAACAGAAGGGGTTTACCCGTGGCTTCTCTGTTGTTTCTCTCTCTAGCCGTGCCCACTTCCACTTTTCTGGTTTCTCCTCGAGCTTCCTCTCCTTCTTCACAGTCTAGAACTCTCTCTCTCTCTCTCTGTTTCTTTCTTCTTTCTCTTTCTTTCCTTCTCTTCTCTTCCTACCCGAGACCAACTCTCTTTTTCTCTTCACTTTCTCTCTCTATATCTCTCTCTCTCCAAGACCAGCCTTTCTGCATCAAAACTGCCCCTCCCATACCCTGATCTCTCTTTCTACACTCCACCAACCATACCTGCCACACCATCCCTTGTTGAGTGTGTAACACTCAACACATGCACACACACACACTGCACACACACTGTTTCATACACATGTATATATTTATATACACTTATATATTTACACATTTTATACACACACTCACATGTATACACATATACACAACATATAACTTAAATTATATATACATATATATATATACACATACACACACATCCATCATAATAATAATAATAAAAATAATAATATTAACAAAGAAAATAAATAAACAAAGGAAAAAAAAAATCCATGTCATAACACATGTAGCATATCTTCTTTTCATTGGACAAATGTAAGGAACATGCATCCTTATTGCAAGCCGGACATGCCAGATACCCCTTAGTGCTCCACCCAAACAAGTTTCCATATGTAACAAAGTCATTTATGGTCCACAGTACCGCTGCATGCAATTGAAATGTCTAATTCTTAGAGACTTCGTTTGCCTCCACTCCAACCTCCCACAATTCCTTCAACTCATCCACTAAAAGATGCAAGTACACATCAATTTCATTACCAAGATACTTAGGCCCTGGAATAAACAATGACATGAAGATAAATTATTTTTTCATACATTTCCACAGTGGCAAGTTATACAGCACAAGCAACATCGGCCACATGTTTTAGGCATTACTCATGTCACCGAATAGATTGAAACCGTCGTTCGTTAGCCTAAGTCGTACATTACGCGGCTCATTTGCAAAGCATTCATGATTTTTATCAAACTCAACCCAAGTTTGAGAATCTACCGGATGCCTAAATACATTTTCCTCACCAACACACTTCTCTTTACGCCACCACATCTCTTCTGTCGTCTTCTGAGACATGTATAACCTTTGTAGCCTCGATTTTAAGGAAAAATATCTCAACACCTTCTACAAAAATGTCTTGCTCTTTCCTTCATTCACCTTGTACTTGTGTTCGTGACACACCATACACTCTAAACATTGTTCAGTCTCCTTTCAAAATAACATGCAATCATTTTTACAAGCATGTATGGGAATATACCGAGGCCCAAATCTTGCAACAGTCTTTTCACCTCATAATATGATTTCGGAAGGGTTTCTCCAATAGGAAGTGCTGCTTTAATCAATTCAATGACTATATTAAATGATTTGTTACTCCATCGGTTGATGGTCTTAATATGAATGAGTTTCACGAGAAAATCTAATTTCGAAAACTTCTCACAACTAGGATATAACAGCTACCTTGCTTCCCTCAACAAGGAATCCAATGCTTTCGATTGTCCTATGTCACTCCTATGACTACGAGCCCCAGTCGTAGCCCCTTGCAAGTCTGCCAACATTTGTGGTAAGTCATCGTGACCAACCCCAACATTATCACCTAATTCATCGTCGTCTTCGTCGTCGTCGTCGTCTTCTTCTTCATCCTCCCTTACCAATCGTACGTCACAGTGTTCCCCATGAAATTCCCAACACGTATACATCTCGTCCATCTCGTACTAGAGTAGGTACTCTTTGGCCTCATCTATATGCATATAATCCTTATTATTGCACCTCTTACACATATATCTTATCCTATTTCTCTCATCCGTAAATGCACGAGCAAACTCAATAAAGTCTTTCATCCCTTTCATAGATTCTGGCAATTGCCTGCCCCTTAAGTCCATCTAACTTTTATCCATTTTCGTCTATCTAACACAAGTCAAACATGTTGCTTATTATAAATATGAAACATGAATCCTAGTACCACCAACTTATCTCTAAAGGGTAAAGTGGTCCTATCCCATTCATAAATGCACAATTTATATTGCAATCAACAGCAGATCAAATGCTCGATTCCACTCAGAGAAAATTTTGACATCATCTCCTTATGGTTCTCTATGTATACGAGATATACGTTACCATGTCTAAATATGTACCTAGAGAACAATAGGAAACCATGCTAAAATTTTATTCAAGTGGAATATTCAAGCATGTGCTACTACTTGCAATGCAGATTTATACATTCCTAAACTGTTCGACTTTGGACAATTCAAGAATCATTTTTCATACACACGAGCCCAATTGCAAACAATTGTCGCAACATGATTCATAAGTACGGAAAATGACTCTCAAACGGGGCTAGGGTTACATGAATGCAATTATATACTGAGTTTCTTAATCATTTAGTTTCAAAGATGACACATACAATTTACTAGCCTTTTACTAATTAACTAGATTAATATCCCAACTACGACATGGTTAAAACCAAGTCCAGTCCATCCAAATTGCACCCCACCATCATATACCTCACATGGGTCTCACACCTATGTGAGTAATGGGCACAACATAGGCATAAAATGATGGAAAACCATACATTACTCAAAAAGAAAAATCAAAATTCGTCAAACATCATCTTTAAGCATAATGGAATGAGTTGATCATGAAAATTAATCGGCTTTGTTCAAATCAATTGTCACATGTTTCAACCATTTAAAAAAGTATTACAATTACAAGAATTAAACAAGGTAAGGTTTAGAACAATGCAATGAAGTTACCCTTCTCACTTCCTACCACAATTATGTCCCATTTTTAAACTCAAGCATTCACATGCTCAATAAATTTTTATGAGACTTGAGCACAAACCAAAACGAGTCAATATGAGTCTAATCAGATTTTTTTAGGATTTGAATTTACTTTTTGCACTTTAAAATAAGCATGGGTAAAAGCACTCAAGTCTAATTTAAATTAAGATTGGGTTTAAATGACTGTTTGGTTTGTATAAGAGGTATTTGGTGGTAGGTGTGGATGATTTTAGAGGGAGAGTTAACTGCTCTAGATATGGTGTTCAAAGAGAAAGTAAAAGGAAAGGGATACTGTATAGACAGAGAAATTAAAGTAAGTGAGAGAAAAATGGTCTCAGAAAAAGTTATTATTGTCATTTTAGTATGCCCTTACAATACTAATATTGCCTTTTTCAATAATAAAAGGAGTAGATTTGGTATTTACAAAATTTATAAAAAAGACATCATCAATTTTTGTCTGAGCCACTTAACGTTTTTTTACCATAAAGAGGAGAATGTTACTAACATTAAAAGCAAAAGAAGTGCAATGTAATTTTAGAAATTAAATGGATGTTATCTATAATTATCAAAAATCTTAATAAAAATTATTATAATTTACCATTTTTTTTTTTTTTAGATTTGTAGGTTGATTTGTTTCAATGGAAAAATAATAGATAGACCCTCAATTTCTAACTTTTTTGCTAACAATGGAGATTGATAATTTTTTATTTTCTATTTTTTTATCATTAATTAGTGTTACAAATTCTTTGGAATGACTCTCCATCTGAAAATTGATGGTGATTTAAACTTCAATAGGTTGAACTTCAAAATCATGTATTAATCATGTTAATATTTTGGTTTTAGACTTTCCCAAAATATCACAAATCAATTTCTCTCCTGAAGATTTTATGAATCTGCTAGACCATATTATTGAGCTAAGACCTCTAAGATACAACAAACAAATAATTATTCAAGATGGTGATAAATGATTAATAGTTGTTCATTGATATGCATTAGACTAATTGAAAATCACGTGGCTTACTTGGAACAATTTATATATATTTAGAATAATATTGCCATTTCATGGTGCATGCTTTTGCTATTTGCTATGAAAAATTAATATTGTCAAAAAAAAAAAACAATTCCATACATTTACCTTTGAATTGAGAGAAAGAAGGATTGAGAGAGAGGCGACTGTGGGACAACGGTGGACGGCGACAGAGATGGCGGTTGATGGCACTCCGATTACACGCGAGAGAGAAGAGAGAGAGAGAGAGAGAGAGAGAGAGAGAGAGATAAAGAGAAAGAGAAAGAAAGAAAGTGAATAAGAGAGAGCAGCGGCCGACTGAGAGGCAAAAATTGTGATAGGGTTTTTACAAGACTATTAGCGACGCTCACATCCATCACTAATAGTCCATATGCACATCACTAATGAATCTTATAATTAAATGACATTGTTTTAAGTTTCTCTTTTAAATAAATATAACTATCCACAATAGACGTTTGGGCATCAGTAATGGTCCCAATACCATTAGCGACGCATACAACACCGTTTTAAGTTTCTCTTTTAAATAAATATAACTATCCACGATGGACATTTGGGCGTCACTAATGGTCCTAATACCATTAGCGACGGTGACGCACACGTACATCGCTAAACATATTTAGGCATCACAAATAAATTCTCGCGTGCACCATTTACAACTTTTTCGTGGCGACGCCCTTGTGTGCATCGCTAATGGTGAGCATTAGCAACGCATAAGCGTGCATCGATAAAATTATATTTTTTTGTAGTGCTTGTTTAAAAATCTCACCCCTTTGAGAGCTATAAATAATGTGCTCCCCATTGCGAGCAACCCAATCCAACCAAGAGTGAACTGCCAGTGAAAAGTGAGAGTGTATGAGGAGGAAGAATGAGGGAGAGAAAGTAAGGCTACCAGAAGTTTAAGGTAAGCATCCTCAAAAAATCATTATATCTTAGCTACACTCATGCATATATATATATATATATATATAAATACACACACACACAATGGTGCACCTAGAGATAGAAAGTGTGTGTATAAATGGGTGTTTGAAAAATGTTTACTAAATTTATTTTTATCCCTTGGGTATTGAAGTACACGAGAAAATAGAACCATAAGGCCAAAAATGAAGCAAAACGAGTAAGAAAATTCAAGCACTAGTTTAGCACTGGAAACCAGTAACGAAGAAGAAGAAAGAAGAAAGAAAGGGAATAGGGAAAAAAAAAGGACAAGCCAACCAAGTCATGTGGGATGTGACTTTGTCTTTGATTATATGTAAATGTATATGTATATGTGTATGAATATATATATATATGTATATATATATATATATAAAAGAATTTTAAATAATTATATGTAGTATTTAATTAATTTTCTATTTATATTGTGTTACTAGTGTTCAAAAATTATAGAGATAGGCTATCTTAAGGTTTTTCGATGCTACGAACTCAAATACAGTTTCCATTTGAGCTAATTAGGTTAAAACAATTTACAATCCATATTTTAGTAAATTACAAAATTGTTCTTATACTTAATATAGTTATGAAATAAGTTGTAAAAATTCTGAAAGCATCTATCTTAAGGTTTTTGATGCCTCTAAATTCAAAAATGAAGTCTGTTTTCAAAGAAATAAATTTCAAACAAATTATTTTTAAGTTTTTCAATATTTTAAGTCTGATTTTAGAGACCGATTGTATAATAAAACACCCTCACACATATGGTTACATCTGCACGCATTCCACATAGCTAAAAATTAACTGCATAGTAGTTAGTAGACTTGATAATGTGTGTAGGATGCCTAATTAATAAGAAAGGAAACTCAGTGCCTATCAATCAATGCGAGTAATTCCAGATCTCTAAAGTGGAGACTTTCCACAACTGTCTTTCTATACAGTAAGAATGTTATTTCTATGAAAAATTATTATGCCTTGCTATGAAAATATGGTTTGCAAGTATTTTACTAACTATTTCGAAAAACCATGGATATAAATGTTGAAAGGCTATAGTTTTACATGCATGCCATTATACAAAGTCTGTTGGGGGGCACATGCTAACCATGATGAAAGTCCTCAACGGGAGACCTATGATAGGCTAATGAGTAGGCCAGAGATCTCTTTTGTTGTCACTATGTGTGACTGGGTCATGTGTTGACCTTTTGTTCAGAATTCAAGTCAGTACGGGTTATTTTGTTATGATGTCTTGTTCGTATTAATGGGCATGCTATGTTACGAAAGGATATGATATACGATGTTGTAAAATGTAATATGCTATGATTCTAATATATAACATGGAAAGCTCTTATTAAAGTATGTTTTAAAATTCTCAAGGTATGTTATATTAAAGTACGATGGAAGATTTTCTTTTTAAAGCAAGTAATTCCAAGCTTTACAAATGTGTTACTAAACTACTTATATTCTCAAAGGATTATGTTTATTATCTACACTAGCCATGATATATGCTTGAAAATCCATAACAGTGCTTTGGCTTTATTCACCCCGATGTCAAACTAGTGATGTTTCTAACATATTTTCAGGTGAAGAAACGGAAAAGGAAAAATCCAGAGTAAGCCATGGTCTAAATAAAAAAAAATAGTAGATTTTTTATAGTATTTAGAAATGGGCATATGATGATCATTTATATTTTAATGTGAAGAGACAATAGTTCACCTATGGACTTAAGTTATGTACAAATGCTTTGTTTAAATTATGTACAATAGTTGTGTTGTAGAAAATGCTCTGGCTTGGCCTCTACCATAATGAGTCTAGATCTATATGTAAAGATAATGATTCAAAAATAAAGTACGCTATTTTAAGGCTTTTGTCGGTCATATTCCAACTCTCCAAAAGGACTAAGGGATTTGGGATGTGACACTTATTGAGAGTAAGACTCTAGCCAAAATTATCAAAATGCCCTTCAAAGGGCATAAGAGTCCTACTAGGGGTAGGATTGATAAAATTACCAAAATACCCTCAAAGGGTAAAAAAGTACAGAAGAGTCACTCTGACCAAAATTGCTTAGATGCCCCTATAAAATGGGAAACCTCAAGGAATTACCAAGGGTGTCTTGGAGGAATAAAAGATGAGAAAATTACGAGAATGCTCTTGGGGGCCAACTATGTGTAAAATGACTAAAATACCCCTATAGAACAAATTATATGTGAAATTACCAAAATACCCCTCAGTTGAAAATATCTTAATAATTTCTTGAAAATGACGAAACTACCACTAATCAATGGATTTCTTGAAATATGCCACAAAAAATGATCGAAATGTCTTTGGCATGCCGCGAAATTAAGGTTTTAACCCTATTCAGTAAAGGCTCACAAAATGAGGTTTTAACCATAAAGTTTGTATATATTCCCAAATTTATTTTTCTAACTTACCTAGTTAACTGGATAGGAATCATTGAACTAAATGGTAAACTAATTGTTCCTAGATATATATATATATATATATATATATATATATTTGATACTGAATTCTAAATAAAATATGGCCAAGTGTTATACAAAAGATATTAAATAATAACAATATCAAGCACGAAAAATAGAGAGTAGGCGCATAACACTAAGTCTTATGTGGGAATTATGGGGAATAAAAACCACACATATAAGAAAAATCCACTATGAAATAATTCGTACAAAGTTACACCAGACCTCGATAAACTAACCTTACTACAATCCATCATAGTCATCTACCATTAGTCAACATCCATATTCTATTCCATTATGATCTTCTGTACTATCGATTGAGTCTTCACTAGTGATCTTTCTACACACCAACCACTTTTATCTCCAATCTAACAGATCAATACTCTACCTTGTTGTAATAAAAAGTAACCTTAAGACTCAATCTGAGCATCCAAAATATATCACAATTATCTCTGTGATATAGAGACTATATGAAACCCTATCTAAATATGATTTAGGCTAAAGTATTAGAATACCCAAAATGGCTTTATAAAGGTAGCTAGCTAAAGAAAAAAATAACTCTATAACTATGCTCTCTATGAAGAATTTCAGAACACGAGTTTTTTTAGGCAGCCAAAAAAAAAATTTGAATCTGAATTAGAAATTTCCAAAATCTAGATACTCATGGGAACGAAATCGGTGTTGGGCTTGCGGGCCAGCATTTTGTCGCGTTGCAACTCAATCGACATGTGACACTAGCCGCTAAAAAGGTTTAGAAAATAAAATTGTACCCTCACTAAAAGCTTAAGCTTTTGGCATAGCGGTAAGCGCTTGATCCTACAATTGGTATCAAAGCCTAGTCACGGGTTCGACTTCCCGAAAAGGCATGCTGCTTGCAAGAAGATGTTGAGGGGGGGATTGTTAGGGTTGCAGGCTAGCATCCTATCGCATTGTGGTGTAGTCGATACGTGGCACTAGCTGCTAAAAAGGTTAAGAAAATAAATTTGTGCCCTCACTAATAGCTTAAGCTTTTGGCGTAGCAATAAATGCTTGATCCTATAACAGTAACCTTGGGATTCAGACCAAGCATCTTCTCATATTTCTATGCAAAAATATCTCAATATTCCATAAGCAGCTCGAGCAATTGTTTCTTTCTTTTAGGGGAAAATTCTATGAAAACAAAGACGAGGCATTGGGCTTTTGGGTTCTAATCGAGGTCAACATCCTCCAGCTCTTATTCTCGTGTTCTATGACCATTTTGGAAGTATTCAGGAGCCTTCGTAGGTTCTTCAATAATAGTTGGCTTAGTGTCCATTGCACAACACTCTAGCCTAAAGTTCTCCTCGACATCTAAGGTTAACGCTGCAACCTGTCATAAGTGATAAACAATACTTCCATTGGGAATTCGAACCCTTTGGACCTTTGGTTTTCCTTTCGCTTTCCTTTTCCTCTTCCACTCTACTGGAGAAAGTTTTTTATTTTGAGCATCCTCCCATTTTAGTAAGGGAATTAAGTATATCGCAGTGGTGAAAGAGACCTCTTCATCTACATTATTTATGTAAAAGATCGAATTGCTATAATGAGCTTCATTTTTAGAGAAGGGTTATGCAAAATCCCTAATGGTGACTACCTTATGATTGAGAATTCCCTTCACACACTAGTGATATGTGTAAGGGATCATAACAAACAGTGCATCCAGATTCTCCCCCAGCAAAGCGTGCGTGATAAGTGGTACTATCATTGATCACATGGAATTTGGTGTGACATTTGATTAGTCTCGCTTCAAGATAAACATTAACACATCCCAAACTCTTTTATTTTTTACTACTAAATCCTACAATGGATACCAGTTGACTGATAAGGTTTTCCACTAGTAATCCTAGGACGTAAAATATATTTAAAGGCATGGTGTTGATTAGTGCCCCTCCATCTAGAAATTCCCTTGTAAATTCTACTCTATTAATTGTAAATAGGACATATAGAGGTCTGTTATGGTCGTAAAGGAATACTTTATCCTTTTTTGAGAAGGAAATGGTGGTAGAGCCTTCTTGAGTGCTCATTACATAGAGCTATCAAATATGGTGAAATTCTTCTTATTGTTTATTACAATCTATAAGATGGCCTTGGTGGCTTCGATTCTTGATGTCTCTTTGAAACCCATCTAATCTAAAAGTCATCTAAACTTAATGGGTTCTTTGAGTTTGATAACATACTCATAAAAAATGGCAGTGACCTGATAACTTATTCTACTGGGGTCATAACCCATTCCGACTTCCTCCATCTTATCATAGAGTAAGACCATTTAAACTACAACCTTGGCCTTTACCTTGTCTATATGCTCAATAAGTAAATCATCTTCAACAATAAGATTGATCAACTGTATTTGTTTGGCCTTCATTTTTTCATGGAACAACTTTCTTAAGGTCTAACAATCATTCAAAGGATATGATGTAGTTTAGTGATAATGTAAATAATTAGGACTTTATTTATCTCAATTTAAGGGTTTCTTTTTAGTGTAGGCAGTTCAATAACATTATCCTCAATCCAATTCTTCATAAGCAAATGAACCTTCTTGATCTCAAAAGAGAAATTAGGAGGAGTTTCGTGCATCCTTTTGGCAATAGCTAACCCATCTTCCTCAGCTACCATGGAAATAGGTCCTCGTCGATAGCCTCTGGCCATAACTTTTACCTCATTGAACTCCTTTAGAGCATTAGTTGTGAGCAAGACTGATTCCATGAGGTGAAAAAATGTTTTAATCTCTAGATTAACCAAATATATTTTAAATTTTGAAGACATCCCATCGATGCAAAGGTTGAGAAATTCCTTTTCAATAACTAGTTCATAGCAATCAAGGGACTTATACATGAAATGTTGGATAAAATCAAATATGGATTCTTTGGCCCTCTGTTTGAATTTTGTCAAGTTTATCTTTGTGAGCCTCTCATCCGCATGAAAAAATTTTGCATAAAATTTTTGAACCATTTCATCCCATGTGTGCACTAAATTGCACAACAATACTAGATACCATGTATAGGCTCTATTAGTGAGACTTTTGAAAAACTATTTTAGCCTAAGGTTGGGGATCGTTGGCAAAATAATTCAAACTCTTAATAAATCGATGAACATACTTATAGGAGCTCCCTTTCTTCCTATAAAACTTAGAGAACTCGGGAGGGTGTACCCCTTGGGATAAGGAAGCAAAGAAATTTTAGGTAAGTACGAAGGGGAAAATTAGTAAAAGGGTGTTTTTTCTTTTCTTGAAGTAAGAAGGCATGGACTCCTCTCTGATTATCTTTTCAAGTGAGTTAGGTGGTCAACATAGGGATTGGGACAACGTTATGTGTCTACTGAAGGATGTTTACAAAAGGACTAGTGTTTGAGGCTGACCCCAATGTGTTAGGAGGGCCTTCAAGGGTTTCTCAATTTTCAATTATAACAAGGGTATTAAGGAGATTCGGTTAAGGAGGCTTTAACTCCCTTTGCATGGTTTAAAGAACTAGGGGAGTTTTTTGAGCCATTGGTGTTATACTGGGTATAAAGTTGAGGAAGGATTTGGGAGAGAGATTGTAGTAACAGGTTGTGTTATGGTATGGTGTGCTAGTTGAATAATGCTTTAAACATTGCTTGTCTATTTCTATGGAATTAAACTATTGAGATCATGATCTCTACGAGGGTTTGAGCAAGGACAAGAACTTGATTATAAGGAATCTGATAGTCAGTAGAGCTTACTCCCTAATAAAGTCACCAAAATGTTGATAGTCCCTAGAACTGATGATGTGTCAAAAAGTGAGTCATACAGGCAGTAAGTTTTCCACGTAAGATAGCTAGGTTTCTGAGAGTAAGATGGTAGGGAGAAAGTAAAGACAATCTAGAAGTGAGATAATCCTTACGAGTATGGGGCACATGGTATCAATGTAGATGGCAATCATTATAGAGACGTGATGACGATCACACAATACCCATTATACTCCTTAGTGGTTAGGGTTATGGTATGAACACTGTAAAATGTACAATGTCAAGACTTATAGAAGCATTAACATAAACATTATTATTCATAGTCTCATGAGAGAACTATTTATAGTAGTCCCATAACGTGACGCTATTAAGAGGTGATGTCACCTTTAACAAACTAGTCAATTGGAAAACTACAGTCTAAAGTAGGACTTAGTTAAAGGTATGTAGTAAAAGATAATTAAATGCAATATAATGTTCAGGGAATCTTAGTAGAATCTCTATTGTTTTAAAAGGTCCCTAGGTGTTTCGTGCACGATTGATGCAATGGACACCTAAGCAATTCCTAATACTTTAGCTAGCATGCCACAAAATCCTGAGTATTATGATTAGTGGGTTTTTAGAAGGTTCCTAGGTGTTTCTCATATAATTGATGCGATGGATACCTTGGTAATTCCTAATACTTTAGCCAACATGCCACAAAATCTTAAGTATTTCGATTAGTGGATTTTTAGCGCATTTCAACACCATAACCATGTATTAAAACTCTAGGAGTCTCCCAAAGACTTCCCCCAAGCCTTTAGGCATCCATGTAATGAAAGAGAAAAAGTTCCTTAAAGGAAACTTTATTAAGTTTAGGAGAGTTAGCCAAGTTTAGGAGACATCTATTGGCTTCGACCAAGTCTTGCGTGATATTGCTAGGTTTGAAAATCAAGATTTGCTTGACCAACACATAGGCTTGTATTAACTGCTAGTAAGTCCATGAACTAAGAGTAGCTTGACTAGACTAAGGAGTGTAAGAGTGGATCAACCAATAATTGGGACCTTACTTTAAAGTTGTTTCATTATGAGAGTCTAGGCCACCTGCTAATGATGTTTGGATTAGTGATTGGCACTCGAGATAAAGTTTTGAGCTGACTTTTCTGTTACCAAAAAAATTAAAGTATCAGTTTTATTTTAGGTATACAATTTTGAAATGTAGTAAACATAAACTATTTTAGAAAAATAAATTTTGAAAATAGTCAACAGAAACTATTTTAGAAAAAATAGATTTTGTAAAATAGTAAACAGATTTCCAAAATTGGAATTTGAAATAGTAATTCCAAAATATGAAACTTAATCAAAGAAATTAAATACTAGTTATAAACTGTAAAAATAGATTACTGAAACTTATTGTATTTAAGCAGAACTAGAAATACAGAGGACGGGATTGAACCAAGTTTAACGTTGACATTATCTCCTTAAGATGGAATACGCCATCATACCACGGTGCTAACAAGTTTATGTGACGTTTACCTCCATAGATGAAATGGATATTGCACAGAGATGAAGCACGACTTCTCTGTGCATAACTCTTCTTGAAGAAGATGACTATTTAATCATTAATTCAAACACAATTACAAAATGACATCATTTTGGATTTGATTACATTGGTAACGACAGCATTTTCTTGGATTCAAAATTTTAAATAAAAAATATCAAATAAATTTTTCTCCAAAAAGTTATTTACACTAGCGAGCCAATGCCCAAACCCAAGCCAACCCGATTCAAGCTTATGTGGTGAACCAAACATGTGGTAGGTCCTCCCCCATCCGCAAAACTTAGGTGCCCCTAAGGGCCGAAACCCTCCTTCAAGGTAATTATTTATATACTCACTTATATTTTCTCGAAAAAGATATATACACAACAGGCCAAGGCCCAAACCTGAGTTGAACGTGTGTGGTGAACCAAGTAATCACAAAATGGCAGTGTTTTGGTGTTAATTAAACTGGTAACAAAACGATAATATTTTCTTGGATTCAAAAATTTAAATAAAAAATATCAAATAATTTTTTTCCAAAAAGATATATACACAACTGGCCAAGGCCCAATCCCGAACTGACCCGGTTCGGGTGTGTGTAGTGAACCAAACATGTGCTAAATTCTCTCCCATCCACAAAACTTAGGTGTCCCTAAGGGCCCAAACCCTCTTTCAAGGTAATTAAATATATACTCACTTAAATTTTCTCTAAAAAAAAATGTATACACAGCAGACCAAGGCCTAAACCCAAACCAAACGTGTGGTGAACCAAGCAATCACAAAATGGCTGCGTTTTGGATTTAGTTAAACTATTAACAAAACGAAAGAATTTTCTTGGATTCGAAAATTTAAATATAAAATATAAAATAAATTTTCTCCAAAAAAATATATACACAACGGGCTAAGGCCCAAACACGAATCGACCCAGTTTGAGCGTGTGTGGTGAATCAAGCATGTGCTAAGTTCTCCCCCATCCACAAAACTTAGGTATCCCTAAGGGCCCAAAACCTCTTTCAAGGTAATTATATATACACTTACTTAAATGTTCTCCAAAAATATGTATATACAACAGACCAAGGCCCAAACCCGAACTGAACGTGTGTGGTGAACCAAGCAATCACAAAATGACAATGGTTTGGATTTAGTTAAATGGGTAATAAAACAAAAGCATTTTCTTGGATTCAAAAATTTAAATGATAAATATAAAATAAATTTTCTCTAGAAAGATATATACACAGTGGGAGTAAGGCTTAAACCCAAACCAAACGTGTGGTGAACCAAGCAATCACAAAATGGCTGCATTTTGGACTTAGTTAAACTAGTAACAAAACAAAAGCATTTTCTTGGATTCAAAATTTTAAATAAAAAATATTAAAATAAATTTTCTCCAAAAAGTTATATACATAGCGGGCCAAGGCCCAAACTTGAACCAATCCAATTCGGGCCTGTGTAGTGAACCAAGCATGTACTAAATTCTCTCACATCCACAAAACTTAAGTATCCCTAACGGCCCAAAACCTCTTTCAAGGTAATTATATATATACTTACTTAAATTTTCTTCAAAAAGATATATACACAACAGACCAAGGCCTAAACCCAAACAGAACGTGTGTGGTAAACCAAGCACTCACAAAATGACAGTGTTTTGGATTTAGTTAAACGAGTAACAAAACGAAAGCATTTTCTCGGATTCAAAATTTTAAATGATAAATATAAAATAAATTTTCTCCAAAAAGATAGATACACAGCGGGGGCAATGCCCAAACTTGAACCTACCCGGTTCAAACGTGTGTGGCGAACCAAGCATGAGCTAGATCTTCCCCCATCTACAAAACTTAGATGTCCCTAAGGGCCCAAACCCTCTTTCAAGATAATTGTATATATACTCACTTAAATGTTCTCTAAAAGGATGTATACACAACAGACCAATGCCTAAACCCAAACTGAACGTGTGTGGTGAACCAAACAATCACAAAATTACAGTGATTTGGCCCAAACTCAAACCAAATGTGTGGTGAACTAAACATGTGCTTGGTCCTCCCCCATCTACAAAATTTAGGTGCTCCTAAGGACCCAAACTCTCTTTCAAAGGAATTGTATATATATACTCACTTAAAGCTTTTTGCCCATCCTATGTGGGATACAAGTTTTTTATAAGTTTCGCACTTTGTTATCATTTTCAAGTGGTGATGTTTGGAAGTAATTTCTCATTCACACGTTAATAATTTTGACTTACCAATATATATTCTTAATCTCTTTATGAAATAAAACACATTTTCAGGTAAACTTGATAAAAAAATTGCGTAGAACTCACTTTAATTTTGGTTCCAAAATGACCAAAAATTATACACAAAACTCATTTATTCCAACATTTTCAATGTCACGTGACAAACTATTCTCAAGGTAAACTAAGTAATTACATATTGCGCCTACTAGAATCCCCATGATAACCAAGGAAGAAAAACTCCAGGTAACCAAAAGAGAGTACCCACTTTGCAGCTTTTATGGTAAAACAAATAAAAGAGTAGGAGTAAGAAAGAAACCTGCGAGCTTTAATTATTGATAAATGCAGAATTAGATGCAAAGTAAAAGGAAAAAGTAAAAGTAAACGATCAACGGGACATTAACTATCTCTATGACAGTCAAGTCTTAATCCTTCTGATTCCAACAGTGACGTAAATATATAAGCTGTCTTTATTCTTATGTTTGAGTGTACATCAAATCCTAAGGACTGAAATAAAGAGATTATTAGCTTTTTCTTTTTCTCTCTTTTTCTTTTTTCTGTCTTCTGCAGCACATATTTCTGCTCATTGGTAGAGTATATAAATTGACAAGCTGAGCTCTAATCACAACAATTATTATTTCTTGTTCATCCTGCAAGCTCCCTACCTGTCAATTGCCTCGTGGAATCCACCAGTAAAAGAAGCAGAACAGCCCCAGTAAGTAATACATTTGCTAATTCAACTGAAAAGTTTTGCTTTGGGCATTTAATCTTTGGTTTTGGTTTGGGTTATGCAACCAAACCAGAATTTGAGGTTGGCTTTGTGTGTTAAGCAATCACTATGAATTTTTCTGTGATTATAACAGTTTACTACAAATATTTTATAATTTTAATATTTATAATTCTACCTAACTTTTAAAACAAATTTCAGACTTCATGTGCCTTATCAGTTTAATATCTCATGTGCAAAAGCATTAAAACTATAAAAATTAAAAAATAAAAAATTACAGTTTAATGAGAATTTAGTTTTGTTTAGAATATAAGTGTATCAAGGGTAAGAATTCTTTCTAATACACTGGACATTCACCCTTTAAATACAATAATTTTATAAAGTATTGGAATAATTGTGAAAATTAACCTTTTAAACACACTTTTATTTTAGATTCCACGTCAACACTTAACTATTGTATTATACCACTATGACTCACTGTTTCTCATTAAAAAACTAGAAATTAAAAATTTATACACTTGTATATGAATGTATTTCTAAAAAGGTAAAACAATATTGTATTTGATGTACTTTCCATGCAGTATATTAATTGTTTTATACAAATTCATCCAGTCCTTTTTTTAATTAATTTTATTTATTTCTTTTTTTTATTAGGAAGAAAAGGAAATGGACAGTTCGGAGCAACTAAATACGGAGGAACTATTCACATAGCATCTGTTTTGATTATGAGCCACCAAGTAAGAAATAACTTCAAGTCAAATACGCACACTAATAAGTGTTACTAATATGTTATAATCATTGCTTTCTTATAGTTCTATATGTGTGTGTGTGTGTGTGTGTGTGTTAATTTGAAATTATCAGCAACCTCTCCACAATTAGTATCACTATTTGCTTGATTTTCATTTTTTTTTTATTGCTTTGTGTCCCAATTAGATTATTAAGTTATTGAGAATACCCTCTCTTTTTTGCATATTTCCTGCTTTGGTTGTATATTTCACTTCTTTATATTTTTTATTAATTAAGCTATAAAAAAGCCCTGAGATATAATTAATAGAGTAATGTTTGATATCACATATATCTATGCATATATTATACACATATATTTCATGAGCGTGAACCCATTAATACTTATTTTGTTTCCTTTTATTGACCTAGTGAAACTAATATGGCTATTTTTGAGAAGCGTCAAAATAACAAATTAGACCTTGTTTGGATAATAAGTTTTAACTTCTCAGTTTGACATAGCAAACTATTATGTGTATATATATCTGAACATAATTACATTGTCACAACTTATGGGACTAGTTGACAAAAATTGGTGCGACTCCTATCTCCAATTGCTTCAAGTATGGGCCATAGTCAGCCTAACTTCCTGCCAAGAAACCAGTACTTTCAAAAAAGCATCTCAATCCAAAAGGCAATTGGGATTCAGACCAACTCCAAAAATGCTGCGTATATCTAAAGAGACTGCAGTCCTCAACCATGAACTGAATAGACTTTTTTTTTCTTTATCAATGAACAAGAACTATATTATTGATGAACTGAATAGACTGAAAAGTAGAGAATGAACATAAAAGATAATCTAAAGCAACTGAAAACATAATCTGGCCCATAACCCGAGATTCATGAACTAAATGGACTTAAAACATTTGTTTTAAATTTAGGGTCACTCCACTGTTATTATCATATGTAAGTATATGTGACAATATCTCACAAACTCTTTAAATATTTTAAATTTAAGAGAAAATTAACTGTCATGAGTCTCGAAAAAATTAAAAATTTTATAAGATACACATTATCCAGTGTGGTGTGACACTGACCATCTCACCCAATAATATTTCCAGAGTTGGTGATACTTAGATAGCAGCTTGTTTCTGAAGAAGCCAAATTACTTGAGCTTTTGAACATGAATATACTGAGTCTGAGTGCAACAAAGATTATAAAACATAGTATATAGTTTGTTCAAAACAAAGAGGAACATTGCAGGTACTGTGGAGACGCAAGTGATGTCTGTTAGTTTTATAAACTCAATTCTTAAAAGGTTGTTTGTGTATTTTTGGGTATTGAAAAGTCATGGTATTTGAAGAGGTAAACACTAGAAGTGTCCAAGCTATTTTTGGAGGTCTATTTATGGAGTTTTGTTCATCAATAGTTGCATGGGAAAGTTGAACAGGTTGTCTTGGAATAGTTGGCCATAAAGTGGCAAAAATTAGAGGTGTTTTGACCAAGGAAAAGTGGCTGGAGTTGCTGCATATAACATAGAGTGTGGACGGCTGGAAAACAGAGAGAGAAAAAAAAAAAAAAAGAGAGGAAAAGTGAGTTGCTGCAAAGGAAAAACGCAGCAGATTTGTGAGGAGCTGTAGCTTCATTTTGTGACTATTTTTTTTTTTGTGTGTTTTCTTGCTGGAAAAATCAGTTTGGTCTTCTCTCTTGTATTCCTTGATATTGTGATAATTTTTAATGAAAATAGAGATGTTTCTTGAGTGAAATTTGTGTGATAGTGTAGCAGAATTTTATTCTCTGTTTTGTGTTCTTTTTGGTGATCCATTTTACTTTTAATTTCAACAAAAGTGGTATCAGAGCTTGGTTGTTATGGCTACTATGGGTAATGTTCTTCAACCCCAATTTCCCAAATTGGGGAAAGATAATTATGGGAATTGGAGTATTCCAATCAAGGTGTTGTTACAATCCCAAGATCTTTGGGACATTGTTGAAAAAGGTTACATCGAGCCGACTACGGAGGAAGAACAAGCGCTTAATGATGCTCAAAAGATGGTGCTCAAGCAATCACGGAAGACGGATAAGAAGGCCTTATTTCTTCTTTACCAATGTATTGATGATAATACTTTTGAGAAGATTTCTTCCGCCACCACCTCGAAGCAAGCTTGGGAAATTTTGACGAGTATGTATAGTGGCATTGAAAAAACCATTCGGGTTCGTCTTCAAATATTGCGAAGTGAATTTGAAAGTTTGAATATGAATGGAGCCGAGTCAATTTCAGAGTATTTTTCAAGAACTTTGGTGATTGTGAATCAAATGCGAAGGTATGGAGAAGATATTGATGATGTTCGTGTTATGGAAAAAATACTACGAACCTTAACCCCAAAATTTGAGCATGTTGTTGTAGCTGTTGAGCAGTCCATGGATTTCAAGACTACAAGTGTTGATGAATTGATGGCAACATTGGAAATACATGAGCAACGTATTAATAAAAAGACTCCAAGTTCTCTTGATCAAGCTCTCCAATCTAAGCTTTCTTTGAAAGATGAAAATAGAGAATTTCAAGGTGGTACATCTCATAGAGGAAGAGGTAATGGAACACGAAGTAGAGGTTATGGCAATAGAGGAAGAGGCTACGAAGGTCGTGGAAGAGGCTATGCTAATAGAGGAAGAGGAGGAAGAGGCCAATTCACTAATGATGCAAGAAATAAGAATTTTTATGGTTCAAGAGGAAGAGGACGAGGAAGAACAAGAGGCAATTACAACAATCAAGGTTTTGACAAGAGAAATGTTGAATGCTTCAATTGTCACAAGTTTGGGCATTATAGCAATGAGTGTTGGGCAAGTGCAAATAAAGGTGTTGAAGAACATGTGAATTATGCTGAGAAAGCAAGTAATGAAGCAGGATCTACTTTGTTGTTGGCCTATGATGGATCCGAGGAAGACAATGGCAATGTGTGGTTTCTTGATTCTGGGGCGAGCAACCATATGTGTGGCAAGAAGCATATGTTTGTAGAACTTGATGAAGTGACACAAGGTAAAGTTACTTTTGGTGACTCCTCCAACATTCCAGGTGAAAGGCAAAGGTAAAATTCTTATTAGGCTCAAGAATGGCAATCATGATTTTATTTCCGATGTTTATTATGTGCCGGATATGAAGAATAGCATTTTGAGTTTGGGACAACTTTTAGAAAAGGGATATGATATTAGCATGAAGAATCTTCGTCTTACAATTAAAGATGTTCGTGGTAATTTGATTGCTAATGTGAAAATGTCCAAGAATAGAATGTTTCCTTTGAATATTCAACATGATGCTATGAGATGTTTGAATGCTATTATTAAGGATGATTCTTGGTTGTGGCACTTGAGACTTGGACATCTTAATTTTGGTGGCTTGAAGCTTTTGTCTAGTAAGAAAATGGTGAAGGGTCTACCCTACATAGATCATCCGGATGAGTTATGTGAAGGGTGTATTCTTGGCAAGCATCACAGATTAAGTTTTTCAAGAGAAGTCAAGTGGAGAGCATCCCGACCCTTGGAGCTTGTGCACACCGATGTTTGTGGTCCTTTGAAGCCTATGTCAAATGGTAAGAATCGCTATTTTCTTACTTTTATTAATGACTATAGCCGAAAGACTTGGGTGTATTTTTTAAGAAGGAAGTCCGAAGTGTTTGAAGTTTTTAAGGAGTTCAAGAATCTTATTGAGAAGCAAAGTGGCTATTTTATCAAGAGGTTGAGATCCGATCAAGGTGGTGAATATAATTCTGATTTATTTGAAAATTATTGCAAGGAGCATGGAATTGTGCATCAGTTCACGCCAAGCTACACACCTCAATTGAATGGAGTTGCGGAAAGAAAAAATAGAACTATTCTTGATATGGCTAGAAGTATGTTGAAAGGAAAGAGATTGCCTAGAGAATTTTGGGCCGAAGCCGTAGCATGTGCAGTGTATTTGTTGAATCGATGTCCAACCAAAAGTGTTCGTTTCAAGACTCGGAGGAAGCTTGGTGTTCATTTAAGCCAAGTGTAGCCCATCTTAAAGTTTTTGGATGTATTGCTTATGCGAAGATTCCCGAAACAAAGAGGACAAAGCTTGATGATAAAGGCGAAAAGTGCATTTTTCTTGGGTATGGTGATAGAACAATGGGGTACAAGTTATACAACCCCATTACCAAGAAAGTGATCATGACTAGAGATGTTATCTTTGAAGAGGAAGACATGTGGGATTGGAAAGAAAAAATTCCAACCACCGAAGTGGAACTTATGCTTGAAGAAGAAGAGTCCGAAGAACCAAGGGAAGTCCAAAGAGAGCCACAAACACCTCCACATGGATCCCCTTCATCTTCTACAGGTGAATTCATCATCATCACCATCACCATCATCATCTTTATCATCGGATTCAAGTTCAAGTGAAAGGCCAAGAAAAATGAGAAGTTTGCAAGAGATTTATGAGTCTACGAAAAATTTTGAAGGTAACTTGAATTTGTTTTGTTTATTCATGGATTGTGATCCTTTATGTTTTGAAGAAGCAGTTCAAGAAGAAAAATAGGAGAATAGCAATGGATGAAGAAATGAAGGCAATTGAAAAGAATGATACATGGGCACTAGTTAGTCTTCCCCAAGGTCATAAAGCAATTGGTGTGAAGTGGGTTTATAAAACCAAGAAGAATGCGAATGGTGAAGTCCAAAGATACAAAGCAAGGTTGGTTGCTAAAGGCTACAAGCAAAGGGCTGGAATTGATTATGATGAGGTATTTGCTCCTGTTGCTCGTTTGGAAACAATTAGGTTGATGATTTCTTTGGCGGCACAAAATAAGTGGAAGTTTTACCAACTTGATGTAAAATCGGCATTCTTGAATGGATTTCTTGAGGAGAAGATTTATGTTGAACAACCTTTGGGATATGTGAAAAAGAGACATGAAGATAAAGTGTACAAGTTGAGAAAAGCTCTCTATGGATTAAAGCAAGCACCGCGTGCATGGAATGCTAGAATTGATAAGTATTTTCATGAGAATGATTTTCAGAAGTGTCCTTATGAGCATGCATTGTATATGAAGATGGATGGCAATGGAAGTGTGCTACTTGTTTGCCTTTATGTTGATGACTTGATCTTTACCGGCAATGATCCAATGATGTTTGATGGATTCAAGAGAAGCATGGTTAAAGAGTTTGAAATGACCGATATTGGCTTAATGTCTCATTTCCTTGGAATTGAGGTTAAGCAAAGTGAAGATGGAATTTTTATTTCTCAAAGTGGCTATGCAAAGGAAGTGCTCAAGAAGTTCAAGATGGATTCTTGCAACCCGGTGATCACACCCGTAGAAATTGGATTGGAATTGAGGAAGAACATTAGTGGTGGAAATGTTGATCCAACTTACTTTAAAAGTTTAGTTGGAAGTCTTCGATACCTTACTTGCACAAGGCCGGACATTCTTTATGGAGTTGGTTTGGTTAGTAGATACATGGAAACACCGGATCAAACTCATCTTAATGCGACAAAGAGGATTTTGCGTTACATCAAAGGTACACTCAATGATGGCTTATTTAATTCTTGTACTAATGATTTTAGACTTGTTGGATACTCGGATAGTGATTGGGGACGAGATTTGGATGAAAGGAAAAGTACCTCGGGTTATTGTTTTTTCATGGGAGATACGGCTTTTACATGGTCATCCAAGAAGCAAGCAATTGTTACTTTGTCTACGTGTGAAGCGGAGTATGTAGCTGCAAATTCTACGGTGTGTCATGCTATTTGGTTGAGGAACTTGTTGAATTATTTGGGATTTTCTCAAGAAATTTCTACGGAGATCCTTGTTGATAATAGATCGGCGATGGCGTTGGCAAAGAACCCGGTATTCCATAAGAGGAGTAAACATATTGATATGCGCTACTGTCACGCCCCGAATTCCCGACCGAACCCGGGGACGCGACTGAAGGAAACAAAGAAGAAAATAAATAGAAAGTGACGAATAAATAAATAAATAAATAAATAAACTATTATACTAATTTATATACATAAATAAATACCGATTTAACTAATATAGATACAAGCCTATTCCATTAACATAACTATATATCCATCAATACACATGCATTCCCGTTTTAAAAAAAATTTCGGCAGAACCTCCTTTGTTTTTCGAACCTTTTTCCCCCTGATAATCACAATGCATCATATAACATCATATAAATATAAATACATCACGATCCATCCTCACTCGATGGCCACAACCTTATCAAAGTTAATTATACATCGCCTACTTATACAACCGAAAATGTACAACCATGATACAACATATATGTCATTGGGCTTAAGCCCGTACATCACAAAACATGCCTCTCGGGCCAAATATCCATCTACAATCAAGTCTCCTCCACTCAGCTAAACTTCCTCAAGCCTCAGGTGTCGGGAATATCATCTGAAATATGGTTCCCACGAATGGGTCAGCGCCAACATGCTGGTATGGTACAATACTAATGCAAGGAACAAAATTAAGACGTGGCATGTGCAAGTGTACAGGTATGTCTACATGCCTCCCTAATCATGCATACGATACAATGGCAATGTACAACTTACATCTGTATAAAAATCCTATATCACGTTCACAAATCCATCAACCCAATGCACAGGCAATATGCGTGACACACCCATGCATCTCAATGTCACACCCATGTCAATTCTATGCCATGTCCATGCCTCATTTTACGGACCTTCCCCGAAGGACATGAGTAACCAAGTATGCCTCATTTTACGGACCTTCCCCGAAGGACATGAGTAACCAAATATGTCTCATTTTACGGACCTTCCCCGAAGGACATGAGTAACCAAGTATGTCTCATTTTACGGACCTTCCCCGAAGGACATGAGTAACCAAGTATGCACAACACCAAATGCCCCACTCACACTATGCCAATATGCCATGCTTTCATCATGCAATAATACAGTCCAAATGAAATGTCACTTTCAAAAGCATATGCAACATACTTTAAATAATGCATCGCAATGAAGATCAAATCACAAGACTTCATCCACAATGCTACGTGTCATACTCAATCAATCTCAACACTTACACAAATCCACATGTCACAATATCAACAAACCGTTTAAAACATAAATCACATATGATAATAACTCAAGAAGTAAATCACAATTCCCAAATAATCTTAAAGAACACGTAAGCATATAAACAAAGTGTCTCAAAGCATCTCAAAGCAATAACTCCTATGTGATCTTCTATCAGCAGATAAGCACAAGAAGCATTCAAGCAATATGCACATCAATCCTAATTTAATTCTATTCCTTACTTAGTAAAGTACCATACCTGATTAGAGGCGTGTCTCAACCCTAAGATGCTGTGTCCACTATGCAATCAAGTCAACAAAGATGTCCCACAAGCTTCTGTTGAATCAACCTCTTTGATCAAAGGTTTCTCTCTGTTGCAGTGGCCCCTCAATATAACTCAAACCAAACAAATCCCATCCATCAGATATTGAAGAACTTTCCCTTCTTCTCATCAATATGTGAGATGTACTGCTCCGTTGCTATAAGAGGTAAACCCTGCCTCCACAATACACCACGCAAGTAGCTACACTAATATGCACTTAGTAAGTACCATAGGGGTTCACCCTAAATGCTTGTCCACTATGCATAGTCAACAAGTGTCCACAAGCTCTTAATCCCCGCAAGGTTCTCTCTGCAGTGGCCCTCATATACTCAACCAAAAATCCATCCATCGAATGAAGACTTTCCCTCTCACAGATACTGTGCTGTTCAATCGTAGCTCCGATTGCTATAAGCAAGGTTAAAACCCATAGCCTCCAACAATTACACCACCGCAAGGCTGAAGCTACCACTAATATTGCTACTGCAACTTTTCTTCCCATTCCAACTCAGCAGCTTCAAACAGTCTGATTGCATCATGTCTACCTTCATATGTGAGACCAAGTTCTTAGCTAATTCCTTTAATGTCATTCTTTATCTATGCTGAGACCACACCTTCAATGGCCTTCCAGTTGATCCTAGATCCAGGAGTCCTAGAACAACCATCACAAATATTAATTAATATTCATGTAGTTTGCTTACAGACCTTAGTTTGGTTTTTAGTTTAGCTTGGTAGCCTATATATTACTGGCGTTAAATAAATTCAATTAAAGCCTCACATGGTTGTGACATATAACTAGGAGTGTCTTATAATTTGCCCAAAATGGATCCCTACTTGGCCCCATGAGATAGCCCAAAAGTTCCTCAATTTGGCCCCAAAAAATAAGGTCAAATGTGGTCTAAAATGGCCTTGAAACGTGGCCCAAAAATGTTCCAAAGGTTGCCCAATTTGGGCCACAATCATGCCTCAACATAGCTTAAAACGTGTTCTAAAAGTAGGTCAAAAAGTGGCCAAAAGATAGTTCAAAAGGTGGCCGAAAGAGGACGGGACAGCAGGTGGGACAGCAGGGCAACAGGCCAAGGCAGGCACGCGCGCGCGGGGGCGGCAGGGCGCGCGGACAGTGGCTGGGCGACAGGGCTTGGTGCAGTCTGATTTTCTGATTTTTTTTCAGAATTACTGTTCCGGACATAGAGCAATTTTCTATGTCCAGCAGTCTAATTTTCTCTATTTGTTGCTCCAAATTTTTCCATTTTTCAAGTTCTTTCCAAGTCTTTTAAACCTCTTTTTAACTCATTACTAAAATTTCATAAAGCTTCCCCATCTCACCTATAACATTTTCTTCATGACATCAAGTAATTTTTTTCAACATAAATACACATCAAAACAGAGTAATCTAACACATAGACAAGCCATATGTTATTCATAATGATAAAACATCAATTAAATCAAAGGAAATAAAAATCCCCAAATTTCTAACTCTAGGTTCTTCAAAATAACACCACTTAAATAACTTCCTAACCACAAATACATCTCTAAGCAGCTCAAATAACCCATAAAAAAGTAGGAAAAGCTAGATCTATTTCTAGTTTAGCAAGAAACCATACTTAAATCAGTTTTTCTTAAACTGAGAAGGAAGTACTTTCTGGATGGAAAAACTGTTTGGTGAGTATCTAGTACTCGTTGAGCTGAACACTTTCTCAGAAGGAAGTTCGGCCAAATTCCTCCTCGAAATGTGTGTTCCGGCAGCTTGAAAATATGGGTTTTTAGGGCTTTTCTCTCCCTCTCTCTATATGGACGAGATCTCTGATATTTCTGAATGCAAATGTGATAAGGATGGACTAGATGAGCTGTATTTATAGTGGGGAATCCAAGGGGCAAGGGCAAATGACCATTTTGCCTTTAATGAGGCCGTAACCCCGTTACTCTACAGCTCATTCCTAACCGCTTCAAATTGAAATTCTGTTTTAACCAATGTTTATAAAATTATTTTAAATGAAAATTATTAGAAGGAAACATTTTCATTTGAGGTCGTCTTAGACCCGTTCCACCTGGGTCACCCGAATACCCTTTTTGTCCAATTCCGGAAACCATTTCTGTTTCGGCTAATTTTTGTACAGCGGATACTTCACATTATTCTAAGTACTTTACTCTTCTATGACACACTCTAAATATGTCTCTAAATAGGTCATTCGGTGAAAATAATGTAGAAAGACACTTTACCGATAAAACCAACAAAATTTATAAACTATGCATACAAAGTGTTCTACCTCAAAAACGAAAAATTTACCCTCATTTTTCGGATCTCTATAGCTACCATTTTATTAGAGAGCATGTGAAGAATGGAGAAGTGAAGTTAGTGCATTGCAAGACTCAAGATCAAGTTGCCGACATTTTTACAAAGCCATTAAAGCATGATGTGTTTGGAAGATTGAAAATGATGTTAGGCATGAGAACTCAAGGAATTGAGTTTAAGGGGGGATGTCAGTTTTATAAACTCAATTCTTAAAAGGTTGTTTGTGTATTTTTGGGTATTGAAAAGTCATGGTATTTGAAGAGGTAAACACTAGAAGTGTCCAAGCTATTTTGGAGGTCTATTTATGGAGTTTTGTTCATCAATAGTTGCATGGGAAAGTTGAACAGGTTGTCTTGGAATAGTTGGCCATAAAGTGGCAAAAATTAGAGGTGTTTTGACCAAGGAAAAGTGGCTGGAGTTGCTGCATATAACATAGAGTGTGGACGGCTGAAAAACAGAGAGAGAAAAAAAAAAAAAAGAAGAGGAAAAGTGAGTTGCTGCAAAGGAAAAATGCAGCAGATTTGTGAGGAGCTGTAGCTTCATTTTGTGACTGTTTTTTTTTTTGTGTGTTTTCTTGATGGAAAAATCAGTTTGGTCTTCTCTCTTGTATTCCTTGATATTGTGATAATTTTTAATGAAAATAGAGATGTTTCTTGAGTGAAATTTGTGTGATAGTGTAGCAGAATTTTATTCTCTGTTTTGTGTTCTTTTTGGTGATCCATTTTACTTTTAATTTCAACAATGTCTCTATACAAGGCCGTGTATAAGGGTGACTTGAAGTGTACCAAGTTGTTCATCGAGCAAAATCGTGATTTGTTGACGGCTAAACTTTCAGCAAATGAGGACACAGCTCTTCACATTGCAGCACTCGCAGGTCATGCAGAGATTGGTGAATTTGATGCATGATAACAAAGACGTGACAGTGGTAAACCAACGGGGCGAAACAGCCCTTTCTCTTGCTGCCGCAGGAGGAGTTACAAAAGTTGCCAGGTCTTTGGTGAGAAAGAATCATACCTTGCTTACTATGCAAAATGTTTATGGGCTCATCCCCGTTGTTTTGGCTGCTAAATTTGGTCATATAGAGATGGTGCATTTTCTTTACCATATGACTGCAGAAGAAGATCTAAATCCAGAATCAAACAATCACCAAGGGGCTGAACTTCTCATTTCTTGCATTATCGCTCAAATCTATGGTAAAATCGACAACACCTTACCCTTCTTTCCAATCTAATATCTCTCTCTCATTATAATCTCCTCTCACTGTTTGTTTTTGATATATATATATATATATATATATATGGCAGATATTGCTTTGGATCTAGTCCAACAATATCCAGATTTGGCCATTGCTGTGTATAAAGATTCAGATGAATCTCCTAACAAAGTATCAACACTGATTACTTTGGCTACTAGACATTCCGCATTTCCTAGTGGAACTTGGCTCAACTTTTGGCAAGATGGGATCTACTCATGTAAGTACCTCTTCATTAACTATTTAAACTAAGGTCTATAAACCAAGAATGCTTCTGCTACATATGGATAGACATTTCTGTTTAAAACTCGATCTATTCGTGTAAGATTTTTTGTGAAATTTTATTTTTGGTTAGCAAATTGAGATAGGTTCATCCTTAATTGACTTTGACATTGAAATCTAGCACTCCTGATCTGGTGTCCTTTCTTGGAAGGTATGCCTATACATTCAGGTCGTGTCACCAACTTCCGTAGAGATATTGAACTACCAATCAATCGAGATAACATCATCAAACAAGGTATATTTTCAAGTTCAACAACCCTCTTAAAATCTACCCATGCATGGTTGTAATACGTTTTATGTATATATTTACAGCATTCTGTCAAACATACGGACTATTATGGTATCTGCTCAAACTCATGGGTATGAAGAGTTCGTTCGCTTCTATCCTTACTAAAATTTTATGCCAATCTATAACATTGTTTTTATTACAGTGCCCACTATCAAGCATATATACCACATGAAGCTGAAACATGTTCAAGTCCTTAACTTGTTGACTTACTTTTGCCGACAAGTATCCAAGTTGGATCACTCACAGATAATTAATATTAAATTACATCAAGTAATATTCAATGCTGTAACGCATGGCATTGTTGAGTTTGTTGATGAGATCTTTTTGGCTTACCCTGATGTTGTATGGTTTAGTGATGATGAGGATCGTAACATATTTTTATAGGCAATTCTACAACGGTACGAAAAGATTTTTTGCCTATTAGATAAATTGGGACCAATGAAGAATTTAATAGCATCTAGCATGGACAAAAATGGTAACACCATGTTACATCATGCTGGAATTCTAACGCCTTCTGCTCATCTTGACCGAATTTCTGGTGGAGCTTTGCAGATGCAAAGAGAGTTGCAATGGTTTAAGGTGATCCACTCAAATTTTTTCACGAGTACCTCGACTGACATCTCTCTCTTTTGGCATTCTTTTATAAAATGAAAAAAAAAAAAACACATTAGGCGTATCATTACTCTTTTTCATTCTAATTCTCTTTGGGCATTGTGCATGGTTGCAGGAAGTAGAATAAATGGTTCAACCAATGTATAGAGATCACCTCAATATCGATGGTAAAACAGCTCATGCTTTGTTTACTTTGGAACACAAGAATCTAAGAGAAGAGGGCGAGAAGTGGATGGAGGATGTGCAACATCTTGTACTGTTGTAGCTGCTCTTGTGGCCACGTACTGTTATGTTTGCAGCAGCCTTCACCGAACCTGGCGGTTATAATGGCTCCACTGGCGTTCCCATTTACTTGCATCGTGATTCTTTCATGGTTTTCATAATATCGGATGCATTTTCTTTGTTCTCTTCAGCCACTTCGGTATTAATGTTTCTAGGCATCCTCAAATCGCGCTACACAGAAGAGGAATTCCTGGTGTCCTTGCCTAGAAAATTAATAATCGGCGTTTTCACCCTTTTCGTCTCTATAACAACCATGATGCTTACCTTTGGCACTGCCATTTTCATCTCTCTCCACAACCGATTGTCTTGGATTTCTATTCCTATCGTTTTACTAGCTAGTGTTCCAGTTATGATTTTTGTATTTCCACAAGTTCCCCTCCTTTATGAGATTTTAATTTCCACATACGGACCTAGCATCTTTGATAGGGCAAAGAAGTGTTGGCATTGATGTAATTAATTTCAATGTATGATTTCCTAAGTTAAATTAGTAAAAATCGCCAGTTTAATCAAATTTGAGGCTGGGTTTTGCCTACTTCTTTCGGGACATTACTTAGATTCTGAGGTTGGGTTTAACGTACTTCTTTAGGAATATCCCAACTGGTTTAGTGGATCCTTTTTATATCTAATGAAGCCCAAAATATAGATGCCATGTGTTTGAGTCTGCATCTCACGCGACCCTTGAAGGTCCATTATCAGGGGTTTAAAAGTGGTTCCATAGGTCGGGATAGACTGACAAAGGAGTCGAGGCAGGTTAAGGTGAGGTATTTTTGAATGGATCAGATACGTCACATGTTAATGCGTATTTTTAATAGTGATTTTTTTTTAAGTTCTTCCAACCATGATTTTGTGATCAGTATTTTGTGGATTATTGTTCCACGGGGGGTCTGATGTGGAACGGAAATGTAGAAGAAGAATTTGATGTGGAACGAAAATGTGGAAGGAGAATCGAACACATCGAATTCTTTATAAAACAAGTAATATGAAGACTCCTCTCCTCATCCAATAAGAGAAAATAATTCTCCAAGATTCGTAATTATTTATTATTGATAAAAAAATTATGACCATAATGACATATTACATCATATTTATAGTGCTAGAATACTCCTATTTTAACTAGAAATTAAAATTTTCTATTTTTATACTAAAATAAAGACTAATAATTTGAATATATTTTCTATATTAATTCTAATAAAACTAGAAAATTAGAAAAATTATGAATAAATTAAAATAAAGAACTAAACAATGCTAATATAACTCTAAAACAACTTTCTATATGTTTAAGATACCAAATTTGTTTTACATCATGTCCTCCATTCAAACAAGAGCAAAATTAATGTCTTGCATATCTAAGCCAATTCATGGACTACTTTATCTACCTCAAAAACATCTAATGGACTTTACATTGAAATACTTTATCTACCTCAAAAACATCTAATGGACTTACATTGAAAAAAAAAGAAAACTACTAGAGAACGCTTAAACATTAGATCAAATCATGCCCACATAGGAAATGTCATCCGTAGATGATAAAATTCTATTTATGGTACCCAAATATAATCACCTTCCAGAATAACATAATGCAAACCAATGTCCAAGGGAAATTGAGCAGCATATAGAGCAGTTATGGATTTCACCTGCTCAGAATCCCTGAAATCAGCCAACCTCTGTGACATACCACTAATAAAATCACCACGAGAATCTCTAACAATAAACACCAATCACACTGCTCTAGTATTTTGAAAGAGAGCAATATCAAAGTATATCTTATAAACTCATAAAGGAGGAGACTCCCACAGCCAGACAGAACCAATAGAAGAAGGAGTCCCTGGAACCTGAGCATAAGCAAACACATGAAAATAAGAAACATGCAGTTAAGTGAACTATTTGATCTGGGGTTCTTCAGATTTTGTTCAACATTACGTAACTTCTCCTAATTCGTTTATTTATCTTAATCACAATATGTTACGTGTGTAATCTATATGTATTTTTTTATTTTATTTTTTAATTAAAATTATGACAAGTAATTAGATAAAGAAAAAAAAAATTATTTAATTTGGAGTCAAATAGTATCCCACGAGGATCACATGAGGGTCCGAAAATGAGCAGTCCGAACCTGCTTATTTTCAAATGCGCTGACTAAGGTTATACAGCCCAACTAGACGTTGGACCAAGCGACCTGCTTTGACAGATGAGTTCTTTTGGGCTCCTCAAAATGCAAACTTTGGGCCCAATAAGGCCTATAGCATCACTTTTGATATTAGCTTTCTTTTTTAGTTTTAAGGTTTTCTTTTTCTTTTTCTTTTTCTTTTCTCTGTATCCTTACTTTTTTTGCTACGTGCTCTACCAGTATAAGCCTTATACGTGTATTGTATATGTTATAAATTATGATTAAGACATATTTGAATAGGAGAAAGATTCTTTTGTCTAATTTGGAATTAAGTATTCTTTTGTCTTTAAATATGCTCTTCAGTTTAGGGATAAGGATAATGTTACAAAATCACTATCCAGTTCAATAAATATTCTCTTTGATGTAGAACTGATTTGGTTTCTTAATAAATAAGGAAATGTGTTTTAGAATTGTAATAGGATTGCTTATTTTTCAATTTTAATTTATTGTTAATAAAAGAATTCATTATTGGAGTAGAATTAGTATAAAAATATGAGTTCTAATTTCTTAGCTAAAATAATAATATTGTACCACTATAAATATGTTCTTATTTTTCATATTATCAATAATATTTCAGTTTAGAAATTTTAGAGTTATTCTCCTATAAATAAGAATTACCTTTTGTTCTCTTCCATTTTTTTATTTGGCATTACTTTTGTTTTTAAAAATAACAACAACAATGATGATAATTGTTTTAGTGAAGTTGTAACATGATTCCCGTGGACACCAAGCTCCAAGTAATCCAAATGCTTCACTAAAGTAGTTGGTATAACTTGTGCCTGGGGCAAAATCAAGTAGTAATAGTGTACTAAAGTTGGGCTTGACTCAAAACTAAATATTCCATAAGTGTGAGTTAAAGAGAGACATGATTACTTCAATCAGAGAAAAGAAAAGGGACATAGCACATGAAAGAGAAAACATGTCTGGAGGCAACGAGGAATAAAGTGGAAAAAGTAGAGGGACCATAGAAACGTAAGAATAATGAAAGGAAATTAACTATATTAATCATAGATAATTGTTCTTTTTTTGAAGATATAAATAGTCTTATTATGTTCACAACGCTTTACATCTAACACACAAGCTTTCACAAACACAAGAATCCAAGTAAGTACATTCAAGCTTTATAAATTGATTTCTTGTTTCAACTATATCTTTGCATGCCTTTTTCTTCTTTTTTTCCTTTTTTGGTTCTATCAACCTAACAGCCACAGATAGCTATCAATGTCATTTGTTTTGTAATGATCTTAAACGAATCACATTATTCTGTATCAAATTCTCCATATATATATTTTCTGTTTGCATAATAGTACTTTTATGCAGCAGAGTTTTTAACTCGACTACTTGAAATAAGGCAAAGGCAAAGGCAAAGTCAGAATGCTTTACTTGGAGGGATTACTAATTAAAAAATTATTAGAATTTAAAAAAAAAAACATATATATATAAGCAAAGTTTTCTAAAAAAATTGTAAGGACGACCCAGATTGGTCCGTGCGTACGGAATAAAATCATTGAATTAGTTGTTTGGTCTGATATCCTTATAACACGCGTGCGTCGCTAATAGTGTCATTGCGCGTCGCTAAAGATATTTTGCGATGCATAAAAGTCCGTCGCTAAGGCGTCGCTAATAGTATGGCGACGAACAAACCTGTTGGTGTCACTGAAGGTGACTATTCACGACGCCCACTATGCGTCGCCAATATTTGGGGACAAGCGTTGCAAATACTAGACAAGGATGCAATGGGCGTCGCTAAAAGTCAATATTAGCGACGCACACAGGGCGTCGCTAAAAGTACCATTAGCGACGTACACGAGGCGTCACTAACAGTCACTATTAACGACGCACAGTGTGCGTCACTAAAATGCACTATTAGCGACGCATAGTGGCTGTCGCTAATAGTTGTGTTTTATTAGTGACGCCATCTGTTCGTCGCTAATAGTGACTTTTAGCGACGCTCAGTATGCGTCGCTAATAGTCTCTATTTAAATTGAATTTTACTTTTAGCGACGCATTGGTGTGCGTCGCTAAAAGTTTTTTTTTTTTTTTAAAAACATATTTGCTTTTTTTTATTTGTTGTTTTATTCCTGTTTAAACCTATATCAATCATCCATCCTGATATACAATAAAATCCAAGCATTCTGAAATGAATATATTAAAAAAGAAAAATACATTCATATATTAAACTAATTATGTACATTTATAAAAGTACAATTTAACAATAAATAGAAAAATTAAAAATTGTATCCAAAATGTAACTACATATGTCCATGAAAGGAAAAGAAAAAAAAAACAAATAAAAATAACAAGTTTCGATGCAAAATCTCGATCAATCTGAAATAAAGATTAAATGATATATATTAGAACAATTATTAAATATATATGAACATAGAATGTGAATAGGTTTTTTTTTTTTTTTGCATGTATAAATACTAAGAATGGCATAAAGTAGCATAATTCTATTTTATCATTTGTGAGGTGTGTGATGGAGTTTCGGTGTAGTTAGGCCGATATCTAGCATTTTGGTCTGTCAAAACCCTAAAATGGGCCTTTTTGAAGCTGAAACTTGCATAAGTTTCAAACCGGGCATCCGAACCGAGTGCCGTAAGTTATTGCAAGTCTATTTTATCATTTGTGAGGTGTGTGATGGGGTTTCGGTGTAGTTAGGCCGATAACCAGCATTTTGGTCTGTCAAAACTCCAAAATGGGCCTTTTTAGAGCTGAAACTCGCATAAGTTTCAAACCGGACATCCGAACCGAGTGCCGTAAGTTTGTGCAAGTCTATTTTATCATTTGTGAGGTGTGTGATGTGGTTTCGGTGTATTTAGGCCGATATCCGGCATTTTGCTCTGTCAAAACCCCAAAATGGGCTTTTTTGAAGCTGAAACTTGCATAAGTTTCAAACCGGGCATCCGAACCGAGTGCCGTAAGTTCGTGCAAGTCTGTTTTATCATTTTTGAGGTGTGTGATGGGGTTTCGGTGTAGTTAGGCTGATATTCGGCATTTTGGTCTGTCAAAACCCCAAAATGGGCCTTTTTGAAGCTGAAACTTGCATAAGTTTCAAACCGGGCATCCGAACCGAGTGCCGTAAGTTCGTGCAAGTTTGTTTTATCATTTTTGAGGTGTGTGATGGGGTTTCAGTGTATTTAGGCCAATAATCGGCATTTTGGTCTGTCAAAACTCCAAAATAGGCCTTTTTGGAGCTGAAACTTGCATAAGTTTCAAACCGGACATCCGAACCGAGTGCCGTAAGTTCATGCAAGTCTATTTTATCATTTGTGAGGTGTGTGATGGGGTTTCGATGTAGTTAGGCTGATATCCGGCATTTTGGTATGTCAAAACCCTAAAATGGGCCTTTTGTGCTGAAACTTGCATAAGTTTCAAACTGGGCATCCGAACCGAGTGCCGTAAGTTCGTGCAAGTCTATTTTATCATTTGTGAGGTGTGTGATGGGGTTTCGGTGTAGTTAGGCTGATAATCGGCATTTTGGTTTGTCAAAACTCCAAAATGGACCTTTTTGGAGCTGAAACTTGCATAAGTTTCAAACCGGCACTACAAAAAAACCTACTTTTAGCGACGCACATTATTAGCGATGCACAAACAGGCATCCCTAATAATATGGAAAAAAATAAAAAAAAAATTAGCTTCCCGCCTGAAAAAAAAAAAAAAAAAAAAAAAAAAAAAAAAAAGGGCGAAACTATTAGCGACGCACACGTGCGTCGCTAATAGTTGGTTGTATTAGCGACGCACGCCTGATCGTCGCAAATAGTTGGGTACAATAATTAGCGACGCTCATTTGGGTTATTAGCGACGCACAGTGTGCGTCGCTAATAACTCCTTATATTTACTTCCGTTTTTCGCGCTCTGTGTCTCTCTCAGACGGTCTCTCTCTCTCTCTCAGGCACCATTTCCATCGCTTTGTTGGGTTAAAAACTAAAAAAGGAAGGGGGGAGCACATCGGGGAGGCATACGACGCCCAGGTAGGCCACTGTCCTTTCTCTTCTCTCTCTCTCAAACTCAGATCTATTTCATTGTGCTTCGATTGTTGCTCTGGCGTGCTTGTATTTTGCTCCAATCTAGCTAGGATGCTTTTGTTTGAATCACATATTTCATTTCTATTAGAAAAAAATGCAAACCTAATAAGATTAAAATAATTTTGGGTAGATGGATGATCTAATTTTGGATAGCATCATATCTCAAATTCAATGTTTTGTGATGCTATCAATTGATTTCCTGAATATTAAAAATTACCCTTTCTGATGTTTTGAATGGTCAAAGAATGATTCAGATATTTTATTTAATAATCAAAATTCTCTCAATTTTATAAATTAAAAAAAAAAAGTTCAAAAGATTAACCTGATTTTTTTCTCAATATATATATATATATATATATATATATATATATCTTTTGATTTTTTTCTCAATATATATATATAATACAAAACCTTGATTTATATAACTTTTTAATTTATATATTTACCCCCTGTAATTTTCAGCAGGTTTAGTTAATTTCTGGGTTGGATACATGGATAGATTAACAATTTCGTGAACTTTCTTTTCTAATTTTAGAGGTGTTGTTCTACTAAATAATTTCTTAGTTTGAGGAACTGCTGGTTGCATTTGAGATTTAAATCTTTTTTAATGCTTCACATTCCACAGTATGGTAAATTTGCTCTCAAGATTTAGTTGCTTCAACTTAAGCTTACAGTACAAACAGATATTTCCTTCCTATGCTACTCGGTACAACAGTATATTTTGTCATTTGATTTATCTTTCAAGTAATTGTTGTATGATGATTTTGGGGTATCAATGAGGCAATACTTTATCCAAAATGAATAAAAGATGGAATATTGCACATTTTTGGTATTGTTTTTATTTTTTTTTTTAATTATAGATTTATACATAATTGTTTACAAGTAACTTCACTGATATCCAAATTGGTATCCTCATTTAATATGCTCACTGCCGAGTTTAATATCCAAATTGGAAACCAAAGCTTATTTCAATAGATACTTTTTTTTCATACTCTTTTTTCTTTTTCGCTCAGATGATAAAAAAAATTCATATAATTTATAATTTTGACACATAACTACAAAGCTTAAAATTCATATAATTTAATATGAAGTCATATAAATTTCCATAAACAAATGTTAAAAAATGAACTATAAATTTTTAAACTATTTAGAAGTTAAAATTAAATAGGGAAAAAAAATATTCTTAGCCTAAATCAAGCTTATTTAACAATGATTTTTAAAATTTCTACTCTATAGGTATGTTCATTTCATGATGGCAACCGAAGCTTATATTAATAGAAACTTTTTCAAAAAAAGTTTCCACCTACTGCGTAGAGCAAGAAGAGTGCCCCTATTACTTTTACTTTTTTATTTTTAATTTTCTTTCTGATGTACAATAAAAGAAACAATTTAGCATTTCACTCAAGTTATAAGGTAATTAATTAATAATTTTTACTTTTTTATATTTTTGCTTTGGTTTAATACTGACTAGTAGCCCCAAAGTGGTTGATTTAGTAATTTAAGTGGTTGTTGATTTGATTGGTTAATGGTTGTGGACCCATTTTCCCTTTAATTCCATTTATAAGGTTTCTTGCATTACATGGCATTTTTAGACCAATAAATTTGTTGATTACACAAACACACGCATATACCATTTCCTTATACAATTTAGCATTTCACTCAAGTTACTTTTTAGGTAATTAATTAATTAATCATTTTTAACTTTTTTCCCTTCTTCCATCCTAATAATCAGTACAACCAACTTGTGATTGTTGTGAACTTAATTAGCTTTAAAAATAAAATATATGTGGTGATGATGTCCCTTGATTTAAAACAATGAAATTAAAACATGAATTAAAGTGGGAATTATTATGAGAACTTTAAGAGGCTTCAATTTAATACATACCTTAACCCCCACCCCCCTCAATATATGTTGTTGGATGCTGCTATTAAGGTCACCTTGCACCTCCAGCGTCTTGCCATCTGCCCAAATATTACTCAGCTTTGGTGTGATTAGGAGCCCCGATGAGAAAGTATGCATATTTGTACAATTCTTCCACCACAGATCAGATAAGGATGGGCATTCAAGAGTAAGATTCCTCGAGTAGAAACTCCTGAGCTTTGGTAAATTTACAAGTTTCAGACTGCATATGGAAGGGATTGCAAGTTTGTCTCTAGAATCTTCTCCTAATTGTTCTTCCTTTGCAACTACTTCTTCCATATTCAAGCAATCCCTTATACATAGGTATTCAAGATTCACAAAACCTTTGGCTACTGAAGATAAAAATAAGTTTCTCAAACTATTACATCCGCTAACTAAAAAATTAAGAAGGACCAAATCCTATTTTATTAAAATTTTTTAATAAAATTAATAATAAAAAATATAATATTAAAATTTTTGAAAAGGCCATGACCTCACTTGTCTCCCCTTGAATCCATCACAGTACGCCTACCGAATAGAAAAGTACTTACAATAAATAAGAACTAAAATGTAGAGAATAAGAAAATTGTATTTGTTTTTTTTTTTTCTTTTATTATATTCTTACCTTAAGACAATTGTTTTATGTAATAATAAAATATTTCAATTTTCTAACATGAAAACCCTACTTCTATTATAAAAATAATAACTTTTAACACATGTTTTGTCTTTAGCCTTTTGTTGTAGTGTGCATTTGGACCTTTTTTCATGTATGTGTTCATTCAACATGTATTTTTTCATGGCTGTATTTTTTCCCCTCTTGTGTTTCATGTATGTGGATAGATGGCCACTATAATTTATCCTAAGTCGTCACCAATTAAATTTCATTTCCGATACCACTGATAGAATGTCTCTTCTCTGTTTTGACTGTCATACTTGCCATCAAGGTGAAAATATGTCTTCTTCTCCAATGGAAATGGAGCTTCTTATTTCCAGGCATTTCTTCAAGGTCATGATGCCTGGTTTCCTTACAGAACTTGTATGTTCTCTCTTTCTCTCTCTATATATATATGTATGTATATCTGTGTTTGTGTGTGTGTGTGTGTGTGTGTGTGGTCAGTCCAAGTGTCTTTTCTCTTCTTAATGTAGCAACATTTCATAGTGACTCACACACTCTAATATAGTTTTCTGAATTTCAAATTTACACAGCTCATTCCACCGGCTTTTTGTAGAAAACTAGGTGAAGTAAAATCGGAAGAAGCAATTCTAACAAGTTGTCAAGGGACATGGCATGTTAAAATTGGTAAATGTGCTGAAGGATTTATTTACTTCCGAGAGGGTTGGGATAATTTTACGCAACACCATGCCCTCTATCTCGGAGATTTTGCAATATTTGAGCATATAGGAGACATGCATTTCAATGTGTGTGTGCGTTTGATTCAAGTGCTTGCGAGAAAAAGTTTCCACTGGAGTCAGATCGTGAGATAAAAAGGGAACCCCTTGACCTTGATGAGATCATAGAAGCTTCAACTTCTAGAACAAAAGGTATTCCACATGCAACACCGGATACCATTATATTCCTCTTTTATATAAATATTATATGTTGCACCATAGTTTACACACACACACGAACTTACGGCACTCGGTTCGGATGCCCGGTTTGAAACTTATGCAAGCTTCAACTCCAAAAAGGCCCATTTTGGGGTTTTGACAGACCAAAATGCTGGATATCGGTCTAAATACACCGAAACCCCATCACACACCTCAAAAATGATAAAATAAACTTGCACAAACTTACGACACTCGGTTCGGATGCCCGGTTTGAAACTTATGCAATTTTCAGCTCTAAAAAGGCCCATTTTGGGGTTTTGACAGACCAGAATGTCAGATATCGGTCTAAATACACCAAAAACCCATCACACACCTCAAAAATGATAAAATAAACTTGCACGAACTTATGGCACTCGGTTCGGATGCCCGGTTTGAAACTTATGCAAATTTCAGCTCAAAAAGGCCCATTTTGGGGTTTTGACAAACCAAAATGCTGGATATCAGCCTAACTATACCAAAACCCCATCACACACCTCAAAAATGATAAAATAAACTTGTACGAACTTACTGGTACTCGGTTCGGATGCTCAGTTTGAAACTTATGCAAGTTTCAGTTCCAAAAAGGCCCATTTTGGGGTTTTGACAGACCAAAATGTCGGATATCAGGCCTAACTATACTTGAAACCCCATCACACACCTCAAAAATGATAAAATAAACTTTCACTAACTTACGGCACTCGGTTCGGATGCCCAGTTTGAAACTTATGCAAGTTTCAGCTCCAAAAAGTCCCATTTTGGGGGTTTGATAGACCAAAATGTCGGATATCGGACTAACTACACCAAAACCCCATCACACACCTCAAAAATGATAAAATAAGCTTGCACGGACTTACGGCACTTGGTTCAGATACCCGGTTTGAAACTTATGCAAGTTTCAGCTCAAAAAAATGCCCATTTTGGGGTTTTGACATACCAAAATGTCGGATATCGGCCTAAATACACCGAAACCCCATCACACACCTCAAAAATTATAAAATAAACTTGCACGAACTTACAGCACTCGGTTCGGATGCCCGGTTTGAAACTTATGCAAGTTTCAAGCTCTAAAAAGTCTCATTTTGGGGTTTTGACAAACCAAAATGTCGGATATCGGCCTAACTACCCCAAAACCCCATCACACACCTCAAAAATGATAAAATAATCTTGCACGGACTTACGGCACTCAGTTCAGATGCCCGGTTTGAAACTTATGCAAGTTTCAGCTCAAAAAAATGCCCATTTTGGGGTTTTGACATACCAAAATGCTGGATATTGGCCTAACTATACCGAAACCCCATCACACACCTCAAAAATGATAAAATAAACTTGCACGAACTTACGGCACTCGGTTCAGATGCCCGGTTTGAAACTTATGCAAGTTTCAGCTCCAAAAAGTCCTATTTTGGGGTTTTGACAGACCAAAATGTCGGATATCGGCCTAACTACACCAAAACCCCATCACACACCTCAAAAATGATAAAATAAACTTGCACGAACTTACGGCACTCGGTTCGGATGCCCAGTTTGAAACTTATGTAAGTTTCAGCTCCAAAAAGGACCCATTTTGGGGTTTTGACAGACCAAAATGTCGGATATCGGTCTAAATACACTGAAACCCCATCACACACCTCAAAAATGATAAAATAAACTTATGCTACTTTATGAAGTTCTTACTATTGATGCATGCAAAAAAAAAAAAAAAAAAAACTATTCACATTCTATGTTCATATATATTTAATAATTGTTCTAATATTCATTTGATCTTTATTTCATATTGATCGGGATTATTGCCGCGCCGTCCTTATGTTTTGCATCGGAACTTGTTATTTTTATTTGTTTTTTTTTTCTTTTCATGGACATGTGTAGTTACATTAATTAGGAGACAATTTTTAATTTTTCTATTTATTGTTAAATTGTACTTTTACAAATGTACATTTTTTAGAGACAATTGTTAATTTTTCTTTTTTAATATATTCATTTCAGAATGCTTGGATTTTATTGTATATCGGGATGGATGATTGATACAGGTTTAAACAGGAATGAAACAACAAAGAAAACAAAGCAAATATGGGTTTTTTTTATTTAAAAAAAAAAAAAAACTATTAGCAACGCGCACTGAGCGTCGCTAAAAGTCACCATTAGCGACGCTCAGTGTGGGCGTCGCTAAAAATCACTATTAGCGACGCACACTGGGCGTCAGCTTAAGACTACTATTAGCGACGCTCAGTGTGCGTATCTAATAGTGACTTTTAGAGACGCACACACTGAGCGTCGCTAATGGTGACTTTTAGTGACGCTCAGTGAGTCCTTGTGTATTTTTTGCTACACGCATTCCCAATTTTTTGCGACGCTCATTGTGCGTCGCTAAAAGTCACCATTAGTGACGCACAAAGGGCTGTGCGTCGCTAATACTATTAGCGACGCCACTATTTGTGACGCCTTAGCGACGCACGTTTGTGCGTCGCTAAAGACCTTTAGCGACGCTCAAGGATACTATTAGCGACGCACACGTGCGTCGCTAATAGTGTCTTTTGTTGTAGTACCGGCATCCGAACCGAGTGCTGTAAGTTCGTGCAAGTCTCTTTTATCATTTGTGAGGTGTGTGATGGGGTTTCAGTGTAGTTAGGTTGATATCTGGCATTTTGGTCTGTCAATGTCATGACCCAAAACCCACCCTATGCGGATTAGGGGTCCGTGACCGGGTCTACGGCCTTTGGGCCGTTCCCCGTCAAAAGGATCTGAAATACTAAGTGAAGTTTTCTTTTTTAAAAATAATTTTATAATCATCAAGACATTTAGTAGCATAGTCAGGGTCACCATTTAGTACATGCCAAAAATATAAGTGTTTAAGTACAGATCCTCCAAAAAGAAACACACTTCCAAGACCGTGGTGACATGGGAGACATTAAGACCTTCCAGTATTTAATTTGATACAAAACTCGCCAAAAAGAGCTACCAGTAGTTAGCAAGCGTCTAGACCTCTAGAGCGCTTGAGGGTTCTCCTACTTCCTGTTGTCCTGAAAAAATATAAGGGAAGGGTGAGCTAACAAAGCCCAGTAAGTAAAATCCCTTCCTCTGTTATGGGTCGAGATTAGTTCAAGAGTGAAAGCAACGAACGAATACCACTCAATGCATATCAGAATAGAAGACATGATAATAGTCACAATAGCCAGTCACCAATGTATAAATCGTTGGAAATGACCCTTAGGTCCTATGGGCATATCCCGAATGGGTACACAAAATCACAATAAGGGATAGCCAATAATATGTTTCCGAGATCAGAAAACGTCTACATAGGCATGTCATCATGTCGAATAGTACAACAAGGGTATTCCAAGGAAAGCTCACAAACATATCAAAGATCCAAGGAATACAATATCAACGGTGCTCAAAGATATACAACATATCAAAAATCAAGAGCATGTCATGTAAGAGATAAAAAGAAACTATCTGTTAGATGCCATCTGTCAGGGCCCGGCATACCCTTTCGTGCTTACAGCAAAGCGCTATCAAATTTTTGTGTCCTCCAAGACTCAAGTCGTACGTCATGCCTTACATGACTACGTGTCGATCGTGCGAAGTGACGCTCACACCCACGGGTAGCCCGGTCGTGCGATGTGACGCTCACAACCACGTGTAGACTGTCAGCATCTTGCCCCTAAGGGCTGAAGTGTGTAACGAGTCAAGTACTACCACAGAAAGATCAGGTCACGCATAGATAATTTCACAAGTTGTGGAGTAGTGTTTTTCTTATCATATAACATGTACGGTTCAATATTCAAGCATCAAAGAATTATGTATAAATCATATCAGGGTATCGACATGCAATCACTCATCAAGTCCACAAGATAGAACAATATCAATTGTAGGAGATCAAGATATATCAGATAATGGAGTACAAGGTGGCAGCATGAAGAAAGAAATGTGACATGGCTAAGGAAAGACCACATAACAAAGTCCAGGTTTTACTTATCTCAAAATAACTTTCAGCAGTTCTACTAATTTAAATCTCTTGCTCCTTCCCCTTGGAGGTTCCTATAAATCAGAAATTTAATCATCATTAACCCATCTCAATTATTCAGGGTCGATGTTACTGTTCGTGATTTAACTCTCTCGGTATTATTTAATTGCACTCTTAAGGTTGCTAAATTTATTACATCGGCCTTCAGGACATTTTATTTGGGTAAACGGGCTCTACCGTTGAGTTCGGAACGCTCAAGAAAATAAATCTAGGCCTTCGCGACTTTTTATTTGGCTTTGGGTACCCCCTAAGGGCAAAATGACAATTTCATGTTTTAGGTGAATTGATTTTTTTTTTGGAACCCCGGTTAATAAAACGAATCTTACCATTGAGTTCAGAATGTCCGACATAATTAAATTGGACTATCCTTAATGTTTATTTGGCCCGAGGTATCATCAGGGGTAATACAGACATTTTCCATTTGAGTGTCTTTATTTTTCGGGTCTTGATTTCACAAATCAGACTCCACCGTTGAGTCTGGAATGCTCGAAATAATAACAATACACTATTTATTTATTAAATTTGGACTTCGTTTGACTTATTTAATGTCTGACGGTAAAATTACTATTTTACCCAATTAATAAAATAATTAATTTTATTATGTTATTATTTATTTATTTTCCCAAAGGCTTATTTGAATTTATTTTTCAAAGTCTGGGCTAGAATTCAAATAATCAGAACTGGTTGGGGTTAAAACGGAATTCCAGAGTTTTCTAGGGGTCAAACTGTAATTTTTCAAAAGTTCAAAACTGAACCAACGGGTTCAGTCCCTTTGTAAATGAACCAATTTGGTCCAGTCCGGTTCTAACCGGTTCTAGTTGCATTGCTGACGTCATGATGACATCAGCCCTATTATTTAATTTAATTTAATTCAGTTTAAAGAAACGACACAGTTTCATTTAAAACAGTCCACCCGTTTTTAATTGGGTTGAGGCCCGACCCGACACCCGGTCCGACCCAACCTGGTACTGTTCATCGTCCCCAACCCCTGGTCACTGTTGCCCTAAAAATTTGTAGAATTTCTCTTTCAATTTTGTGACTTTTGGGACACGGTTTTTAACTGGTCTTGATTCCATTCGGTTTCTGCACTTGATACCAACATTTTGGCATCGATTTCAAGCATTGAATCAACCTCTAAGGGGTTGTTTACAAAGTGATAACCGTGACCTGCAACTCATCAATGCGTCCCCATCTCTAAACCATTTCCCTTGAAATTTGTTTCTTTGTGACCCACAGATCATAGGGTTCAAGTCCCTATTTTCATTTTTCAGTTTGGTCTCGGTTTTTAAAGAATTGGGTTTTAAACCCGTAGCTAAAATTTGAAATTCAAGGGGCTTACTCTAGGTTCTGAGGTCGCGGCTCATGGTGTTTGAGGTCCTTTTGGGGCCTATTTTAGGTTTTAACATTCAAAACTCTAAACTGCTATGGTCGATTCAGACCTGGTATTTCAAGGTCCATTAATGGAGGTCATCCTCGGTTTTCATGGTTTTTGGCCATTCAGACCCTTCTAACCCTCACAGTATGCGTATTATAATTCATAGAGTTAAGTTTTATGCATGTATGTAATCTTAACAGCTCCACAATGAACAAAACAGTACCAAAAATTAAAATGAGAGAATAGAGCAAGTTCAAAATTTACCTCTAACAGTGACTCTCTCTCTCTGTTATAACTTGATTCAGACCTTCTTGGTGCACTTCAGGTGTGCCCAGTTCCTTACGTTCACTCAGTTGCCACACTCAAGCTCACACACACATGGACTTGCACTCCAAGTTCTCACTTTCTCTCTCTAAATCCCTCTCATGGTCTCACACCAAATCTGATATATACATAAAGCACACAGTTTGCTCATGTTGCTTGTTTTCTAAAACCAGAATTTGGATGCATGAAAGCTGGTTGGTGAATGAGGGTGTAATGAAATCATGTTGTCTCCATATATATCTCCATGTATACATATAATAGTGGAGGTTCGGCTGATTGATAGACTGAAGAGAGAGGAGATGAGGTAAGCCAATGATGTGGGATTTGCATGTAAGGCCATTGGCCAATTTGGGAGGTGGCCTTGGCTAATCTGGGTTTAAATAAAAATTGGTTGCATATACAGGCACAAAGATGTCAACAGCCCACCTGGTAACTTTTTGGACAATAAGAATCATGCCCACTTGGTCAAGGGTTCAAGTCCCCTTGGCCACACTTTTGACATTTTTCTCATTTTGGGCATTAGGCCTTGTTTGGCTGGCACAAATTTCTATTTCGGCTATTTCCTTAATAACTTTTGTTCTATCGCTCGTTTTACGAAGCAAGTTCTTCCGGATGGCATCCTTTTTAGACTAGCTTCATTACCAAAGGCCTCGTGTCAATTTTTATCCTCTTGTATTTTCCACGATTAGTTAATTCGAGTTTTAACAGTGTTAAAAATTAGGGCTAAAATAGCTAAATTAAGCCCTCCCCTCTTGATGTATTAAATTATTTATGGGTCTATCGTGACCATCCAGAAATTTACGATTTGTCCTCTCAATCATCCTTTATGTTGTGTCTAATTAATAATTAGCGGACTAATTATTAATTTATTAGGTCGGGGTGTTACAGTCAAAACTCTAAAATGGGCCTTTTTTAAGCTGAAATTTGCATAAGTTTCAAACTAGGCATCCGAACCGAGTGCCGTAAGTTCATGCAAGTCTATTTTATCATTTGTGAGGTGTGTGATGGGGTTTCGATGTAGTTAGACCGATAATCATCATTTTGGTCTGTCAAAACTCTAAAATGGGCCTTTTTAGAGCTGAAACTTGCATAAGTTTCAAACCGGACATCCGAACCGAGTGCCGTATGTTCGTGCAAGTCTATTTTATCATATGTGAGGTGTGTAATGGGGTTTACATAACATTTTTTATAAATAATAAATCCACCAAAGCATATAATTTCAAAAACTTACCAAGGTTGTGAAAAGTCACGCTGCTGGCTGAGCATCGTCTGCACAAGAGCCTCTAGCTGGGAATATCGCTCCTCGAGGCTATTTACTTTATGCCGCAGCTCTACATTCTCTCGTTGAACTGCCTCAGTGGCTGCGATTGCCCTAGCATCACTCTCAAAGGACGATGTCGTCGACACCATCCCAGTCCCTAAGCAACGCACATAGCCACGCCTCTTGCCCAGAACAGTCTCTCGTATCTGGTCATCGGTCGGCGGATCCTGACCCTCAGTTATAGGCTAAGCATGCAGCCAGACCATCTCCTCCTATAAAAACATAAATATATGTTACTACTTTTATAACTTTAGATTAATATTAAATTAATAATACTGTGGCAAGTTACATAAAAACTTACATAAAGTCGTTGTGCTTCAGGCCCAGCCCAACCCTTATTGGGGTTGTAGTGCGTCCTGTGCCACAATTCAATAGGGCTAGGTGGTGCACCGGTGTCCTGGTCTCGCTGGAGCAAATAAATAGTAGCTTGTGAAGATTGATTTCATGAATAGATTATACAATAAGAACTTGATACATTTATTAACTTACCATATCCTGCCTATACTGTACAAAAGAACGTGATTCACCACAGTGGGTCACCTTTTGCTTGCTTCTACTCTCGCTATTCTTCCTGCTCAGTTCCTACACTTGGCCAAAATAAAGAAGGTTAGTATAAATGATACTAATTTACACCAGACAACAAAAGTAATTTTGACAATTTTTACCTGGAATGCATCACTTGCGAACCGATTGCACAGTAACATCCAATCCTCCACCGTCACCCCCTTGTAGGGTCTGTCGCGGGGCTCTCTACCAGCTGCCACCTCCGCCTCGTAGTGCATGTGGAGACGGTGTCGATAGTCCCTAAAACGGACTCCCAGGTAACGGTCCACTGCCTTCGCTACGTGAGGTAGGTGGAGATCAATGTCAAACTTCCCCTGTAAAGCATGTCATTGTCAAAACATTACGACATTAGAAATGTTAAAATTTAGTTCAACACAATAATAAAAGACATACCAGGATCTGCGTATGAATATTCCGTAACTCCTCCTGAGTGACGAGACTCTAGTCACTAATATGGAGTGGGGCGCGTAGTCAGCAAATGATGCCGACCTCTGTGGTGAATTGCTATGCCCACCCACCAACGGGCTTCAGCAAGCCCTCAGGTAGCTCAATCCGAAGTCGCGAGCCCCTTGTTGCCTCCATCTATGTCTGCAAACTCTGATTCTTCGACCTACCGCGCCCTCGTCTAGAAGTGGTGGCCGAAGCTTTAGAAACAATAAAATAGAAACAATTACTACCATATTTATATAATCATTAATACAAAATGAAACTAACCATACCATCAATGGCAGGATCGGTCGACCCTGCAAAGGAAGGGGAAGGGGTCGATAGGTCCACCAGGGCTGCGCGTCTGCATGATCCTGGTCCAACCATATCTAAAAAGAAAGTTTAAAAGTAAATTCCATTACATCATAAAAATTAAAATCCATTACATCATAAAATTGAATATCCATTACATCACAAAATCGACAATCCATTACATCATAAAATTGAAAATCCATTACACTTGATCTAATCACATGTAACACCTATTACAATTATTCATCTGAGTTTGTATCATCATCTGAACTTGAATTTTCTTCATTCTAGGTACAATACTCTAACAATGTATCATCATCAAAATCACTTTCCTCATCATCATCATCATTAATGAACGTTGCATCCCTCGGATCTAATTGTGTGGTATTGGACACGTCGGAAGCTACGACATGAACTAGTTCTACATCAGTTCTATTCAATCGATACGAACTAACATCTCCCTGATCATGCCGGACAACACCATCATAGGCAGTTTGAGAACTCTTCTTATAATGCCTCCTCAATCCTCTCCAACTCTTCATCTCCCTCGCTAACTTCTAGGACATCATAAACATTTCTAGTTTTTATTTTTTGGACAACATGCCAATCACCTCTTATTTTTGCGTCCTTCAAATAGAAAACTTGTTTTGCAACCGATGCCAGAACATACAGATCATCTTTAAATGTCGTACGTGACGTATTAACACTTATGAAGTGCTTATCAATCTGCATTCCAGTCTTCTTATTACTTACATCCCACCAATCACATTTAAAAATATACACAGAATGACCGTAGCAGTAATGTAACTGTATGATGTCTTGTAAAACACCATAGTACTCTACAGTTTGTCCTCCGTCACCATCTACTTGAACAAGGACCCCGCTATTCTGTGTTCGCTGACTGACCTCACGTTCCCTCGTGTGAAATCGAACACCATCAACAATTAAACCGGTGTAGCGGGATATCCTTTGATCAGGACCACATGCCAAGGAATATAATTGATCGTACGCCTCAGGAGATTATTGGTGGCGTAATAGCTTCATCTATTAATTCAGTACAAGTACAAAATTAATTGAATACAAATGTATTAACTAATACAATTACAATTAATTTAAACCTATTCTTACACGTTCTCCGAACCACTTTGGAAACAAATTTTTTTGTCTTTGCTCCAGATCAGAACTTGATACATGTTCTCTCTGAAGCTCGATCGTATGCTCACTGCATAAGATGAGATATATTATATGTAACTTACATTTGTACACTAACGTAGTATTGCAATGATTTCGATAAACTTACTTAAAATATGGCAATGTCTCATCGTAGTTGTTGAGCACGGTATAGTGGGCTTTTTCCAAGTCTTGATGATGACACCATTCATATTTACGGGCACCTATTGGCCGCACATTCTGATTAAACACCGCAAGGCCAGTTCGTTGCTGCCTTGGACATCTATCATAATTTCACTCTTGACGATTAAACATTGTCTCAATATCTTCAAGATGCATAAAACAGAAGGTGAGACATTCAGCATGAACGTAAGCCTCAGCAATTGACCCTTCCAGTCGTGCTTTGTTACGCACAATTGCTTCAATGTGTGCAAATATCTACTTTGATAATTAATCAGTTATACATTAAAATAGTTAAGATGGATGGATAACGCAATTCATAAAATTAAATGTATCTTTCTATTGGATACATCCAACAGTATTGGACAGGTCCGCCAATTTTTGCCTCATAAGGCAAATGCATAGCTAAGTGGACCATTATCAAAGAAAGCTGGAGGGAAAATTTGTTCCAACTTGTAGAAGGATCACGACAACATCCCTTTCGACCTTTTCAAGTACTTCCACATTCAACGTCTTCGCACATAATTCTCTAAAGAAGCAGCCCAACTCAGTCAATGTAGTCAATATGTCATCGGTGAGATATCCACGTAGTGCAACCGGAAGAAGTCGTTGTAAAAGGACATGGCAGTCATGGCTCTTCAATCCGGATACTTTCCCATCTATAACATTTACACACCGAGATATATTCGATGCGTATCCATCTGGGAACTTCATCGATTTAAACCACTCGCAAATCCTCATTCTCTCTACGGATGATAATGTATACTGTGCAGGAGGTGCGATATATTTATCACCTCTACGTATTAGGTGCAGCTCTTTCCTTATTCCCAGCTCCTGCAAGTCCAACCGGACTTTAACAGTATCCTTCGTCTTCTCTTCAATGTTCATTACAGTTCACAGCACATTATCATAGATGTTCTTCTCAATGTGTATAACATCCAAATTGTGCCTCAACTTAAGGGTCTCCCAGTACGGAAAATCAAAAAATATGCTCTTCTTCATCCAATTTAAGTCCACATTAGTACCCTTCCTCTTCTTAGTATCCAGTATCTTCCCAAACCTCACTGGTTGGATGACTGCCAATTGCGCCAACACGTCTTTGCTAGACAACAATGGAGGTGACAATCTGTGCTCAATTTGTCCATCAAACAGATGCTTCTGATGATTTCGCCAGCCATGTGATGGCAGTAGAAAACTGACGATGGCATATGTAGCATTTCTTCTTCCCATTAGACAAATGTAGGGAACATGCATCCTTATTGCAAACCGGACATGCCAAATACCCCTTAGTGCTCCACCCAGACAAGTTCCCGTATGCTGGAAAGCCATTTATGGTCCACAGTAATGCTGCATGCAATTGAAATGTCTCATTCTTAGAGACATCGTATGCCTCCACTCCCACCTCCCACAATTCCTTCAACTCGTCCACTAAAGGACGCAAGTACACATCAATTTCATTACCAGGAGACTTCAGCCCTAGAATAAGCAATGACATAAAGATAAATGGTTCTTTCATACATTTTCATGGTGGCAAGTTATACGGCACAAGCAACACCGGCCACATGCTATAGGCATTACTCATGTCACCGAACGGGTTGAAACCGTCGCTAGCCAGCCCAAGTCATACATTACGCGGCTCATTTGCAAACCATTCGTGATTTGTATCAAACTCAACCCAAGTTTGTGAATCTTCTGGATGCCAACATACATTTTCCTCAGCAACACGCTTCTCCTTATGCCACCGCATATCTTCTGTCGTCTTCTGAGACATGTACAACCTTTGTAGCCTCGGTTTTAAGGGAAAATATCTCAGCACCTTGTGCAGGAATCGTCTTGCTCTTTCCTTCATTCAGCTTGTACCTAGGTTCGTGGCACACCGTACACTCCTTACATTGTTCAATCTCCTTCCAAAATAACATGCAATCATTTTTGTAAGCATGTATGGGAATATACCCGAGGCCCAAATCTCTTAATATTCTTTTCACCTCGTAATATGATTTTGGAAGGGTCTCCCCAGTAGGAAGCGCTGCTTTAATCAATTCAATGGCCATATTAACTGATTTGTTACTCCAACGGTTAATGGTCTTAATATGAAGGAGTTTCACGAGAAAGTCCAGTTTCGAAAACTTATCACAACCTGAATATAACGACTGCCTTGCTTCCCTCAACAACTGACTCAAACGCAGTCGATGGTCCCGTGTCACTCCTGTGACTACTCGCCCCAGTTGTAGCCCCTAACAAGTCTACCAGCATTTGTGGCAAGCCTTCGTAACCAACCCCAACATTATCACCAAAGTCATCATCGTCATCTTCTTTTTCATCATCAAATACCACTCGTACGTCACGAGGTTTCCCGTGAAATTCCCAACACGTATACCTCTTGTCCATCCCGTGTTCGAGTAGGTGCTCTTTGAGCCTCATCTATGTGCATATAATCCCTATTATTGCACCTCCTACATGGAAATCTTATCCTATTTCTCCCATCCGCAGATGCATGAGCAAACTCAATAAAATCTTGGATCCCCTTCACATACCTTGGCAAATGCCTGCCCCTCAAGTCCATCCAACTCTTATCCATTTTCGTCTACCTAATACAAGTCAAAAATGATACTCGTTATAAATATGAAACATGAATCCTATCACCTCCAACTTCTCTCTAAATGGTAAGGTGGTCCTATCCCATTCGTGAATGCACAATCTACATTGTAATCAGCAGCAAATCAAATGCTTGATTCCACTCGAACAAAATTTCGACAGCATCTCCCCACTGTTCTCCAAATATACGAGATAGACGTTAACACGCCTAAATATATACCCAGAGAACAATAGGAGACCTGTACTGAAATTTTATCATAGTGAAATATTCAAGCATATGCGCTATTGATTGCAATGCAGATTTATGCATTCCCGAACTGTCCTCTCTAGACAATTCAAGAATCGATTTTTATACACAAGAGCCCAATCGCGAATAAATTTCGCTGACAAGATTCGCATGTGATGAAAATGACTCCCGAACGGGGCTAGGCTTACATGAATGCAATTAAAAAATTCATTAGTGTAAGTGCAAACTCTGATTGTCAGACAGAGTTTTACTTTAAAAAACCATTAACAATAGCATTGAAAATGCCAATAGAAAACATATTGATCTTGGTTGCTAACAAGTAAAAGCACCTAGCTTTCAATTTTTATCTATTAATTAAGGTCATTCATCAAGAATTATTTACTTGGCACCTGACAACAACAACTTAACTAACAAAAGCAAATCAATTGCTACCTAAAACCACTAACTGACTTAATAGGTCAGGTGTATCTAGTTGATCTCTCAATCTATAGGACTCAAGAACTCTTATTACTTAGCAGCTAAAACAAAAAAAAAATTAAAAATTATTGTTTAGAGGAACTTAGGAGCAAGGGATTAGGGTTCAAGTTGCAGTTCAATGAACACATACATGAAACACAAGAGGGGAAAAAACACAACCATGAAAAAATACATGTTGAATGAATACATACATGAAAAAAGGTCCAAATGCGCTCATGTGTCTAGATTTCAAGGAATTTTTTTACTAAAATCCTACAAAACACTAAAGCAAGATATTTAACATATGACATATTTAAAATAAAACAAATATGATAATTTTTTAGTCAATTCAGCCAAGATGGGAAGAGGTCCTTGAAAGGATTATGGTAAAGGTAATTTTGTGGGCAAAGACAAATGAAGTGGTGAAGGAGTTGTGAATTTGGTATTCAAATTTCAACCAATTTTAGGTGTTATATAATTTATTGAAACAAGACTGGTAAGCAATAATACTTGTGTACCGAACCTTTGCTGATGTAATTATTTTGTATATCTTGTACATTGTTGGTTATATTAATAATATTTTTTTAACTAATGAAAAAAAAAAAGACCAGGGTGGAAAACATCAACGAGATATCGTACTGAAGTTTATGATTATAGTTATTATGACATTGTACATTTTTTTTCTTCTAAATTGTTTGTAAATCTCTGTATGATTGGAAAACTGTTCATACCATCCAAAATATGAAATCAAATAAGTCCAGAACATGTGGCTTAAACCAAACAAAACCCAACACCAACTACCATGACTGAAAGGGAAAAAAAAAAATCTAATAGGTTTACAAAGATGATTAGATACCCAAAAAATCATATATTATAAAAATAACATGCATATACAAATGAAAATACATTACATTAATTTAGATATAATAATCACACAGCTTTACAAAGATATCGGTTTCCCTGGAAAATTAGACAAGAAAAATGCAAAATGAAATATAGATCAGAGAAAAATAATAACCAACCCAGCCAATACAAATATAATTTTCCAAAATAAAAAAGAAGAAAATATAAAAATAAGCCATATCAAAAGGTACTGGGAGACAGTGGAAGCGGCGGCATGGCGAACGGGAGGTGGTGGAAGCGGTGGCGCGGTGAACTGGTGGTGGTGGAAGCGGCGGCGCTAGTTCTAGGAGTTGAGAGAGAGAGAGAGAGAGAGAGAGAAGAAAGAGAACTAGAGAGAGAGAGAGAGAGAGAGAGAGATCAGATCGTGCACTGTGAGAAAGAGGCGAACGGGAAGTGGTGGAAGTAGTGGCGCCGTGAACTGGTGGTGGTGGAAGCGGCGGCGCGGGTTCTAGGAGCTGAGAGAGAGAGAGAGAGAGAGAGAGAGAGATCAGATCGCGCACTGTGAGAGAGAGAGAGATCAGATGGGGTACTGATTTTATAAGACTATTAGCGACGCCCATAGCGTGTCGTTAATAGTCATCCTGTGCGTCGCTAAAGGTCAAAAAATTTATTTGCGGCGTACACCTGGGCATCGCAAAAAGTTTCATCTTATTGGCGATGCACAACGCGTCGCAAATACTGTTTAGGGAGTCGCCAAATCATTGGCGCCCTAATTTTTTTCACTGGGAAGCCCAATATGCACCATTATTTGTGACGCACAAACGGGCGTCGCTGATAGTGACTATTGGCGTCGCTGATAGTGACTATTGGCGACGCATTTTGTGCGTCGCAAAAAACCAATTTTCTTGTAGTGCATCTCTCCAGGGATGAATTGCCTCCAATTAGTTTTTTTATTTATCATTTTACATATATTTTTAAGAAGATTTTAAATATATCTTTCTAATTTCTATCTTTGCCCCTACTCATTTTAAAATATTTCACACTTTACCATTATTTAAATTAGAATGTAAACCCTTTTTATTTATTATTCTCAAATATAGAGGATAATAAGATTATCATGTAACGCTTTCAAAATGTGAACAATCGTTAAAGACAATTGTAATTTGTTAAATAGAGGACATTTTTATGTCCTCTTGAAAAGTTGAACTTTTATTTTTGAAGGTTTAGTGGAGGGGTATCTTATATACAATTTTTTTCATAATTTTTTGGATTCAAAAATTTAAATAAAAAATATCAAATAAATTTTCTCCAAAAAGATATATACACAGCTGGCCAAGGCCCAAACCCGAACCCACCCGGTTCGAGTGTGTGTGGTGAACCAAACATGTGTTAAGTTCTCCCCATCTACTAGACTTAGGGGTCCCTAAGGGTCCAAACCCTCTTTCAAGGTAATTGAATATATACTCACTTAAATTTTCTCCAAAAAAGATGTATACATAACAGACCAAAGCCTAAACCTGAACCGAACGTGTGGTGAACCAAGCAATCACAAAATGGCAGCATTTTGGATTTAGTTAAACTAGTAACAAAATGAAAGCATTTTCTTGGATTCAAAAATTTAAATAAAAAATATAAAATACATTTTCTTCAAAAAAGATGTATACATAGCAGACCAAGGCCTAAACCCGAACCAAATGTGTGGTGAACCAAGCAATCACAAAATGGTAGCATTTTGGATTTAGTTAAACTAGTAACAAAACGAAAGCATTTCCTTGGATTCAAAAATTTAAATAAAAAATATAAAATAAATTTTCTCCAAAAAGATATATACACAGCGGGCCAAGACCCAAACCCGAACTGACCTAATTCGGGCGTGTGGTAAACTAAGCATGTGTTAAGTTCTCCCCCATCCACAAAACTTAGGTATCCCTAAGGGCCCAAACCCTCTTTCAAGGTAATTACATATATACTTACTTAAATTTGTTCCAAAAAAATGTATATACAGCAGATCAAGGCCTAAACTCGAGCTAAACGTGTGCGGTGAACCAAACAATCACAAAATAACAGTGTTTTGGATTTAGTTAAACGGGTAACCAAATGAAAACATTTTCTTGGATTCGAAAATTTAAATGATAAATATAAAATAAGTTTTCTCCAAAAAGATATATACACAGCAGGGGCAAGGCCCAAACTTGAACCTACCCAGCTCGGACATGTGTGGTGAACCAAGCATGTGCTAGATCCTCACCCATCTACAAAACTTAGGTGTTCCTAAGGGTGCAAACCCTCTTTCAAGGTAATTTTATATATACTCACTTAAATTTTCTCCAAAAAGATGTATACGATTTGGCCCAAACCCAAACCAAATGTGTGCGGTGAACTAAACATGTGCTTGGTCCTTCTCCATCTACAAAATTTAGATGCTCCTAAGGACCCAAATTCTCTTTCAAAGGAATTGTTTATATATACGCACTTAAAGCTTTATGCCCATCCTATGTGAGATACAAATTTTTTATAAGCTTCACATTTTGTTATCATTTTCAAGTGGTAATGTTTGGAAGCAATTTCTCATTCACTCTTTAATAGTTTTGAGTAATCAAATATATGCTTTTAATTTCTTTACGAAAAAAAACACATTTTTATGTAAACTCGTAAAAAAAAATTCATAGAACTCACTTTAATTTTGGTTAAAAAATGACCAAAAAATTATACTCAAAACTCATTTATTCCAACATTTTCAACTTCACGTGACAGACTATTCTCAAGGTAAACTAAGTAACTACATATTGCGCCTATTAGAATCCCCATGATAACAAAGGAAGAAAAACTCCAGGTAACCAAGAGAGAGTACCCACTTTGCAGCTTTTATGGTAAAACAAATAAAAGAGTCGGAGTAAGAAAGAAACCTGCAAGCTTTTAATTATTGATAAATGCAGAATTAGATTATTGATAAATGCAGAATTAGATGCAAAGTAAAAGGAAAAAGTAAAAGTAAACGATCAACGGGACATTAACCATCTCTATGACTCTTTTATTTCCTTTTACTTTGCATCTAATTCTGCATTTATCAATAATTAAAGCTTGCAGGTTTCTTTCTTACTCCGACTCTTTTATTTGTTTTACCATAAAAGCTGCAAAGTGGCTACTCTCTCTTGGTTACCTGGGAACAGATCCGTCAACCCAAGTTTTTGTTGGCAGAAAAGCTGAATGTGGTTTGTGATGCATGCTGTAGAATCTTAGTAGGAGAATATCTAAGCTGATTGGTGCATCTGCTATACCCTTGGGAGCTCTTGATAGTTTCCAGGTAGGTTCAATTTGCTCCGTTTTGTGACTATTCATAGATTCAGGTTCAATTTGCTCTGTTCTGCAATTGATTGCGTGATGTAGTTCATTCCTGTTCTCTCCCCCCTCTCCCCTCCTCTCTTTTATTGATGCTCTTATGTACTCCGTGTACTCTTTCCATCAATAAAAGCCTTCTTTGTTGATAAAAAAAAAAAAAAAAAACTATCTCTATGACAGTCAAGTCTTAATCCTTCTGATTTCAACAGTGACGTAAATATATAAGCTGTCTTTATTCTTATGTTCGAGTGTACATCGAATCCTAAGGACTGAAATAAAGAGATTATTAGCTTTTCCTTTTTTCTCTCATCTGCAGCACATATTTCTGCTCATTGGTAGAGTATATAAATTGACAAGCTGAGCTCTAACCACAACAATTATTATTTCTTGTTCATCCTGCAAGCTCCCTACCTGTCAATTGCCTCATGGAATCCACCAGTAAAAGAAGCAGAACAGCCCCAGTCAGTAATACATTTGCTAATTCAACTGAAAAGTTTTGCTTTGGGCATTTAATCTTTGGTTTTGGTTTGGGTTATGCAACCAAACCAGAATTTGAGGTTGGCTTTGTGTGTTAAGCAATCACTATGAATTTTTCTGTGATTATAACAGTTTACTACAAATATTTTATAATTTTAATATTTATAATTCTTCCCTAACTTTTAAAACAAATTTCAGACTTCATGTTCCTTATCAGTTTAATGTCTCATGTACAAAAGCATTAGAGTCCCTTTTACACAAAATATTAAAACTATAAAAAAAAATTACAGTTTAATGAGAATTTAGTTTTGTTTAGAATATAAGTGTATCAAGGGTAAGAATTCTTTCTAATACACTGGACATTCACCTTTTAAATACAATAATTTTATAAAGTATTGGACTAGTTATAAAGTATTGGACTAATTGTGAAAATTAACCTTTTAAACACACATTTATTTTAGATTCCATGTCAACACTTAATATTATACCACTATGACACACTGTTTCTCATTAAAAAAAATAGAAATTAAAAATTTATACACATGTATATGAATGTATTTCTAGAAAGGAAAAAAGGGAAAACAATATTGTATTTGATGTACTTTCTATGCAGTATATTAATTGTTTTATACAAATTCATCCAGTCCTTTTTTTAATTAATTTTATTTATTTCATTTTCTTATTAGGAAGAAAAGGAAATGGATGAATCTGATAATTCAGAAAAAAGTTCGGAGCAACTAAATAAGGAGGAACCAGAGGAACCAGCTGGGAGTCCGCCGAACAATTCACATACCATCTGTGTTAATTATGAGCCACCAAGTAAGAAATAACTGCAAGTCAAATACGCGCACACTAATAAGTGTCACTAATATGTTACAATCATTGCTTTCTTATAGTTCTATATATATATATATATGTGTGTGTGTGTGTGTGTTAATTTGAAATTATCAGAAACCTCTCTACAATTAGTATCACTATTTGCTTGATTTTCGTCTTGTTTTTTTTTTTTTTTTTGCTTTATGTCCCAATTAGATTATAAAGTTATTGAGAATATCCTCTCATTTTTGCATATTTCTGGCCTTGGTTGTATATCCACTTCTTTATATTTTTTATTAATTAAGTTATAAAAAAGCCTGAGACATAATTAATAGAGTAATATTTGGTATCACATATATCTATGCATATATTATACACATATATTCCATGAGTGTGAACCCATTATTAATATTTATTTTGTTTCCTTTTATTGACCTAGTGAAACTAATATGGCTACTTTTGAGAAGCGGAAAACTAACAAATTAGACCTCGTTTGGACAATGAGTTCTAACTTCTCAGTTTGACATAGCAAACTATTATGTGTGTGTGTGTGTGTGTATATATATATATATATATATATCTGAACATGATTACATTGTCACAACTTATGGGACTGGTTGACAAAAATTGGTGTGACTCTTATCTCCAATTGCTTCAAGTATGGGCCATAGTCAGCCCAACTTCCTGCCAAGAAACCTGTACTTGCAAAAAAGTATCTCAATCCAAAAGGCAATTGGGATGCAGACCAACTCCAAAAATGCTGCATATATCTAAAGAGACTGCAGTCCTCAACCATGAACTGAATAGACTGAAATGCAGAGAATGAACATAAAAGATAATCTAAAGCAACTGAAAACATAATCCGGCCCATAACCCGAGATTCATGAACTAAATGGACTTAAAACATTTGTTTTGAATTTAGGATCACTCCACATTATTATTAGATGTAGTCAGACGATATCTCACAAATTTTTAAATTTTTTAAATTTAAGAGAAAATTAATTGTCACAAATCTCAAAAAAGTTAAAAATTTTGTAAAATACAGTCACTATCCAACGAGGTGTGACACTGACCATCTCACCCAATAATATTTCCGGAGTTGGTGATACTTAGGTAGCAGCTTGTTTTTGAAGAAGCCAAATTGCTTGAGCTTTTGAACACGAATATACTGAGTCTCAGTGCAACAAAGATTAAAAAACATAGTATATAGTTTGTTCAAAACAAAGAGGAACATTGCAGGTACTGTGGAGATGCAAGTGATGTCTCTATACAAGGCCGTGTATAAGGGTGACTTGGAGTATACCAAGCTCTTCATCGAGCAAAATCCTGATTTGTTGACGGCTAAACTTTCAACATATGGGGACACAGCTCTTCACATTGCAGCACTCGCAGGTCATGCAGAGATTGTTAAGGAGTTGGTGAATCTGATGCCATGATAACAAAGATGTGACAGTGGTAAACGAAATGGGCGAAACAGCCCTTTCTCTTGCTGCCGCAGGAGGAGTTACAAAAGTTGCCAGGTCTTTGGTGAGAAAGAATCACACCTTGCTTACTATGCAAAATGTTTATGGGCTCATCCCCGTTGTTGTGGCTGCTAAATTTGGTCATATAGAGATGGTGCATTTTCTTTACCATATGACTGCAGAAGAAGATCTAAATCCAGAATCAAACAATCACCAAGGGGCTAAACTTCTCACTACTTGCATTATCGCTCAAATCTATGGTAAAATCGACTACACCTTACCCTTCTTTCCAATCTAATGTCTTTCTCTCATTATAATCTTCTCTCACTGTTTGTTTTTGATATATATATATATATGGCAGATATTGCTTTGGATCTAGTCCAACAATATCCAGATTTGGCCATTGCTGTATATAAAGATTCAGATGAATCTCCTAACAAATTATCAACACTGAATACTTTGGCTACTAGACATTCCGCATTTCCTAGTGGAACTTGGCTCAACTTTTGGCAACATTGGATCTACTCATGTAAGTAACCTCTTCATTAACCATTTAAACTAAGGTCTATAAACCAAGAATGCTTCTGCTACATATGGATAGAAATTTCTGTTTAAAACTCGATCTATTCGTGTAATATTTTTTGTGAAATTTTATTTTTGGTTAGCAAATTGATATAGGTTCATCCTTAATTGATTTTGACATTGAAATCTAGCACTCCTGATCGGAGGGTCCTTTCTTGAAAGGTATGCCTATACATTCAGGTCGTGTCACCAACTTCCGTAGAGGTATTGAACGACCAATTAATCAAGATAACATCAGTCAAACAAGGTATAGTTTCAAGTTCAACAACCCTCTTAAAATCTGCCCATGCATGGTTCTAATACGTTTTATGTATATATTTACAGCATTCTGTCAACCATACAGACTATTATGGGATCTGCTGAAACTCATGGGTATGAAGAGTTCGTTCGCTTACTATCCTTACTAAAATTTTATGCCAATCTATAACATTGTTTTTATTACAGTGCCCGCTATCAAGCATATATACGATATAAAGCTAAAACACGTTCAAGTCCTTGAATTGTCGACTTACTTTTGCCGACAAGTGTCCAAGTTGGATCACTCACAGATAATTTCTATTGAATTACATCAAGCAATATTCAATGCTGTAAAGCATGGCATTGTTGAGTTTGTTGATGAGATCCTTTCGGCTTACCCTGATGTTGTATGGTTTACTGATGATGAGGAACGTAACATATTTTTATATGCAATTCTACAACGGCAAGAAAAGATTTTTTGCCTATTAGATAAATTGGGACCAAAGAAGAATTTAATAGCATCTAGCACGGACAAAAATGGTAACACCATGTTACATCATGCTGGAATTCTATCGCCTTCTGCTCATCTTGATCGAATTTCTGGTGGAGCTTTGCAGATGCAAAGGGAGTTGCAATGGTTTAAGGTGATCCACTCAAATTTTTTCACAAGTACCTCGACTGACATCTCTATCTCATTTGGCATTCTTTTCTAAAATGAAAAAAAAAAACACATTAGGCATATCATTACTCTTTTTTATTCTAATTCTCTTTGGGCATTGTGCATGGTTGCAGGAAGTAGAACAAATTGTTCAACCAATGTATAGAGAACTCCTTAATAACGAAGGTAAAACAGCTCATGCTTTGTTTACTTTGGAACACAAGAATCTAAGAGAAGAAGGCGAGAAGTGGATGAAGGATACTGCAACATCTTGTACTGTTGTAGCTGCTCTTGTGGCCACTGTTATGTTTGCAGCAGCCTTCACCGTACCTGGCGGTTATAATGGCTCCACTGGCGTTCCCATTTACTTGCATCGTGATTCTTTCATGGTTTTCATAATATCGGATGCATTTTCTTTGTTCTCTTCAGCCACTTCGGTATTAATGTTTCTAGGCATCCTCAAATCGCGCTACACAGAAGAGGAATTCCTGGTGTCCTTGCCTAGAAAATTAATAATCGGCGTTTTCACCCTTTTCTTCGCTATAACAACCATGATGCTCACCTTTGGCACTGCCATTTTCATCTCTCTCCACAACCGATTGTCTTGGATTTCTATTCCTATCGTTTTACTAGCTAGTGTTCCAGTTATGATTTTTGTATTTCCACAAGTTCCCCTCCTTTATGAGATTTTTAATTCCACATACGGACCTAGCATCTTTGATAGGGCAAAGAAGCGTTGGCATTGAAGTAATTAATTTCAATGTATGATTTCCTAAGTTAAATTAGTAAAAATTGCCAGTTTAATCAAATTTGAGGCTGGGTTTTGCCTACTTCTTTCGGGACATTACTTGGATTCTGAGGTTGGGTTTAACATACTTCTTTAGGAACATCCCAACTGGGTTAGTGGATCCTTTTCATATCTAATAAAGCCCAAAATATAGATGCCATGTGTTTGAGTCTGCATCTCACGCGACCCCTGAAGGTCATTATCAGGGGTGCAAAAGTGGTTCCAGGGGTCGGGACAGACTGACAGACGAAAGGGTGAGATATTCTTCAATGGATCGGATATAACACATATTAATACGTATTTTGAATAATAATTTTTTTTTTAAGTTATCCCAACCATGATTTGTGACCAATATTTTGTGGATTATTGTTCCACGGGAGTTCTGATACGAAACAGAAGCGTAAAAGAAGAATCGAATACGTCTAATTTTTTATAAAACAAGTAACATAGGAATTCCTTCTCTAAAAAGAGAAAATAATTTTTTAAAATTTATAATTATTTATTATTGATAAAAAAAGTATGACCATAATGACATATTAAATCATATTTATTGTACCAAAATACTCCTATTTTCACTAGAAAAAATAAATTCCTATTTTATACTAATCCTAATTTGAATATATTTTCTATACTAATTCTAATAAAACTAGGAAATTAGAGAAATTATAAATAAATTAAAATAAAAAATTAAATAATGTTAATACAACTTTAAAATAACTTTTTTTTATGTTTAAAGTATCAAATCTGTTTTACATCAGAATGATCTATTCAAACAAAAAACAAAATTAATGGCTTGAAAAAAAAAAACTAATTCGTGGACTACTTTATCTGTCTCAAAAACATCTAATGAACTTACATTGAAAAAAAAGAAAACTACTAGAGAACGCTTTAACATTAGATGAAATCATGCCCACATAAGAAAAGTCATCCGTAGAAGATAAAATTCTATTTATGGTACCCAAATATAATCACCTTCCCGAATAACATGATGCAAACCAATGTCCAGGGGAAATTGAGCAGCATATAGAGCAGTTATGGATTTTACCTGCTCAGAATCCCGGAAATCAGCCACCTCTGTGACATACCACCAATAAAATCACCACGAGAATCTCTAACAATAAACACCAATCCCACTCCTCTAGTATTTTGAAAGAGAGCAACATCAAAGTATATCTTATAAACTTATAAAGGAGGAGACTCCCACAGCTAGACAGAACCATTAGAATGAGGAGTCCGTGGCACCTGAGCATCAGCAAATTAAACATATGAAAATAAGAAACAGTAAAGTGAACTATTTGATCTGGGGTTCTTCAAATTTTGTTCAACATTAGGTAACTTCCTCTTACTCGTTAAATTATTTTAATCACAATATGTTACGTATCTAATCTATATGTATTTTTTATTTTATTTTTTAATTAAAATTAAATAATCATCTAATATTTATATAATTATATACGTGATAAATAAAAATTATGACAAATAATTAAGATAGAGATATTTAATTTGGAATCAAGTAGTATTTCAGAGGGATCGCATGAGGGTCCGAAAACGAGCAGTCCCAACCTGCTTATTTTCAAATGCGTTGACTAAGGTTATACAGCCCAACTGGTTGTTGGACCAACCGACCTGCTTTGACAGATGAGTACTTTTGGGCTATTCAAAATGCAAACTTTGGGCTCAATAAGCCCTATAGCATCACTTTTGACATTAGCTTTCTTTTTCAGTTTTAACGTTTTCTTTTTCTTTTTCTTTTTCTTTTTCTTCATTTCTTTTCTCTGTATCCTTGCTTTTTTTGATACGTGCTCCACCAGTACAAGCCTTATACGTGTATTATATATGTAATAAATTATGACTATGACATATTCGAGTAGGAAAAGTTTCTCGTGTCTAATTTGGAACTAAGTATTATTTTTTTTATTTGTACCAAGACTTTAAATATGCTCTTTAGTCTAGGGATAATGATAATGATACAAAATCACTATCTAGTTCAATAAATATTCTTTATTCTCTTTGATATAGGACTGATTTGGTTTCTTAATAAATAAGGAAATGTATTTTAGAGTTGTAATAAGAATGCTTATTTTTCAATTTTAATTTATTCTTACTATAAGAATTCATAGTTTACTATTCAAATTAATAGTCTTTATTGGAGTAAAATTAGTATAAAAATATGAGTTTTGATTTCCTAGCTAAAATAGTAGTATTCTACCACTATAAATATGATATAAATCTGTTATTATTTTTCATATTATCAATAATATTTCAGTTTAGAAATTTTAGAGTTATTCTCCTATAAATAAGGAGATTTTAGGCTTCATTATTGTTATTTAAATTTTATTTCAGATTCAAAGAAATTGAACCAGCCTATAACTACTTAAGCAGAACAATCTGTTAATTAGGCCCGTGAGCACCTCACCATGGCTGATCTAAAGTGGATTCAAGCTGCCCAGCAAAAGCCCAAGCAAACAAAAGAAAGAAAATAAAAAAATAATAATAATAATAAAAAAAGAGCCTGAAAAAAATGCAAGCCCAAGCATGTAGCGGCGCGCTGTTGTGTTAAAAAGGTTGCTAGAAGAAAAAAGAGCTGCTAATATACGCTCGAAAAGGGGTGTCTTGATATAAAAGCGCGGCTGGTGAAAAAAGAAAAAAAAAGCCGAACGGAAAATAAAAATAGAAGAGGCGGCTGCGCAGTGCGGCTTGGAGGCTTGCGTGTAGGGCTGGGGTCTGATGCTATATAAGGTGGCAAAACAAACGAAAAAAGAAATCAAAAGAAAAAGCAAATTGTCAAAAGTTGCGGCTGGCTTGTGGCTGAACAGGAAATCAAAAGAAAAAGCAAAGAGGAAGAAGACGAAACGGCGCAGCCGAACAGAAAAAGAAGTAAAGAAGACCAAGCGGCTGGCTCTTTTCGCACTGCTGCGATAGTATTATTTTTAGAGTTTTATTTTTTTCGATCCCTTCAAAAAAAAATATGATGAATTCATTTATGTTAAATTTAATTTTTAACATGAATTAATTTTTTTTATTCTATAAAAATGATGTAGTTTAGTTTCAAACTATACTTATTTTTTATGTTAGTTTGAAGTAATTCTTTTTATGTTTGTTTGATTTATTCTGAACTTATTACTTCTAATTAACTAGCCACTAATTAAATGATTTTAATTTTATAATTTGCTATCAAAAGAAGGAATTATAAGATGGATCTTGGATATTTTATCATAAGTGAATATAGAGATCGAAAGACTTATATG